>JAOPSE010000067.1:12730023-13011781 GCA_029449295.1 Zea luxurians
AATAATTGTTCTTTAATATACATCGCACCCTTCAGAGGTTTTTATTTCAAGAACTAATCTTTATTATGATTTATTTTAACTATCATTATCTTATTATGATCATTTACCTTTAAAAGGGTGTTATAAGTCTAATTATTTATCAAGGGTACTTCGCTCAGATTTCTTCTACCAAATTTTGGGCTTTACACGAACTACAACCGAACTGATTACATAGAGACGATGTTTTTCGTACGAGAAGCAGTTGGCCAACGAAACCAAGTCCGGTGACCACCGGGGTAGTCAGGACTCAACAACTAGTTTCTAGGATCAACAATCAAGCTGACGTGGTGCTGACATGTCAGGGTTCAGTGGTGCACTGTACTGTTCTAGTACCACACTGACACCTGTCAATTTGGATAGGAAGGTAACTCAACCCATAGTTTGATAGAGGTTCGGTGTTGCACTAGACCAGCAATGTCCAAGGTCTAGTGCACCCTCAGACTGTGTAGATTTTGGGCTTTGTCTTCAATGGCTAATTGGGTGGTTGGGGACTACAAATACACCCTCGGTCAGCCCATTCTTGATACAAGAGCTGAGCAATAACTCCTACAAGCTAGAGCAACACTCCCAAGTGATCAATAGCCTCTCACTGCCACGATAGAGAGAATTGAGTAATCGATAGCCATTTGAGTGATAATTGTGATAGTGCCTTGTGAGAGTGTAATAAAGAAGAGTGGGTGATGTGTTCTTGTGCTCTTGTCTTAGTGTTTTGACTCCCATTTATTGTAAAGTTTAGTGAGACTGTTCAACATGTGAAGTGCCTCATGGAGACTTCGGTCTCTTGATTTGAAAAGTAAAAGGACTCAAGTTTGATCTTCTAAATCACTTGAGAGGGTTGAAAGAGATTTGGTCCTTAGTGACACCTCGATATATACATAGGTTTCATTTGGAAACCTAACTCCAGTAAACAAATCATCGTGTCCTTTGTGTTTTGATTGTTTGCGATTTGTTTTTCCTTCTTCCTCTCTAATGTTCTTTTGTTTTGATCTTCATTCAAATCACTTGTGTTGCTACACAGCGGATTCAAAATCCAGTGGTAATTTTCGAGAATTTGGTTTTAAAATTCTCATTTTAAAAAAAATCATAAAATACGGGAAAATCGTATAAAAACTAGAGATCATCATGAGAAAAATATATCTTAATTTAAAATTCATATTTTGGCATTAAAAAATAAAAATTCGTTTATTCTAGACCCATTATTCAAACCCATTAAGCGATGGTTTCCGATGAAGAAGTAACCGAAAATCGATCGGGGAGGGTCGATTTTCGACGAGGAAAAAATGAAAACTGGATTTTCAAATTTGAAAGATACAAACCGCTCGGAATTAAGGAGTTTTTGGTTGGGTTTCGTTAAAATTTCGTTTTCAGCGTTGAGCCAGAAATTTGTTGAAAACAGGATGGTGAACCCTGGTCTGTACAAACTACCAAATGTAGACGAGGCTTGGTCACGCATATGTAGAGCTTGGTTGCACTCGTACGGGCAACGAAACACATGGATTGCGCCTATAGATGTCCAAAAGGACTGGGCTTGCCGGGCAGCCCAAAAACCCGACACGGGTTTGGCCCGGCACGAAACCCGGCACGAGACGTAGTGATCCGGGCCCGTGCCGGCTCGGCCCGGTCACTGGGCCGAAGGCATGGCACGACAGGCTAGGCCCGGCACGACCCAATTTTATTTTTTCTATTTTTTTCATATAAATACATATATTATACTTGAATATAGAGTATAAAACACAAGAAACATGTGTTTTTGTTGGTTATGTGGGTGTAAAATAAATGTTTAGAGCTAATAAATATGGGTTAAACCCTAAAAATGCATACTTTTAAGATATTTTTATCATTTAAATACGTCATATATTGTTATGGGCCAGTTAGGCTCGTCGGGCTGTGGGCCGACCCAGCACAATTATTAACCTAGCGGGCCGTGCTTGGACCTCACTTGGGGCCCATGGGCCGGCACAGCATGACCCGCTACCTAATCCTGTGCCGGGCCGGCAAGGTCCAAATTCGTACCGAGCCTAGCCGGGCTCGGGCCGGGCCGGCACGGCCCACCCATTTGGAACATCTATAATTGCGCCCAGAATTGTCCTTGTACGAACAAAAATGTTACATGTGTCCTAGCTATAGCACTTGCTACCTAGTTCGTGGGTATTGCGGGTGCGGGATGTCTAGGGCTGCGAGTGGAGGATCTAGGTATGTACGACTGAGCTAGGGCACATGCCTCCACTCAAATCAAAATTTAGAACTAAAGGCTAGTTGGGAGTCACAAAATCGGATGGGTTGGAGTGGTTAAAATCCTCTTCTTAGAGCAACTCAAAAGGATATTAAAAATTTTTACCCTAAAACTGATTATTAAGAGTAGGCTAAAAAGTTTTGTTGGTTACTTGGTCTCAAAAAGCTATAAATCAAAAACAAGGCAACACAAGTGTAGATGGTTAAAGACCTTCGTCCTTCGAAGCATTATCTCCCTTAGGATGTAATGATCTTCGGACGAAGGTCACGAAGGACGCACCTTCTTCGTTTCAATAAGCAATGATGTAAACTAAGACATATGAAACGTGAGGGGAATATGAATAATCATCTTGAATCATCAGATTATTCATATTTTTGTCATATAACGTAAACAAACATTAACAATGTTTAAATTACATTTGTACCTTCGGCTTGACAGAAGGTGAAAAAGCGAGAGTGACACGTGGGTGATTACAAGTCAGCCCCTGAACAGTACGGTGTTATTGTTCATCTATTATAGGCACAGGACACAGCCCGAGTGGAATTACATTCATGTCCCTAACATTTACTGTTAGCCAAAAGGCAAGCCATCGAAGACTAAGCAGTCTTTTCCCTTTTAGGTCGATTTCATCCTCCTCCACCACGTCTTTGTGCTAAGCCGAAGCTTCTCTAGCCATAGCTTCAGAGTTGGTTCATCCTTCTTGCAGATCACGCTTTTCATACCATGCACGCCTTCATCTTAAAGCCGAAGCTCTGTGACAGTATACTATACTGGAAAACATGTTAGTCATGTTTTTGAGGACCTTCAGAAGATGAAGGCCGCCAACAGTAGCCCCTCGTAGTATTAATTTGTTTTTTTGCGTCTAACAAATTCAGACTGCAACGTGAACGAAGGCCTTTAGCCGAAGGTCCGTAAAAACACCTTCCTTTCGCTAGAATAGCGAAAGTCAATGACAAATGGAGACCCGCCAAGTTACAATGCGCTAGGCATATAAATAGGGACATGCGGCGATAGCATTTGTTTGCACCTTTCAATTGCTTGTGCTATTGTTTCAAGCTTGAAATTTCTTGCTGTCAGATCCTCACTTGATTTGTGAGCTTCGTCATTTGCATAAGTGCTTGTTAGATGTCTGAAGAGAAGATGTCTGAGGAGAAGAAGATTGTGGACCCTACTCTAGCTAGGTTTTACGAAGCTATGGAAAAAACAAACACAAAAAAGATTATGAATGAAATATTAGCTGGGTTGTCTGAGGATTCCGATGATAGCGATAACTTTGATGTGGAAAGTGGGAATGAAGATGCCAAAGATCGCCCCTGGCGGCCAAGTCATACCATCTTCGGAAAGTCATCCATCAAACAGAGTCAGATTGATGCCATGAAGGGAAGATATTTTCATGACCTGTCTATTGTGAGAGTTGGGGGGACAACGCCGCCCCTGCACCCGAGGAAGATGAAGTTGTTGTTTACATAAGCTTTATGAAGGCAAGTCTTCGGTTCCCATTGAGCAAATTTTTGCTTGAAGTTTTGAAGACATTTGAGATCTTCCTTCATCAAATTACTCCTGAAGCTATAATCAGAATGTGTATTTTTGTTTGGGTCGTGAGAAGCCAAGGGCTAGAACCAAGCGCAAAGTGCTTCTGTAACATGGACGAACTACTGTACGAGACGAAGGCCACTGGCAAAGAGCAGTATCACAACAGTTTTGGTTGTTATGGCTTCATTCCTCGTTCTGATGTAAGTTACTTAGTTCCAATATTTCGAAAGAGGTGGCGCGAGGCCTGGATGGAGGAATGGTTTTATGTTAAGAATAATCTGATTGAAAGGGAAGACATAAAGGGGTCATCCAACGCCCCATCTGGTCTCGTTTTGGCCTCAGAAGGCCAGCTACTGCGCTTGTAAATGATACCGAAGCATGCCAGAAGGCTTTCAACAATGTATGTGCCTTCATTGGCACAAGATACCTAGTTTAGGAGCACATAGCCTACAGGGTATGGCCACTTGTGAATGACTGGGAGATGCCGAAGGAGACTGCCGCCGAGTCCAGTCAAGGTGGTTTGGTTTACTTGAAATACACCTTCAGGTATAGAGACCAGTTTGACGAACCAAATGACGACTGACTGACATGTGTTGAGGCGACTAGCGATGAGTTACTTGGAGCGTACACGAGAGCCGAAGATGATGCCATGACCTTAGCCTTCGGAGGGCGAGGCAAGAAAAGGTTGAATAGAGTTTTTGACGTTATCGGCTTCATGTACCCGGACTATACTTACCCCTCGTGAAAGCAGGGGAAGAAAAGGAAAACTACTGCCTCGGCCATCTCTACTGTGCCGAAGGGCAAAAAGATCAAGGTCTTGACCCACCGGCCAAGATACATTGAAACGGCCACAGTGCCGAAGCTTGGTGAAGGGACATCTTCCACTACCGAGGCAGAACAAGCTACTCCTGCCGGCCGGAGCGCCGAAGAATCAGCTGTAGTGCCAAAGGTTTCTGCAACCGGATCGGCCGAAGTGCTGAAACATATTGCCGAAGCTAAAGGAAAGGCAGCCGAGAAGCCAGACCGAGAGGAAACGGTAGGACCACCGGAGCCAGAATTGCCAAAGGTGGCAAAAACTCCTGCAATAACTCCTAAGAGGAGGAGGATGGCAAGCGTGTTGGACGCTGTCATGGAGACGACAAGGGCATTAACTCCTACCCCTGTGAAGAAGGTTACCGAGGCTGCTACATCTTGCGCTGAACCTGAAGTTGTACCTTTAGTGCCCCCTGAGGCAGAGCCTACTAGAACTGAGGAAAGAACCGAAGGACCTTCGGACGTTGGTTTGGTTCTGAAGAAAAAAGACGTGCCCAAAAAAGTTAAATCTCCTACCCCCGAAGCACCTTTCGAAGATCTTGACTTTATTATACAACATGCTTCGGGTAAAATGTTGTTTGAAGAAGAAATTATGGAAGCCAAACACCACCCGGGAACTGAAATACCCGAAGGGGGCCCTAGTGTACAATGGCACCGACGAAGATGATTTGCTATACTATCTCCCAGACAATAAGGAAATATCACTTTGGCTGGAGATGGCCAAAAATATGGGATTTCCGAAGCTTGAAGCTGGCCTCTCTGCCATGTCGAAGGATGACCTCGCAGACAGCCTTGCATATAATAGTCTGAAGGTACGGAAGTGATGAACTTAAAAATAGATTATCTTGTCTTTTATGCTCGTGCTGATCTTTTATCTTTCTTCTTTTTGCATGGCTTAATTCTTAGCAACGCTTTGAGGGAGCAGAAGAATGCTAAAGATGAAAGCTGCTAGATAGCCCTCGGCAACCTTCGGCCAGAGGTTATCAAGCTGCAAAATGAAGCCATAGAGAAAGATAAAATTCTGCTTTCATTGGTGGATAGAGTGAAGAAAGACGAAACAAAATTTAATGCTAAATCTAAAGCTCATAAGGCCGAAGTTGAAGGCCTTCAGAAAAAACTTGCCGAAGCTAATGAAAATTTTGAACTTGCAAAAGTGAAGCGAGAAATAAGTGAATGGTCGAACGCTAGGCTGGAGAAGAATGTTGAGGAGCTTCGTGAATCCAAGGAGAGATGCTTTGGGAAATCCTTGGATTGCGTATGAAAATTGAAAACCAGCTTTGCCAAGGTGGGTGCATATTCTTTCGAAGAGAATTTCATTTGAGGTGACTTCGAGGGAGTTATTGATTGGATAGGTGAAGAAGCCGAAGCCTTTGAGGAGATCCTTAGTGATCGCGGTGACATTTGTGCCTTCGCCGGCGCCCGAGGGGTTGCATCAATTCTGGAGAAGGCTGGTTGTGACCATGTTAAAGCTGCAGCCCAGACCGAAGCCATCTTCTCCATAGACGACACGAAGGACCCCTCGGCCGAAGCTACTTTGGTGGGCAAAAAGTTTTATTCCGATGTATGGGTGAACGGTGGCCAAGAATTGGCCAACAAAATCATAAAAAAATGAAAAAGAAACCCATGATGTTCGAGAAGAAGCTAAGCGAGCTGATGAAGCTGTCGAACGCGTAAGGCGTATAAGTATTATTATTGAATTTTAGCTTCGGTGTTTATTTTCTGGCTTCGGACTAACGGTTTGTTTGCTACAGCTGAACTCTCACCACTACCCGAGCCATACAACCCCCATGCCGATCCTGTTATAAAAGAGGCACTGGATGTGATGAGTGTTGCCAATTCCATCATCGATGAAGTCGTCGATAGACTCCAGAATGAGGCCGCCAAGAAAATTCTTAAAGAAGATTAGGCTTTTGTTGTAATGATACAATGTAACATTTTTGTATGAGACAATTAACAGATATGTAAATTATTGTAATATATTTCTTTGTGATGCATGAAATTTACGCACATACCGTTTTTGAGCCTTCGACAAAAAACACCTTCCCTTCTTTTCATGCTTCGTAAAGAAAGAAGCCCCTTTTATGGAAAATATGTTGTGATACTGTTAACAAATTTTCCTGATAAAATTGTATTTGCCAAAGGTTTGCTTCGTGCCTCAGCACATTTTCATTCAACAAATTATTGCCGAAGACCTGCTTCGTACCCAATCTTTGCTGTCGATGCGATATGATGTATGATGTAATGTTATGCGGAATGGTGCAATGATATGATGCAACATGATGCTTATGCTGAACATACACACGCCCACACTGAAACACTCAAGACTCTGCATCCCCTTAGGGACGTCTTTGGAGTCTTTAAGCTCTGCGTCCCCTTAGGAACGACTTTGGAGCTTATTCACCTTATATTTCGGTGGTATTTAAGCTCTGCATCCCTTAGGTGTGGCGGAACCGCCTGAATTATTCCAACTTAAGTGCCTAAGTCCCACCTTAGAGGCTAGACCACACTTAAATAGGAATAAAACGTCAGTCCCTCGGATGTAGTCTGACAAGGCCACTAACAGGATCAAGTACCACGTACTCACTCGAAGGTGAGGCACAGAGCAAATACAATAAAGCATAAGACCATACATTAAGGAAGTACTTAAGATTATTACATCATCATCGGAGTTTATCAAAAGTAGTGATCATTGTTCAGAATGCAGCGGAATATAACTAACAGTGAAATAACAGAGGGATGGGGAAGCCTGGCCCATCACTCCTCATGCTCCACCCCTGCAGAAGTAGGGTCCCACTCGACTATCCAACCCGGTGGCAAGATGGATGGCCAAGTCACTCCAGCAACCATATCCTCCAGGGAACCTGTAAAAAAATTATGCCGCAAGCAAGGCTGAGTATACTAATACTCAGCTAGACTTACCTGGTGTGAGGAGTCTACTCCTCTACCTCTAGACATGCAGCTGTTTGGCTGAGGGGTTTGGTTTGCCAAAAGCACTAGCTGAGTCTAAAATCCAGTTTTAGCTTTTCAAGTTTTAGTGTGACTCTCTTAAGACTAAATATGTACCTAGCTAATCATACATGGTATCAAACATTTAGCAGTCAACATCTTTTGTCAAATCAACACATTTCCACTTGTTACTCAATGTAGCAGCATGGATCAAGCAGTCTCATTAGCTGCGAGAAGCAGACAATTCGAATCGAGTTTTTAAACCTTGCTAGGTAAACCTAAACACACGACGTGGCGAGGCACTCCGTCCCCACACACATCAACCGTCCCCATCGATTCCCTGGCAACAGAACAGGGCTCACCGCCTTGGCGTACAATGCCTCACTGACCCCGACTCCCGTCGTGTAGTGTCCGCACTTGTACCCACCATAACCAAAATGGGAGACTAAGTCTCAGGTCGCGTGAGGGGCAAAGTCTGCGGGCAGGTTCACTCAGGTACTAGGCTTACCGATTTACCATATTTCTCGGCATTTGCTTAGTACGTTCAAACGCTTGACACACGGTACCACACCTTAATCCTTATTCCAAATTCCATCTCGTAGACAACGCATCCCCATGGATCATTGTCCATAGATCATCATCATTACGATATAAAAATGCATACAACCAATTCCTGACCTCATACGAGTGCTAGAAAGATCACTCGACTTCTACCGAGATCCCTAATTAGTAAAGCAGCTAATCGACCTAGCATACTAGTATCCATCTCAAAAAGGAATCCTAAGTTCATGCAACTAGGATTTCAGACAACTCCTACACTTAAGTGCACAGTACAAGCCTACAAACATTAAATGCAGTAAAATAGCATATATAACGGTTATGCATAAAACCGGGGCTTGCCTTCCAAAGCTGGGGCAGGCAGATCCTCGATGGCAGGCTCTAGTGCTGGCTCTTGGGCTACCTCCTGAGCAACTCCTTGCTCCGGAACGAGGATGTATTCTCCATCAGCGAGAATACAATCTATCGAGTGCAATGAATAAGATATATGCATATCAATGATATGGCAAGTTGTAAATGCTACGTAAGGTGAACAATATTATAATAGTGGGTACACTAGGGTTTCCTTGCCGGTCTTAAGGGTTTCATACATTTATTTTAGGGTCTTAAATGAACTTAAAACTTTTGTCATTCCTTGGATGTTTGTTTTGGGCTCTTGGAGGATTTAAATTTGCACACCACTAATACCCCCCATAATCCTTATTTTACTTTCTATTATGTTTCTTATTGAGTTCCTTTGAACTATCATGGCAAATTAACATTTTCCAAAAATTTTACCAAAATTACAGTGGTTAAACATTGCCCCCTGGGGTTTATTCTAAAAATTTGAGGTTGAAAATAGTTCAGATACTCCTTGTGCAAAAATAACAAAAGTAAGGGAAAAAGGGCACTTTGCACTATAGCTCTGATTTAGGTGAGGTTTCTGGACTAAAATTTATTTTTGCTAAGATCCATAGGTCATAATAGGTCTCAGGGCCAGAAATCATAGAAAAAGACTCACGGGGTATTTAGTTGTGATTTTCTAAAGTTTAATGCCAAAAATGTACTTATAACTAACTTGTTATTTGAAAAATATCAAACAACAGAACTTATATTTTTTCTAGATTCATACTAGCATATTATTAGTTATCCCAAGGGTTGGGGTGGGTTTTCCTTGGGGTTAATTTTCTAGGATTTTTCTATGTTTTCATGGGTTTCATAAAATAAAATGTGGTGCATTTCTTTGTACTAATAGAGGGCTTAACAAAATTTTCTAGTGAACTATGTTACTAAAGTAAGCTAGCAAAAATGTGGTTAGTCTTTGGTTCTTATTTTAAACTCCCTTTTCCATTTTCTTTAAGTTTGAAATAAAACAAGTTTTACTAGTAAACTCCTCCCTAAGCTGGTGTACTGAGGGGTTTATTATTTTTAAACAAGATAGCTAGTGGTTAAGTACCTCTCTAATTTTTCTTAACTGAGTCTAATAGTGTAGTTATTTTCCCCTTATTTATTTAGCTTTTGGCCAGTTTACTATTTAAATCGAAACTTTAAAATTTTCTGCAGTACTTAGGGTGTTTGGTATTTTTCCTAAGTAGTTCATATTATTTAGAACTTAGCAAAATTGATTTGACCAAATTTGGTTGGATAAAACTGGAATTATGAATTTTACAAGCTCTGACTGCATTTAAATGAATAATGTTTAAAAGGTTTTATGAAAAACCAGTTTACACCGAGACCCCTGGGCTTTCCCGTAACTAAGTTTTTAAACCATACCCCTGTGGGACTATTCATCTGAGTCACTAACTATTCAAAAACCCCCCTGGCATTCTTTTCGACCGAGCTCCCTCCCCTCTTGAAACAGTAACCGTGGGGAATAAATAGGGTGGCGCGGCTTACCGGTGGCGAGGAAGGTTCGGTGAAGGGCGGGGTTAGATCCGAGAGGTCTTGGCGGTCACGTCGAGGGGCGACTCGTCGACGGTGATGGCCGAAATCGGTCGGACCACGTGCGCAGGCGGTCGGGCTCGGTGGCGGCATGCACTCCAACCTGCTCATAGTGGTATTGCTCAATCCAATGGCACAGGAAGCTTCACGGGGTGCTAAGGACGCTACCAATGCAAGGAATTGAAGGAAGGCTCACCGTGGAGCTCAGTCTACATGCGCCGGCGGTCGGGTGAAGTCCGGCAACGTCGATCCGGTGTCTCCGGCGAGGTAGAGTTCAATCCTTGGCTCTGGAAGCTTCACTGAGGTCCATAGAGGCTATCCCAAGGGTCAGACGGGGCGGGGAGTGGCTGGGTTGGCCGGTCTACGGTGGCCGTGGCTCACGTGGCCGCTGGCACGCTATTCTCTGGCTAAACGCCGGCAAACTTGTGCTCGGGCTGGGTCAGGGACGCGCGGGAGTGTACGGTCGAGGTCGAGATGGCTTTTATAGGCACGGGCACAGGCGTGGACACGAAGTTGGCGTGGCGTGGGGCTGCGCGTGTGGGCGGAGCGCCGAGGGCGTGCTCTGGCGCGCCAGAACGCGTCGAACACGTGGGCGTTTGTTTCTGCCTTTGTTCAAGCGCCTGCAGGGATCACAAACGTGCGAATCTCACCAAGGGTCTTGTGCAGATCTCTTCCTGGCACCTAGGGCTAGCTAGTTTGTGTGAGTTCCAATGGGAGATATGCCCTAGGTCACAACATATGTGGGCGCCAAGTCAGGTCTGTCGGCACTATTTAACTTGAGACAAAACTGATGTCAACCCTTGTCAAATGGTGTGGGCTTGGGTTCAATTTTTTCCAGGGCGTGCCATAGGTAGTTTGGCCACTTTTTGTTATTTGGATCAAGAGGTTTTGGCGCCAGCACAAAGCTGAACACCTTTGATCTTTGCTCTAGGGTGGTTTTAGGGACTTAGAGAAATTTTTGATGGCCCTAGTGTGCTTCCCACTTGAAGCACTAATTTGAGGTTTTTGTTGGGCCTTTTTGCAATATTTTTCTTACTAGATTTTGTAGCTTTACTAATACACTTCATCTTTAGTCAAGGTTCCTTTTTATGTTTTGATCATTTGCCCACTATTCCCCCTTTAATCCCATGGTTAGGGTTTAATGGCTTAGGAGGGGAATTAGGGTTTTAGAACTTTGTTCATGGGTGAAAATTGCATGAAGGCTATGGTTCCCTTCCTTTGATGATCAATACTTAGCTTATCTTATCCAGGGTTCCAAGGTTTTAAGTACCTTCACTTCCTATTTTACACATTGAATTAGAGGCTATAGGTGTGCTTCTTTGGCCAGGGCCTTAGGTAACACCAGGGGTGTTATAGCCCTCCCCCCTTAAAGGAATCTCGTCCCGAGATTTGGGTAGGGATCCTCTACTGGGGTACCAAGAAGGTGTGTGTTGGTGTGTTGTGGTTTCCTTTCATCAAGATTCTCTAGTTAACTGCTCTTTGAATGTCATCCTCTTTGCAACTTCAGAAGGAAGTCCTTCTTGATTTGTTTTCATAACTTACTCTACTCTTATTTACTAGGTTTTTCTTATATTTAGATTCAAAGGGCAGGCGGGGGTGGGTGTTTTTGGTTACGTACCGATTTCTTTAGGCAGAAAGTCGAGGAAGCGAGAATGTAGAAAATCCTCAGTTTTCCACGTAGCCTCTTCTTCTGAATGGTGGCTCCACTGAATCTTATACATTCGGATTGACCTTGCTCGAGTTGATCTTTCTTTTTGGTCCAAAACCTTGATGGGGTGCTCTTGGTAAGACAAGTCTGGTTCTATCTCCAATTCTGGTTCAGGTAGCACTTCCGTGGGTAAGCGGACACACTTCCGTAGCTGAGATACGTGGAACACACCATGAATTGCTGACATATGAGGTGGCAACTCCAACTGGTATGCTACAGGTCCACAAGTCTCTTTGATTTCATAGGGCCCAATATAGCGAGGAGCTAACTTGCCCTTGATTCCAAACCTCTGAACACCTTTGGTGGGTGACACCTTAAGATATACATGATCCCCCACTTCGAATTGTAGAGGCTTCCTTCTCTTATCATGATAGCTCTTCTGTCTGGCCTGAGAAGCTTCCAAGTTCTTCTTAATGACTCTGACTTTCTCTTCGGCTTCCAGTACTAAGTCAGGTCCAAATATTTCCCTCTCTCCAGCTTGTGACCAATTCAGCGGTGTTCTAGACCTTCTCCCATACAAAGTTTCAAAAGGTGCCATCTTCAGGCTGGATTGGTAGCTATTATTGTAAGAAAATTCCGCCAAAGAAAGGCACTTATCCCAATCCTTACAAAGTGTAACACACATGCCCTCAACATGTCCTCCAGAATCTGATTTACTCTCTCTATCTGGCCATAAGTTTGGGGATGGTATGCTGAGCTTCTTATCACATGAGTTCCAAGTGACTCTTGCAGCTGCTCCCAGAAACGTGCTACGAACGGTGCTCCTCTATCTGACACAATAGTCCTTGGTATTCCATGCAAACGCACTATTTGGTCAATATAGATTTCTGCATACTTTTCTGCCCTGAGGGTGGTATGTACTGGCAAGAAATGAGCTGTCTTGGTTAGCCTATCCACAATGACCCAAATCGAATCGTGGTGCCAGGATGTGTTGGGTAAACCCACAATAAAATCCATGCTGAGGTCCTCCCATTTCCAAGATGGTATGGGAAGAGGCTGTAAGGTACCTGCTACCTTCAAATGACTAGCTTTGATTCTTTGGCAGGTGTCGCACTCAGCTACATACTTAGCAATTTCCCTCTTCATTCTGGTCCACCAATACAAAGATCTGAGATCATGATACATCTTGTTACTGCCGGGGTGCATGGAAAATTTGGAAAGATGAGCTTCATCCAAAATTTTCTTCCTGAGTTCTGGATTCTTAGGAACAACCAATCGATCTTCAAACAATAGAACTCCCTTGCTGTCCTGACAAAAGCATTTGTACTTATCCACCTTTTGTTCGAGCATCTCCTTAATGACTTGAACTCCCTTGTCACCAACCTGCGCCAGGACTATCTTCTCATGTAGAGTGGGCTCTACTGAGATATAATTCAAGGTACCTAGGGAAATAACTTCCATGTTTAGCTTGCGCAACTCGTCACACAGAGTGGCGACCTTAGAGTCCATAGTTACACAGTTACACTAGGCTTTTTGACTTAAGGCATCTGCCACAACATTGGCTTTGCCAGGATGGTAATGCACTTCCAAATCATAGTCCTTGATCAAGTCCAACCATCTTCTCTGCCTCATATTAAGATCAGCCCGAGTGAAAATATACTTGAGACTCTTGTGGTCAGTATAGATATTACAATGAGCTCCCATCAAATAATGTCTCCATATCTTCAAAGCATGAACAACGGCTGCTAACTCCAGATCATGTGTGGGGTAGTTCTGCTCATGAGGCCTGAGTGCTCGGGATGCATAGGCAATAACTCTGTTGTCTTGCACCAAGACACATCCCAATCCAGTGCCTGAAGCATCGCAATAAACATCAAAAGATTTGGTGTTGTCAGGCTGTGCTAGCACGGGTGCTGTTGTCAGATGCTGCCTCAATGTATGAAAGGCATCCTCACATTTCTGACTCCATTCATACTTTACTCCTTTCTTCAACAATTCAGTCATTGGCTTTGCAATCCTGGAGAAATCCGGAAGGAATCGTCGATAATACCCTGCCAATCCCAGAAAACTCCGAATCTGCCGTACGGTGGTAGGAGGCTTCCAATCCATCACTTCTTGCACTTTCTCCGGATGAACTAATATCCCATCCTGAGAAATGGTGTGACCCAAAAATTTAATTTCCCTCAACCAGAAATCACATTTGGACAATTTAGCATATAAATGATGATCGTGTAGTCACTGAAGTACTATGTGCAAATGCTTTGCATGCTCATCTTCATTCTTCGAGTAGACCAAAATATCATCAATGAAGACCACCACAAACTTGTCCAGCTCTGGCATAAATACTGAGTTCATCAAATACATAAAATATGCTGGGGCATTGGTTAGCCCGAATGACATTACCAAGTACTCATAAAGTCCGTATCTGGTAGAGAAAGTTGTCTTCGGAATATCACTGGCTTTGATCTTGATTTGTTGATAGCCAGAGCGAAGGTCTATCTTGGAAAATACCCTGGCTCCCACCAGCTGATCAAACAATACATCCATGCGGGGTAATGGATACTTATTTTTAACAGTTACCGCATTGAGAGGGCGGTAATCCACACACAATCTTAGACTCTCATCTTTCTTCTTGACAACAATGCTGGACATCCCCATGGTGAAGTACTTGGGCGAATGAATCCCTTGTCCAACAAGTCTTGTAACTGCCTTTTCAATTCTGCCAACTCTGCTGGAGGCATCCTATAGGGTCTCTTGGATATAGGTGCAGTCCCGGGTTGTAGTTCAATTGCAAACTCTATGTCTCTGTCGGGTGGCATCCCTGGCAATTCATCTGGGAAAACATCGGGGTACTCACAGACCACAGGAATTCTCTCCACGGGTGACTCTAACAAGGCGAAGGCACAAGAACGGGTACAACCTTGGTCGGGTAGGTACAAGGTGATCTCCCCATCCATTGGTGAGCGAATTTCTATGGCTCTCGCTGCGACATCAATCACATCATGGTGTCGCGATAACCAGTCAGTCCCCAAGATGATATCCACACTATCCAATCCCATGATCAGGAGAGTGGTTTTAAATATGAAACTACCCAACCTTATTGGCATGTGCCTGTTGATCTGATAGGTGGCAATCCTGCCTCCTAGTGTTGCAATCATAATGCCCCCATTGGTGTGGTGACAGGGTAACTGACATTTGGCACTAAATTTTGCACTGATAAAACTGTGTGATGCACCAAAATCAAAAAGAATGACTGCAGGAAAATTTAAAACGGAAAAGATACCAGTCATGACGGGTGCTCCCTCTGGAATATCAGCCAACATGGTGAAGTTCATCCTGCCTTGCCTCACTTGCACCCTCTGCCTCTTGCCTTGGTTCTGATTTGCATTTTGCCCCTGCCTCTGCTGGTTCTTGGGGCAATTCTTGGCATAGTGTCCAGTGCTGCCACAAGTGAAACATCTATTATCATTGCCCTGTCGGTACTACTGCGGTGGCTGGTTGTTGCTCCTCTGCACTGAGGGTTGAGAGCGATTGGGTGCCTGTTGCTACTACTGTGGTCGAATCACCCATCTTCCTTGCTGCTGCTGAGGTCCCCTATTCTGAGTGTCGGACACAATCCTGAAGCACTGAGGCTAAGCTAAAGGCCCTGCCATAGGGGTCTTCCTCTTCTTTTCTGCCAAGCGGGCGGTGATGCAGTCTTCTTGAGAAATGGCCATGTTGACTAACTCATTGTAGCTGTTGGCCCTAACTGTGTTGAGGCGGTCGTGGAGCTTAGTACTAAGGCCCCTCCTGAACCGGTCCCTCTTCTTCTCATCAGTATCAGCATGATAGCCTGCGTACTGACACAGGTTATTGAAAGCTTGGGCGTACTGTAACACTGTACGACTCCCCTGAGTGAGTGCCAGAAACTCATTGAGCTTGCGGTCCATGATGCCTGCTAGTATGTGATGTCCTCTGAATGCTGCTTTGAACTCTCCCCATTCAACCATGTGGTCAACTGGCTGCATAGTGAGGAAGTGATCCCACCATGTCCGCGCGGGTTCGTGAAGCTGCTGGGTGGCGAAACGGACCTTGGTCACATCTGAACAAACTCCATTAAGCAGTGTGAATTTGGATTCCACTACCCTGAGCCACACATCAGCATCAAGCGGGTCTTCTGCCCGAGTGAACAATGGCGAGTGAGTACTGAGGAACTCCTAATAGGTGGCCGCTGCTGGGGGACGCTGATGGTGATCACCACCACCATTATGCTGGGGTGGTGGCTGACGCTGAGCTAACTATCGCAGAATCTCATTCTGCTGAGCCATCAGCTCTTGCATGGTAGGAGGCGGCGGCGATGGTGGAGGAATGCGCTCATGCTGTCCACGGCGCGCTCTTCCCGCCATCTGAAATTTAGGATGCTCTTAGTATCATATTTCGAAATCCGGAATTGCACATGGTAAAGATTTTAAACGACAAGGTGCGGATGATTCCAAATATTCCCTCGTTTTCCACAATGTGTACCACATGGCATAATTTCCTCCATAACTTATATTAGAAATCATCTATCATTCATCAAGCCAAAAGAGTTTTCCAACAGTTATAGCAGTGTTTAAAATACTCAACTCCTTCTCTAGCCTAGTACCCTAAAGGTGCAAAAGCTAAGCTAGTTTCGAGGAGTTCTACTGCTGCACACTTGTACCCCAATCTCTGAAACCTACCGGGCAAACGAGGCAACACTAGACTCGGGGGAAGGTGGTCTCCCTGAGCCAGCAGTGTCCAAGCTAGATGCAGGCTCTGGCTCCTCTCCTCCCTCGATGTCGACATCCTCGTCGGCCCCTTCTGCCTCCATGTCCTGGATTTCCTGGTGGTGCATATCCAAGTGCTGGTTGGCTTCCTCAAGTTATTGCTGCGTGGTCAGGAGCTAATCCTCGAGAACCTCGATGGTGTTCTCCTGGGCCCCTACTTGCTCCTCATGCTCTTGGATTTGCGTGGCCAACTGTTCTACCTGGAGGTCCTTTTCTACCAGCTCAGTGGATAGGTCTACCACAAGGTCCTCCCTGTTATCCAGGGTGATCTTGGTAGACTCCACCAACCCCATTAGCTGGGACATCGCCTCACCTCGCACTGCTTGCAGACGATACAGGGCATTCATGCACCGCACCGTTAGGTGAGCAGTCTGCCCTGGGTAAAGAGCCCACACATCCTTGGCATGCTCCACTCGATCCTTCCACATTGGGTCATCCTCCTTCTCAGCGGGGAACAAGACAATGGTATGAGTTGACAGCTCCAAGGGGTGAAAACCACAAAAGGTCGTCAGTACGTGGAGAGCGATGGACTCGATGGTATCTTCAGCCCTGAAACCGAAAGACTCGGAGTCCAACGAATGCCAGCCTGGCTGTAAGGGATGAGGCTCCAAGGTCATCCTCACCCTACAGTGGGGGTACCCGGTGCTCCTCGAACAACTGTATCGCGTACTGGGGAGGCGTAGCGTAACCGGCTCCCTGCAGCACCTCCCACAAAATGCGGGGAAAACCCTCTCGTGCAAGTCTGTCTGTGTGGGATTGTGCGTTCCCTCCTTCCGAGGATTTGTGAGAAGTCATCTGTGTAAGGGTAAGTGTAAGAGAAAAAGAAAAAAATATAAAAATAAAAGGGGATTAGCGCTTGGCTTTCCAGGGTTACGTTGAGACCTTCGAGGTATACTTAATTTTTATTATGGTGCCTCTTGGATTACACATCTTTTAAAATTCTTGACCACTTACCAAGTAGTTAGAACAAAATGATGCATGCATGCTCGTCCTAAGCGACCTCACATCAAACATATAGAGATAGAGAGACCTCCACCCATTATCATAGCAGCATCTAGGGCATATTCAAATAGCCACCTAGCTATCCATCTAGTATCCTAAGGCTTCACGTTCTATGCCCATCCTTATCGTCTTACCAATCTATTCAACATTTGTTTCTAACAAGTTTTACTTTTTGAAAAGGTTGGTAATTACGATTTATTGATTCCTCTGTGGTGGTACCAGCTCCGATACCAGCGGTGGCGGAACCGCTCGAATTATTCCAACTTAAGTGCCTAAGTCCCACCTTAGAGGCTAGACCACACTTAAATAGGAATAAAACGTCAGTCCCTCGGATCTAGTCTGACAAGGCCACTAACAGGATCAAGTACCACGTACTCACTCGAAGGTGAGGCACAGAGAAAATACAATAAAGCATAAGACCATACATTAAGGAAGTACTTAAGATTATTACATCATCATTGGAGTTAATCAAAATTAGTGATCATTGTTCGGAATGTAGCAGAATATAACTAACGGTGAAATAACAGAGGGATGGGGAAGCCTGGCCCATCACTCCTCATGCTCCTCTCCTGCAAAAGTAGGGTCCCACTCGACTGTCCAACCCAGTGGCAAGATGGACAGCCAAGTCACTCCAGCAACCATATCCTCCAGAGAACTTGTAAAAAAATTATGCCAGAAGCAAGGCTGAGTATACTAATACTCAACTAGACTTACCCGGTGTGAGGAGTCTACTCCTCTACCTCTAGACATGCAACTGTTTGGCTGAGGGGTTTGGTTTGCCAAAAGCACTAGCTGAGTCTAAAATCCAGTTTTAGCTTTTCAAGTTTTAGTGTGACTCTCTTAAGACTAAATGTGTACCTAGCTAATCATACATGGTATCAAACATTTAGCAGTCAACATCTTTTGCCAAATCAACACATTTCCACTTGTTACTCAATGTAGCAGCATGGATCAAGCAGTCTCATTAGCTGCGAGAAGCAGACGATTCAAATCGAGTTTTTAAACCCTGCAAGGTAAACCTAAACACACGACGTGGTGAGGCACTCTGTCCCCACACACATCAACCGTCCCCATTGATTCCCTGGCGATAGAACATGGCTCACCGCCTTGGCATATAATGCCTCACTGACCCCGAGTGCCGTCGTGCAGTGACCGCACTTGTACCCACCATAACCAGGATGGGAGACTACGTCTCAGGTCGTGTGAGGGGCAAAGTCTGCGAGGAGGTTCACTCAGGTACTAGGCCTACCAATTTACCATATTTCTCGGCATGTGCTTAGTACATTCAAACGCTTGACACACGGTACCACATCTTAATCGTTATTCTAATTTCCGTCTCGTAGACAACGCATCCCTATGGATCATTGTCCACAGACCATCATCATTACGATATAAAAATGGATACAACCAATTCCTGACCTCGCACGAGTGCTAGAAAGATCACTTGACTTCTACCGAGATCCCTAATTAGTAAAGCAGCTAATCGACCTAGCATACTAGTATCCATCTCAAAAAGGAATCCTGAGTTCATGCAACTAGGGTTTCAGACAACTCCTACACTTAAGTGCACAGTACAAGCCTACAAACATTAAGTGCAGTAAAATATCATATATAACGGTTATGCATAAAACCGAGGCTTGCCTTCCAAAGCTGGGGCAGGCAGATCCTCGATGGCAGGCTCTGGTGCTGACTCCTGGGCTACCTCTTGAGCAACTCCTTGCTCCGGAACGAGGATGTATTCTCCGTCAGCGAGATTACAATCTATCGAGTGCAATGAATAATATATATGCATATCAATGATATGGCAAGTTGTAAATGCTACGTAAGGTGAACAATATTATAATAGTGGGTACACTACGGTTTCCTTGCCGGCCTTAAGGGTTTCATACATTTATTTTAGGGTCTTAAATGAACTTAAAACTTTTGTCATTCCTTGGATGTTTGTTTTGGGCTCTTGGAGGATTTAAATTTGCACACCACTAATACCCCCCATAATCCTTATTTTACTTTCTATTATGTTTCTTATTGAGTTCCTTTGAACTATCATGGCAAATTAACATTTTCTAAAAATGTTACAAAAATTACAGTGGTTAAACATTGACCCCTGCGATTTATTCTAAAATTTGAGGTTGAAAATAGTTCAGATACTCCTTGTGCAAAAATAACAAAAGTAAGGGAAAAAGGGCACTTTGCACTATAGCTCTGATTTAGGTGAGGTTTCTGGACTAAAATTTATTTTTGCTATGATCCATAGTTGATAATAGGTCTCTGTGCCAGAAATCACAGAAAAAGACTCACTGGGTATTTAGTTGTGATTTTCTAAATTTTAATGCCAAAAATGTATTTATAACTAACTTGTTATTTGAAAAATATCAAACAACAGAACTTATATTTTTCCTAGATTCATACTAGCATATTATTAGTTATCCCAAGGGTTGGGGTGGGTTTTCCTTGGGGTTAATTTTCTAGGATTTTTCTAAGTTTTCATGGGTTTCATAAAATAAAATGTGGTGCATTTTTTTGTATTAACAGAGGGCTTAACAAATTTTTCTAGTGAACTATGTCCCTAAAGTAAGCTAGCAAAAATATGGTTGGCCTCTGGTTCTTATTTTAAACTCCCTTTTCCATTTTCTTTAAGTTTGAATTAAAACAAGTTTTACTGGTAAACTCCTCCCTAAGCTAGTGTACTGAGGGGTTTATTATTTTTAAACAAGATAGCTAGTGGTTAAGTACCTCTCTAATTTTTCTTAACCTCAGTCTAACAGTGTAGCTATTTTTCCCTTATTTATTTAGCTTTTGGCCAGTTTACTATTTAAATCAAAACTTTAAAATTTTTTGTTGTACTTAGTGTGTTTGGTATTTTTCCTAAGTAGTTCATATTATTTAGAACTTAGCAAAAATTGGTTTGACCAAATTTGGTTGGATAAAACTGGAGTTATGAATTTTGCAAGCTCTGCCTGCATTTAAATGAATAATGTTTAAAAGGTTTTATGAAAAACCAGTTTACACCGAGACCCCTGGGCTTTCCCTTAACTAAGTCTTTAAACCATATCCATGCGGGACTATTCATCTGAGTCACTGACTATTCAACCCCCCCCCCCGGCTTCTTTTTTTCAACCGAGCTCCCTCCCCTCTTGAAATAGTACCCATAGGGAATAAACAGGGTGGCGCGGCTTACCGGCGGCGAGGAAGGTCCGGTGAAGGGCGGGGTTAGATCCGGGAGGTCCTGGCGATCACGTCGAGGGGCGACTCGTCGACGGTGATGGCCGGAATCGGTCGGACCACGTGCGCAGGCGGTCGGGCTCGTCGGCGGCGTGCGCTCCGGCCTGCTCATGGCGGTATTGCTCAATCCAATGGCACAGGAAGCTTCACGGGGTGCTAAGGACGCTACCAGTGCAAGGAATCAAAAGGAAGGCTCACCGTGGAGTTCGGTCTACGTGCGCCAGCGGTCGAGTGAAGTCCGGCGACGTCGATCCGGTGTCTCCGGTGAGGTAGAGTTCAATCCCCGGCTCTGGAAGCTTCACCAAGGTCCGTAGAGGCTATCCCGAGGGTCGGACGGGGCGGGGAGTGGTTGGGTTGGCCGGTCTATGGTGGTCGTGGCTCGCGTGGCCGTTGGCACGCTGCTCTCTGGCTAAACGCTGGCGAACTTGTGCTCGGGCTAGGTTAGGGACGCGCGGGGGTGTACGGTCGAGGTCGGGATGGCTTTTATAGGCGCGGGCATGGACGAAAAGTTGGCACGGCGCGGGGCTGCGCGCGTGGGCAGAGCGCCGAGGGCGTGCTCTGGCGTGCCAGATTACGTCGAACACGTGGGCGTTTGTTTCTGCCTTTGTTCAAGCGCATGCAGGGATCACAAATGTGCGAATCTCACCAAGGGTCTTATGCAGATCTCTTCCTGGCACCTAGGGCTAGCTAGTTTGTGTGAGTTCCAATGGGAGATATGCCTTAGGTCACAAGATATGTGGGCGCCAAGTCAGGTCTGTCGGCACTGTTGAGAGCACCTAGAGGGGGGTGAATAGGTGATCCTATGAAACTTAAACTTAAGCCACCAAAAACTTGATTAGGCGTTAGCACAATAATGCCAAGTGGCTAGAGAGGAGTCTCAACAAAACACAATAACCACAAAAGATCAATCACAGAGGTGGCACAGTGGTTTATCCCGTGGTTCAGCCAAGACCAAGGCTTGCCTACTCCACGTTGTGGCGTCCCAACGGACGAGGGTTGCAATCAACCCCTCTCAAGCGGTCTAAAGACCCACTTGAATACCATGGTGTTTTGTTTTGCTTTTCTTTATCCCGTTCGCGAGGAATCTCCACAACTTGGAGCCTCTCGCCCTTACACTTGAAGTTCACAAAGAAGCACGGAGTAAGGGAGGGATGAGCAACGCACACAAGACACAAAATCAGAATGTCAACACGCACACAAGTCGCAACAAGAGCTCGCAACACAACCCGACGAGTTCACAACTCAACAAGAGCTCTAGATGCTATCACGAAGAAACAAATGTGTGGAATCGAAGTCTTGGTGCTTAGGAATGCTTTGAGTATGCTTGGTGTCCTCCTCCTTGCGCCTAGGGGTCCCTTTTATAGCCCCAAGGCAGCTAGGAGCCGTTGAGAGCATTCCAGGAAGGATGATCTTGCCTTCTGTCGCCTGGAGCACCGGACAGTCCGGTGCACCACCGGACACTGTCCAGTGCGGATATCCTTCCTTATTTGGCGAAGCCGACCGTTGGGGTTTGAGAGCCGTTGGCGCACCGGACAGTCCGATGCCTCCTTCTAGTCGTTGGCTCGGCCACGTGTCCCGCGCGCGCGGCCGACCGTTGGCCCGGTCGACCGTTGGCTCACCGGACAGTCCGGTGCACCACCGGATAGTCCGGTGAATTTTAGCCTTACGCCGTTAATCATCTCTCGAGAGCGACGAGTTCGCCTGTGAACGGCTCACCGGACAGTCCGGTGCACCACCGGACAGTCCGATGATTTATAGCCGTACACTGCCGTCGAACTCCCGAGAGCAGCAAGTTCGTTAGAGCCAGTCTGGCACACCGGACACTGTCCGGTGCACCACCGGACACTGTCCGGTGCACCCAGACTGAGCAGACTTTGGCTGAACAAAGTCATCTCTTCTCTAACTTGATTTTTCCTGTTTCCAGCACTTAGACACAATACATTAGTCCATAAAACAATGTACTAAGTCTAGAAACATACCTTTTGACATGATTTGCATTTTGTCCACCACTTTGCATAGATCAACACAAAAGCACTTGTGTTGGCACTCAATCACCAAAATACTTAGAAATGGCCCAAGGCACATTTCCCTTTCAATCTCCCCCTTTTTAGTGATTTATGCCAACACAACATAAAGCAACTAGAACAAGTGCAATATCAATGCAAATGAAAACCCAAAGTTGTTTTGAATCAAATTTGGCATATATGGATCACTCTTTGCCACCACTTGGTTTGTTTTTGCAAATCAAACTCAGTTTCCTATCTCTAAGTCAAATACACTTGTAGAGACATAAAGAGAGATATTCCAAAAGAAATTGATCAAGGATTTCAAAAACTCCCCCTTTTTCCCATAATCAATACTTCTCCCCACAAGATGCCAACTTTTGAAAAAAGAGACAATAAAAGAGTTTTGACAAACCAAAAGCTCTATTCTACTATTTTCAAAATTTCTCAAGTGGTAGCTGATCCATTTATTGCTTTTGGCCTTTATTTTGTCCCCCTTTGGCATCAAGCACCAAAACGGGATCAATCTTGGCCCTTTAACCCCATTGCCTCACCAAAATCTTCAAATAAGAATACAAAGGCAATAGGAGTACATGAGATGAACTTGGAATAAGTTACCCTCTCATCGGAGTGCAGTGGAAGTCTTTCATGGTCCAAGTCCACCTTTTCCCTTTCAAACCTCCTTTGAGACTAAATCAAGCAAACTCAAGCACACGGTTAGTCTCAAAGGGTCAAGTTGTAGCACAACTCCCCCTAAATATGTGCATTACTTGCACAAGGACTTGTGAGGTCCGGGGAGCGATTGTACAACTTGAGCACCACAGAAAGCAACAAAATGCATAAGGAACATGATCAAAGGCATAAACACATGTATGCTATAAATCAATCCAAGTTCCGCGAATCTAAGACATTTAGCTCACTACGCAGCCTGCAAAAGGTCTTCTCATCTAAAGGCTTAGTGAAGATATCGGCTAGCTGGTTCTCGGTGCTAACATGAAACACTTCGATATCTCCCTTTTGCTGGTGGTCTCTCAAAAAGTGATGCCGGATGTCAATGTGCTTTGTGCGGCTGTGCTCAATAGGATTTTCCGCTATTCGGATAGCACTCTCATTATCACATAGGAGTGGGACTTTGCTCAGATTGTAGCCAAAGTCCCGGAGGGTTTGCCTCATCCAAAGTAGTTGCGCGCAACACTGTCCTGCGGCAACATACTCGGCCTCAGCGGTGGATAGGGCAACGGAAGTTTGTTTCTTAGAGTTCCATGACACCAGGGACCTTCCTAAGAATTGGCACGTCCCCGATGTACTCTTTCTATCGACCTTACATCCAGCATAGTCGGAGTCTGAATATCCAATTAAGTCAAAGTTAGACCCCTTTGGATACCAGATCCCGAAGCAAGGCGTAGCGACTAAATATCTAAGAATTCGCTTCACGGCCACCAAGTGACACTCCCTTGGATCGGATTGAAATCTAGCACACATGCATACGCTAAGCATAATATCCAGTCTACTAGCACACAAATAAAGTAAAGACCCAATCATAGACCGGTATGCCTTTTGATCAACGGACTTACCTCCTTTGTTGAGGTCGGTGTGTCCATCGGTTCCCATCAGTGTCTTTGCGGGCTTGGCGTCCTTCATCCCAAACCGCTTTAGAAAGTCTTGCGTGTACTTCGTTTGGGAGATGAAAGTGTCGTCCTTGAGTTGCTTCACTTGGAACCCAAGGAAGTAGTTCAACTCGCCCATCATCGACATCTCGAATTTCTGCGTCATCACCCTGCTAAACTCTTCACAAGACTTTTGATTAGTAGAACCAAATATTATATCATCGACATAAATTTGGCACACAAAAAGATCACCATCGCAAGTCTTAGTGAAAAGAGTTGGATCAGCTTTCCCAACCTTGAAAGCATTAGCAATTAAAAAGTCTCTAAGGCATTCATACCATGCTCTTGGGGCTTGCTTAAGTCCATAGAGCGCCTTAGAGAGCTTACACACGTGGTCGGGGTACCGTTCATCCTCGAAGCCAGGGGGTCTCCACGTACACCTCCTCCTTGATTGGCCCATTGAGGAAAGCGCTCTTCACATCCATTTGGTACAGCCTGAAAGAATGGTGAGCGGCATATGCTAGCAAGATACGAATGGATTCTAGCCTAGCCACAGGAGCAAAAGTCTCCTCAAAGTCCAAACCTGCGACTTGGGCATAACCTTTTGCCACAAGTCGAGCCTTGTTCCTCATCACCACCCCGTGCTCGTCCTGTTTGTTGTGGAACACCCACTTGGTTCCCAAAACGTTTTGCTTGGGACGAGGCACCAGTGTCCAAACTTCATTCCTCTTGAAATTATTGAGCCCTTCCTGCATGGCCAACACCCAGTCCGGATCTAGCAAGGCCTCTTCTACCCTGAAAGGCTCAATAGAAGAGACAAAAGAGTAATGCTCACAAAAATTTACCAATCTAGAGCGAGTAGTTACTCCCTTGCTAATATCACCCAAAATTTGGTCGACGGGATGATTCCTTTGAATCGTCGCTCGAACTTGGGTTGGAGGTGCCGGTTGTGCTTCTTCCTCCCTCACATGATCATCTTGTGCTCCCCCTTGATCACACGCCTCCTCCTGATGAACCTGTTCATTGTCTTGAGTTGGGGGATGCACCATCGTTGAGGAAGAAGGTTGATCTTGCTCCAATTGTTCCTGTGGTCGCACATCGCCAATCGCCATGGTGCGCATAGCGGCCGTTGGAACGTCTTCTTCATCTACATCATCAAGATCAACAACTTGCTCTCTTGGAGAGCCATTAGTCTCATCAAATACAACATCGCTAGAGACTTCAACCAAACCTGATGATTTGTTGAAGACTCTATACGCCTTTGTATTTGAATCATAACCTAATAAAAACCCTTCTACAGCTTTGGGAGCAAATTTAGAAGTTCTACCTTTCTTTACAAGAATATAACACTTGCTCCCAAATACACGAAAATAAGACACATTGGGTTTGTTACCAGTTAGCAGCTCATACGAAGTCTTCTTGAGGAGGCGGTGAAGGTAGACCCTGTTGATGGCGTGGCAAGCCGTGTTCACGGCTTCCGACCAAAAGCGCTCGGGGGTCTTGAACTCTCCAAGCATAGTCCTCGCCATATCGATGAGCGTCCTGTTCTTCCTCTCTACCACACCATTTTGTTGTGGTGTGTAGGGAGCGAAGAACTCGTGCTTGATCCCTTCCTCCTCAAGATACTCCTCCACTTGAAGGTTCTTGAACTCGGACCCATTGTCGCTCCTTATCTTTTTCACCATGAGCTCAAACTCATTTTGAGCTCTCCTGAGGAAGCGCTTGAGGGTCCCTTGGGTTTTAGATTTGTCCTGCAAAAAGAATACCCAAGTGAAGCGGGAAAAATCATCAACTATAACAAGACCATACTTACTTCCTCCTATGCTTAGATAGGCGACGGGTCCGAAGAGGTCCATATGAAGCATCTCCAAGGGTCTTGATGTGGTCATCACATTTTTGGTGTGATGAGAGCTTCCCACCTGTTTCCCTGCCTGACAAGCTGCACAAGGTCTATCTTTTTCGAAATGCACGTTAGTTAGACCTATCATGTGTTCTCCCTTTAGAAGCTTGTGAAGGTTCTTCATCCCACATGTGCCAAGCGGCGATGCCACAGCCATCCCATGCAAGTCTTAGCAATTAAGCATGCATCTAGACCGGCCTCTTCTTTTGCAAAATCAACCAAATAAAGTTTGCCGTCTAGTACACCCTTAAAAGCTAGTGAACCATCACACCTTCTAAAGACAGACACGTCTATATTTGTGAATAAACAATTATATCCCATTTTGCATAATTGACTCACAGATAACATATTATATCCCAGCGACTCAACTAAAAACACATTAGAAATAGAGTGCTCGGACGAAATAGCAATTTTACCTAACCCTTTCACCTTGGCTTGGTTCCCATCACCGAATATTATTGAATCTTGGGAATCCTTGTTCTTGACGTAGAAAGAGAACATCCTCTTTTCCCCCATCATGTGGTTTGTGCATCCGCTGTCGATAATCCAGCTTGTACCCCCGGATGCATAAACCTGCAAGGCAAATTTAGGCTTGGGTCTTAGGTACCCAACTCTTGTTGGGTCCTACAAGGTTAGTGACAATGGTCTTAGGGACCCAAATGCAAGTTTTGTCTCCCTTACATTTGGCCCCCTAACTTCCTAGCGACTACCTTCTTATCCTTTCTACAAATAGCAAAGGAAGCATTGCAAGCATAATAAATTGTAGAAGGTTCATTTATTTTCCTAGGAACATTAACAACATTTTTCCTAGGCATATGAACAACATTTCTCCTAGCAACATTTCTATCATGCACAACATGGGAACTAGAAGCAGTCATAGCATGAGAATCAAAAGCATCATAACTTCTAAAGGCATTCCTAGAATGTCTCCTATCATGATACATGAAAGCATGGTTCTTTTTAGCACTACTAGCCATAGGGGCCTTCGCTTTCTCCTTGGCGGAGATAGGAGCCTTATGGCTTGTCAAGTTCTTGGCTTCCCTCTTGAAGCCAAGTCCATCCTTAATTGAGGGGTGTCTACCAATCGTGTAGGCATCCCTTGCAAATTTTAACTTATCAAATTCACTTTTGCTAGTCTTAAGTTGGGCATTAAGACTAGCTACTTCATCATTTAATTTAGAAATGCAATCTAGGTGTTCACTACAAGCATCAACATTAAAATCTTTACACCTAGTGCAAATCACAACATGTTCTACACAAGATGTTAGTTTACTAGATTTTTCTAACTTAGCATTTAAATCATCATTTATGCTCTTTAAGTTAGAAATTGTCTCATGGCAAGTAGATAGTTCACAAGAAAGCATTTCATTTCTTTTAACTTCTAAAGCATGAGATTTTTGTGCCTCTACAAATTTATCATGTTCTTCATACAACAAATCCTCTTGCTTTTCTAGTAACCTATTCTTGTCATTCAAGGCATCAATTAACTCATTAATTTTGCCAATTTTAATTCTATCTAAACCTTTAAATAAACTAGAATAGTCTATTTCATCGTCAACACTAGAATCATCATCACTTGAAGAAGCATAAGTGGTATCCCGAGTACATACCTTCTTCTCCTTCGCCATGAGGCATGTGTGATGCTCGTTGGGGAAGAGGGATGACTTGTTGAAGGCGGTGGCGGCGAGTCCTTCATTGTCGGAGTCGGAAGAGGGGCAATCCGAATCCCACTCCTTTCCGATATGTGCCTCGCCCTTGGCCTTCTTGTAATTCTTCTTCTTCTCCCTTTTGTTCCCTTTTTCCTGGTCACTTTCATTATCGGGACAGTTAGCAATAAAATGACCAATCTTACCACATTTGAAGCATGAGCGCTTCCCCTTTGTTTTGGTCTTGCTTGGCTGTCCCTTGCGACCCTTTAGCGCCGTCTTGAAGCGCTTGATGATGAGGGCCATCTCTTCATCATTAAGCCCGGCCGCCTCAACTTGCGCCACCTTGCTAGGTAGTGCCTCCTTGCTCCTCGTTGCCTTGAGAGCAATGGGTTGAGGCTCATGGATTGGACCGTTCAACGCGTCATCCACGTATCTCGCCTCTTTGATCATCATTCGCCCACTCATGAACTTCCCAAGGACTTCTTCGGGCGACATCTTGGTGTACCTAGGATTTTCACAAATATTGTTCACCAAATGTGGATCAAGTACAGTAAAGGACCTTAGCATTAGGCGAACGATGTCGTGGTCCGTCCAACGTGTGCTTCCGTAGCTCCTTATTCTGTTGATAAGGGTCTTGAGCCGGTTGTATGTTTGGGTTGGCTCCTCGCCCCTTATCATCGCGAATCTTCCAAGCTCGCCCTCTACCAACTCCATCTTGGTGAGCAAGGTGACATCGTTCCCCTCATGAGAGATCTTGAGGGTGTCCCAGATCTACTTGGCATTGTCCAAGCCGCTCACCTTATGGTACTCGTCCCTGCACAAAGAGGCTAACAACACGGTAGTAGCTTGTGCATTTTTATGAATCTGTTCATTAATAAATATAGGACTATCCGAGCTATCAAATTTCATTCCATTCTCAACAATCTCCCATATGCTTGGATGAAGAGAGAACAGGTGACTTTGCATTTTGTGAATCCAAAATCCGTAGTCCTCCCCATCAAAGTGTGGAGGTTTGCCAAGAGGGATGGAAAGCAAATGTGCATTTGAACTCTGCGGAATACGAGAGTAATCGAAAGAAAAGTTCGAATTAACCGTCTTTCGTTTCTCGTAGTCGTAGTCGTCCTTTTGGGAAGAAGTGGACTCATCGCTGTCGTCGTAGTAGACGATCTCCTTGATGCGTCTCGTCTTCTTCTTCTTCCCATCTTTGCGTTTGTGGCCCGAGCCCGAGTCGGTAGGCTTGCCATCCTTCGGCTCGTTGACGAAGGACTCCTTCTCCTTATCGTTGATCACGATTCCCTTCCCCTTAGGATCCATCTCTTCGGGCGATTAGTACCTTTGTGAAGAGAACGGCTCTGATACCAATTGAGAGCACCTGGAGGGGGGTGAATAGGTGATCCTGTGAAACTTAAACTTAAGCCACCAAAAACTTGATTAGGCGTTAGCACAATAATGCCAAGTGGCTAGAGAGGAGTCTCAACAAAACACAATAACCACAAAAGATCAATCACAGAGGTGGCACAGTTGTTTATCCCGTGGTTCGGCCAAGACAAACGCTTGCCTACTCCACGTTGTGGCGTCCCAACGGACGAGGGTTGCAATCAACCCCTCTCAAGCGGTCCAAAGACCCACTTGAATACCACGGTGTTTTGTTTTGCTTTTCTTTATCCCGTTCACGAGGAATCTCCTCAACTTGGAGCCTCTCGCCCTTACACTTGAAGTTCACAAAGAAGCACGGAGTAAGGGAGGGATGAGCAACGTACACAAGACACAAAATCAGAATGTCAACACGCACACAAGTCGCAACAAGAGCTCGCAACACAACCCGACGAGTTCACAACTCAACAAGAGCTCTAGATGCTATCACGAAGAAACAAATGTGTGGAATCGAAGTCTTGGTGCTTAGGAATGCTTTGAGTATGCTTGGTGTCCTCCTCCTTGCGCCTAGGGGTCCCTTTTATAGCCCCAAGGCAGCTAGGAGCCGTTGAGAGCATTCCAGGAAGGCTGATCTTGCCTTCTGTCGCCTGGAGCACCGGACAGTCCGGTGCACCACCGGACACTGTCCGGTGCGGATATCCTTCCTTATTTGGCGAAGCCGACCGTTGGGGTTTGAGAGCCGTTGGCGCACCGGACAGTCCGGTGCCTCCTTCTAGTCGTTGGCTCGGCCACGTGTCCCACGCAGATCGCGCGGCCGACCGTTGGCCCGGTCGACCGTTGGCTCACCGGACAGTCCGGTGCACCACCGGATAGTCCGGTGAATTTTAGCCGTACGCCGTTAATCATCTCCCGAGAGCGACGAGTTCGCCTGTGAACGGCTCACCGGACAGTCCGGTGCACCACCGGATAGTCCGGTGATTTATAGCCGTACACTGCCGTCGAACTCCCGAGAGCAGCAAGTTCGTTAGAGCCAGTCTGGCACACCGGACACTGTCCGGTGCACCCAGACTGAGCAGACTTTGGCTGAACAAAGTCATCTCTTCTCTAACTTGATTTTTCCTGTTTCCAGCACTTAGACACAATACATTAGTCCATAAAACAATGTACTAAGTCTAGAAACATACCTTTTGACATGATTTGCATTTTGTCCACCACTTTGCATAGATCAACACAAAAGCACTTGTGTTGGCACTCAATCACCAAAATACTTAGAAATGGCCCAAGGCACATTTCCCTTTCAATCTCCCCCTTTTTAGTGATTTATGCCAACACAACATAAAGCAACTAGAACAAGTGCAATATCAATGCAAATGAAAACCCAAAGTTGTTTTGAATCAAATTTGGCATATATGGATCACTCTTTGCCACCACTTGGTTTGTTTTTGCAAATCAAACTCAGTTTCCTATCTCTAAGTCAAATACACTTGTAGAGACATAAAGAGAGATATTCCAAATGAAAACCCAAAGTTGTTTTGAATCAAATTTGGCATATATGGATCACTCTTTGCCACCACTTGGTGTTTTGTTTTGCTTTTCTTTATCCCGTTCATGAGGAATCTCCACAACTTGGAGCCTCTCGCCCTTACACTTGAAGTTCACAAAGAAGCACGGAGTAAGGGAGGGATGAGCAACGCACACAAGACACAAAATCAGAATGTCAACACGCACACAAGTCGCAACAAGAGCTCGCAACACAACCCGACGAGTTCACAACTCAACAAGAGCTCTAGATGCTATCACGAAGAAACAAATGTGTGGAATCGAAGTCTTGGTGCTTAGGAATGCTTTGAGTATGCTTGGTGTCCTCCTCCTTGCGCCTAGGGGTCCCTTTTATAGCCCCAAGACAGCTAGGAGCCGTTGAGAGCATTCCAGGAAGGCTGATCTTGCCTTCTGTCGCCTGGCGCACCGGATAGTCCGGTGCACCACCGGACACTGTCCGGTGAGGATATCCTTCCTTATTTGGCGAAGCCGACCGTTGGGATTTGAGAGCCGTTGGCGCACCGGACACTGTCCGGTGCACACCGGACAGTTCGGTGCCTCCTTCTAGCCGTTGGCTCGGCCACGTGTCCCGCGTAGATCGCGCGGCCGACCGTTGGCCCGGTCGACCGTTGGCTCACCGGACAGTCCGGTGCACCACCGGACAGTCCGGTGAATTTTAGCCGTACGCCGTTAATCATCTCCCGAGAGCGATGAGTTCGCCTGTGAACGACTCACCGGACAGTCCGGTGCACCACCGGACAGTCCGGTGATTTATAGCCGTACACCGCCGTCGAACTCCCGAGAGCAGCAAGTTCGTCAGAGCCAGTCTGGCACACCAGACACTGTCTGGTGCACCACCGGACAGTCCGGTGCACCCAGACTGAGCAGACTTTAGCTGAACAAAGCCATCTCTTCTCTAACTTGATTTTTCTTGTTTCCAGCACTTAGACATAATACATTAGTCCATAAAACAATGTACTAAGTCTAGAAACATACCTTTTGACATGATTTGCATTTTGTCCACCACTTTGCATAGATCAACACAAAAGCACTTGTGTTGGCACTCAATCACCAAAATACTTAGAAATGGCCCAAGGCACATTTCCCTTTCAACTGTTCAACTCGAGATAAAACTGATGTCAACCCTTGTAAAATGGTGTGGGCTTGTGTTCAAATTTTTCCAGGGCGTGCGTTAGGTAGTTTGGCCACTTTTTGTTATTTGGATCAAGAGGTTTTGGCGCCAGCACAAAGGTGAACACCTTTGATCTTTGGTCTAGGGTGGTTTTAGGGACTTAGAGAAATTTTTGATGGCCCTAGTGTGCTTCCCACTTGAAGCACTAATTTGAGGTTTTTGTTGGGCCTTTTTGCAATATTTTTCTTACTAGATTTTGTAGCTTTACTAATACACTTCATCTTTAGTCAAGGTTCCTTTTTATGTTTTGATCATTTGCCCACCATTCCCCCTTTAATCCCATGGTTAGGGTTTAATGGCTTAGGAGGGGAATTAGGGTTTTAGAACTTTGTTCATGGGTGAAAATTGCATAAAGGCTATGGTTCCCTTCCTTTGATGATCAATACTTAGCTTATCTTATCTAGGGTTCCAATGTTTTAAGTACCTTCACTTTCTATTTTACACATTGGATTAGAGGCTATAGGTGTGCTTCTTTGGCCAGGGCCTTGGGTAACACCAGGGGTGTTACATTAGGAACGACTTTGGAGCTTCTTCACCTTCTATTTCGGTGGTATTTAAGCTCTGCATCCCCTTAGGAACGACTTTGGTGCTTCTTCACCTTCTATTTCGGTGGTATTTTGGCTCTGCATTCCCTTAGGAACGACTTTTGAGCTTCGGAACTTACTCTACGCTCCCTTAGGAATGACTTTTTTAACTTCGGAACTTACTCTGCGATCCCTTAGGAACGACTTTTTTAGCTTTGGAACTTACTCTGCGCTCCCTTAGGAACGACTTTTGTAGCTTCGGAAGTTTGTTAAGAGGAAGCATTTCACTTTAATAATACGAGGACTATTATTACATGAAATCAGAATTCAGTTCTTCAAGAGTTGCTTCTTCATACAAGAAAAATAAAATGACAAAAGATAAAGATACACCAAGGGTAGGATATTCTTTAGTAGATGTGCTTGGATTCAGACACAATACTATTGACTGTGCGAGCTTCGGACTCCTCCCGAAAATCGCGCTGTTGTTGAGCGTGCTGGTGCCCCTCTGGCTGCTAGCTTTGGGTCAGAATAGGTGGTAGCGGTGGTGGTGGTCGGAGCTGAGCCCAGGAAGCTTGAGAGTGGCTCGCCAAAGCGACAGAGGCCGTAGGCTGTTGATTCCCTATGTACTCTGGGACATAGGGAGAGTAGCATGAGGCAGTATGTAGGACCTGCTTCGGCTGACTCTGTCGTGTCTCAGCTTTGGCGATCTCCTTTTGCTTCTAAATTGTGACTTGACATGTTCTTGTGGTGTGGCCCTTGTCTTCACTACAGAATAAGCAATATAGCCTTCTGGGCTGATCTCCATATCTTCCTCCGAAGCTTCTGCCCCCTCTGCCTCTTGGGGCTGGTGGCCTGAAGGAGCTTTTTTGTGGCCCTGATGACTAGGAGCTGTGTTGTTGCCTTTGGGGTTGACTTCCTCTGTCATCACTTGGGTTGGAATTGTGGATCGACCTGACATGCTTGGGGTGAATTCTTCCTCCGAAGCCTTTGGCCATCTCAGAAAACCTGTATGCTTCCTCACTTCTTTGGCAAAAATCATTATCAGCCCGGATATACTCATCCATCTTCTGAAGAAGCTTCTCCAGGGTTTGTGGGGGCTTCCTGGCAAAATACTGAGTTGTAGGTCCTGGCTGAAGCCCCTTGATCATGGCCTCAATGACAATTCCATTAGGCACTGTAGGCGCTTGTGCTCTCAGACGCAAGAACCTTCGAACATACGCCTGAAGGTACTCTTCATGGTCTTGCGTGCACTAAAACAAAGCCTGAGCAGTGACTGGCTTCGTCTGAAAGCCTTGGAAGCTAGTGATTAGCATGTCCTTGAGCTTCTGCCATGATGTGATTGTTCCTGGCCAAAGAGAAGAGTACCAAGTTTGTGCGACACTTTTGACTGCCATGACGAAGGATTTCGCCATGACTGTAGTATTGCCCCCATATGGAGATATGGTTGCCTCGTAACTCACTAGGAACTGCTTCGGGTCTGAGTGCCCATCATACATAGGAAGCTATGGTGGCTTGTATGATGGGGGCCATGGGGTAGCCTGTAACTCTGCTGCCAAAAGAGAAGCATCATCAAAAGCAAAATTGCCATGATGAAAATCATCATACCATTCATCATCGTTGTATGAATTGTCTTGATGAAGCTCTTTGTGTTGAGGCCTTCGGTCTTGATCATCCTGGTGAGGTGACGCATTTCCTCAACGGCCTCATCGATTTTCCTCTAAAGATCGACGAGACGAAGCATTTTTTCCTTCTTCTTTTGAATCTGCTGGTGGATAGCTTTGAGGTCCCTGATTTCTTGATCCAACTCCTCCTCCTGAGGTGTTGGGCTGGTAGCCTTCCTCTTCTGACTCCTAGCTTCGTGTAGCGTCTCCTGATTAATGTCCAGTGGCTGCAGTGCAGCCCTTGGCCCTGCTGTCTTCTTCGGCGGCATAACGAAGGTCAAAGCTTACCGAAGGTGGTTGAATGAGTTCACCGGAGGTGGGCGCCAATGTTGGTTACTTGTTCTCAAAAAGCTATAAATCAAGAACAAGGCAACACAAGTGTAGATGGTGAAAGACCTTCATCCTTCGAAGCATTATCTCCCTTAGGATATAATGATCTTCGGACGAAGGTCACGAAGGACGTGCCTTCTTCATTTCAATAAGCAATGATGTAAACTAAGACATATGAAACATGAGGGGAATATGAATAATCATCTTGAATCATCAGATTATTCATATTTTTCTCATATAAACATAAACAAACATTAACAATGTTTAAATCACATTTGTACCTTCGGCTTGACAGAAGGTGAAAAGAGGGAGTGACGCGTGGGTGATTACAATTCAGCCCCTAAATAGTACGGTGTTACTGTTCATCTATTTATAGGCACAGGACACAGCCTGTGCAGAATTACATTCTTGTCCCTAACATTTACTATTAGCCAAAAGGCAAGCTGTCGAGGACTAAGCATTCTTTTCTCTTTTAGGTCGGTTTCATCCTCCACCACCGTCCTTGTGCTAAGCCGAAGCTTCTCCAGCCACAACTTCGGAGTTGGTTCATCCTTCTTCCAGATCACACTTTTCATACCATGCACGTCTTAATCTTAAAGCCGAAGCTTCCTGTGACAGTATATTATACTAGAAAACATGTTAGTCGTGTTTTTGAGGACCTTCAGAAGATGAAGGCCCCAACAAATTTTAAGAGTGAATAATGATTGGTACTCTAACAGTTCCTCTAAATGCGACATGTGGCGCAATCTGTACAGCCGTCGGGAGGATGTGAATGATCCGATACGTTGAGGAATAGATTGGGGAGGGATGGAACACACTAAAATATGAGGGAGAGAAGGCTATGGATGTAGGACGCGAATTTTTTGGAGAAGAATGAGAGAGTAGTTTAGTAAGAAAAACCACTATTCTTTACTGATATCTGTTTTGGTGTTAGTTTACACGTTCTTTCGGAGTTGCTCTTATTTAAAATTTGAATAAGAAAGATTTTAGCCCATTTAATCCCTCTAGTTTTGTGGCTCCTAAATTAGCCCTAACAGTAATTTGCTAATTTTCACCATGGATGCCCTCACGCATCATCATAAAAACTAAGTTCACTTGATAATTATACAGTTAAATGTTCTTCTGGGGTCGCCGCTGACGCTTTTATTCTTCTTGATGCTAGGGGCACTAGTCAGTTGCTAAGACGTTCTTTGGTTCTAGCCTGATTTTCATATTCTTGTCCTCAACCAAATAGATGTTGGATTTTGTATTGGATTTTTGTCAAATAGATGTTGGATTTTGTATTGGATTTTTGTCGGTAAGATCTTTAGAACCCAGCTGGATTTGTATTTTGCTTGGCTATGCTGATGGCCCATTTGCAAATGCAGTACTTTCTCTGTCTCAAATTAAAGGGCTAGGTCATTTGACTTTTTTAACACAAAAATTAACTATCTCATCTTGTTTATTTGAAAAATTAGGTAAATATGAAGAACTTCTACTTATAGTTAAGTACTAGGTGAGTGCCCATGCGTTGCGACGGTGTACAAATTATTTGATAAATGTTAGAGCACAACAATTACATGGAAACGAACAACATATATATCAACTCCAATATCTCACATATGAGGAGTGGACATGTCAGTCAGTAATAGCAAGTGATTGTTTACCAGAAGCCGTGAAAGGTGAGATTAGGAAGAAGGGATATTGGGGAAGTAATCTTCTATTTCTTAATTGCCAAATGTTCGAATACAGGAGATAAATAGGCATTATGCCTGCTAACAAACATAGATGGAAAATATCCTCAAATTGAGACAGTGGTTTCTGGCTGCGGTGACTCGGTCTCCATCGATGATTTGTTGCAACTCAATGTTCAGCACCTTGAGACAGTGGTTTCTAGCTGCGGTGACTCAGTCTGCATCGATGATTTGTTGCAACTCAATGTTCAGCACCAGATTAAATTGACTTTCGCTAACATCGTTCCTATAAATTAGACATAAATCAGCTTGGTGCTATAACAAAACAGAGAAATAGAAGATAGGCAACCAATTTTCTCAACCAAACATTTACTTCAACACAAAAAATTAACTAACGACGATTTGCATATAAACAATAACAAACCTGGAGATGATGACTTGGTGAGGCTTTCTCTTTCAAGAACTGGTGTATAATTCAATCAGACACTTGTTCTGAAATTTAGTATCTATTAGAAGGCATAATGTTCTGATTTGTTATGAAGAGAGCATTGTTCAATCAGACACACTATAAAGAGAACATTGTTCAATTCATCATCTGTATCATTAGCCTAAACATAACATCATGTTCTGAAGAAAAAGATTAGTGCAAAAATTTAGAGAAAGGAACATGTGTTCAACCAAATGGAATATACATATGGGAAAACATCGCCCTTTCAAATGACTTTGTGGTGCAAGAGAAGGCAGATCATCAACATGGATAACTGCTGCATGCCTATGGTGAAGGTGGACTCCAGGTGTATCATACAATTTCTGTGTGCAAGGATATGTTAGTAGACTTCAAATTGAACTCTAACCAAATGGAATATGTTACTAGACTTCAAATTGATAGGTGAGTGCCCGTGCGTTGCAACGGAAACACATAATACCACGGTACTGCTATGAGAAAAGGTTTCTTAATACATATGTGACCCTATCCATACATAAATTTTGTTATTTTAATCTAGTTGTTTCACCACTACATTGCAACCATCAGTACCATACATACTGTTGGGGACTTGTTCTCAAATGCTATGAGTTAAGAACAAGGCAACACAAAAAGTGTTAAATGATAAAGTCTTTCGTCCTCTGAAACATTATTCCCCTCGGGATGCAATGTGTTTCGGACGAAAGCCACAAGCAACATACCTTCGTAAGCACAATAAACAATGATGAAGAACTTATGTGTAACATAAGAAGTATTATCACAACGTCATTTCTATTTTATTATCATGGAAAAATAGAAATGATTTCGGATTACAACTGTACCTTCGGATTGCAGGAAGGCAAAAGTGTAAGGATGACGCAAAAGCAAATGCCAAGTCAGCGTGAACAGTACGGGAGTACTGTTCATCTATTTATAGGCGTGGGACGCAGCCCATGTAAAATTACATTCATGCCCATTACATTTGCTAATGACTTATGGGAGTCTGTCAAGGCTTAAGTAGTCTTTTCATCTTTAGGTCGGTTCCCCTTTCTGCTATCGCGACGAAGCTGCATAGCTTCGGCTGTGCATCACCCTTCGTACAGCATGGCAATCCGCCCGTCCTTCATCTCAATCCCCCTTCGTCTGGCTTAGGCTTCGTCCTGTCCGTACTCCATGTTCATAATCTGAGTCCGAAAATACCTGTTCATATAATTCACTTGGAAAACATTGTCAAATTTTGTTTTTGAGGACCTTCGGAGGACGAAGGCCCCCAACAGTAGCCCCTCGCAATATTAATTTGTTAGTGATAAATTCAGATTGCGATATGGACGAAGGCCTTAAGCCGAAGGTCCGAAAAAACACCTTGCCTTTGCTAGAATAGCAACATTCACTGACAAGCGGGGTCTTTCAATTTTCAACGTACTGGGCGTATAAATAAGATCATAGCACAAACTCATTTGGTACGCTCTCTTGCCATCTGCTCCCGCTCACTGAATTTTTTGCTCTTGTGCACTAAGATTTGCTGATCTTTTAGTTTTGAAGCTTCGGCCTTGAAAACAGTTTTTTAGTGTCTCCGAAGATGTCTGAAGATAAGAAGGCTGCTGCTGAGATGAAGCTGAGTCTCGACGAAGAGAAGAACTTGGGGTTTCTTATAGCGATGGCGAAGACCAATACGGAAAAAATCACCAAGGAGATTCTGGAAGGTTTGTCTGAAGATACTGGTAACAGCGACAGTTATGATGTGGACAATGGTGGTGAAGACTCCGAAGATCGCCCCTGGCGACCGAGCCATTCAGTTTTTGGCAAGTCAGGTATCAAAGAAAATCATCTTGTCAACATGAGGGGAAGGTACTTCCGGGATTTATCCATTGTGAGGGTCGACGAAGGAGAAAAAACTTGCCCGACCCCTGAAGAAAATGAGGTTGTAGTGTTCCGAAGCTTTTTGAAAGCTGGACTGCGATTTCCCCTAAGCAGCTTTGTCGTAGAAGTGCTGAAAGTGTTTGAAATCTATCTTCATCAACTTACCCCCGAAGCAATTATAAGGCTGAATATCTTCGTGTGGGCCGTAAGAAGCCAAGGTCTGGAACCTGATGCGAAAAGTTTCTGCAACATACACGAGTTATCATACGAGACAAAACCCTGGGGTAAGGAACAGTATCACAATAATTTTGGCTGCTACAGTTTCGCTTCTCGGTCTGGGTCAAGCTGTCCCGTACCAACCTTTCGGAAGAGATGGCCCGGCGACTAGATGACAGAATGGTTCTATGTGAAAAATGACCTGAAAGCACGGGAAGATATTAAAGGTATAATTATGCGCCCTATTTGGCAAAGTTTCGGCCTGCGAAAGCCGAAGGTTGAGATGAATGAAGCTGCCGAAGAATGTCAGAGAGCCTTCGGAGTTATTTGTTCTTTTATTGGAACGAGAGATTTGGTCCAAGAGCATATTGCCTTCAGAGTATGGCCACTCGCGGAAAAATGGGAAATGCCGCAAGAGACCATAAAGGAGGCTGACGAAGGTGGACTTATCAGATTGAAGTATACTTTCAAATTCGGAGATAAATTCGTCGAGCCAGATGATGACTGGCTGAAAAGCATTGAAAATTTAAGTGATGAACTACTTGGGGCTTACTCGAAGGCCAAAGATACTGCATTGTCAGCAGCCTTCGGAGGCCGAAAAAAGAAAAGACTGAACCGAGTGTTTGACGCAATCGGGTTCGTCTACCCTGACTATCGTTATCCCATTCGTGGACAGAAAAGAAAAAACACAACCTCTGTAAAAGAAGAAGCTGCAACTGCTCCTAGCAAACCAGAACCGAAAAGAAAGAGAATAAAGGTCCTCACCCATCGGCCACACTATATTGAACCAGCTTCGGTGCCTGAGTTCACCGGAGAAACTTTGTCGGCCACCGAAGCTGAAAAGCCAACCAAACCAACCTTGCTGCCAGAAGTGGCAGAAATGGCCGAAGCGCCAACAAAGATGGAATTGGAAGGACCGAAGATTTTGTTATCAGAAACCAAAGAAATGACCGAAGCGCCATCCATAGAAAAAATGGAAGAAGCGAAAAAACCAACTGAGGAAAAAACATCAGAAGTTTTGAGTCCTGCAGCAAATGTTGAGACAGTAAAAAATCAAAAGGTGTCAGCAGTGACTCTGAAAAGAAAGAGAATGGCTAATGTGCTAGATGTTCTGGAAACAATTAAGTCCTCAAGCACAACTCCGAGGAAAACTGTTGAAACCTCCGAAGCGAAAACTGAGATTTTTGATACTAAAGCTCCAGAGCAAGAACCTGAAGCTGAAGCTGGGCCTTCGGAACCCACGAAGGTAAAATCCTTGGAAACCGAAGAAGAAAAAATGACAGAGCCAATTCTTGTTGAAGAAATCAGTGCTGTTGCCCCCGAAGCATCCCCCAAAGTCCTTGATTATATTGTTCGACATGCTTCGGGGAAAAAGTTATCAGAAGAAGAAATTTTTGAAGCTAATCATTATGCTAAAGAATTAAAATATCCGAAGGGGGCACTAGTGTTCAATGGTACAAATGAAGAAGATTTCCTATACTGCCTCCCGGATAACAAAGAGCTACTTGTCTGCCGGGAAATGGCCCGAAGCATGGGGTTTCCGAAGCTAGAGGCTGGCCTCTGCGCGATGACAAAGGACGATCTCGCGGACAGCCTTGCGTATAATAGCCTGAAGGTACGAGAACTGCGCATTTGGAAACTTTATGATTTGAAATCTATTATTTTATTCTTATACTAACTTTTTACATATAGGGTTTAATACTAAGCAACGCGCTGAGAGCGCAAAAGAATGCCGAAGACGAGAGCTATGAAATTGCCTTCAACAACCTTCGATCAGAGGTTATCAAACTAAGGAACGAAGCCATGGAAAAGGACAAAATTCTAGTTACATTGGTGGATAAAATAAAGGAGGACGAAGCTGCCTCTAAAGCACAAGCCGCAGCTCAAAAACACGAGATTGCCGACCTTCGGAAGCAATTAGCCCGAGCTAAAGAAGAGCGCATACTTGAAGAAACGAGGCGGGAATGTAGCGACCAATGGGCCAATCATTTGGAAGGAACCGTTGAAGAGCTTCGGTCTTCTAAGAAAAGGTGTTACGAAAAATCCATGGAGTGTGTAAAGAAAATTAAAACCAGCTTCGCCAGTGTTGGCGCATTTTCGAGTGAAGAAGATTTCGTGAGGGGTAACCCAGAAGGACCGATCGAATGGATCAGCCACGAAGCTGAAGCATTCGAAGAAATTCTAAACAGTCGTGGAGACATTTGCGCCTTCTCGGGTGCCAGGGGGATTGCTACTATGCTGGAGAAAAAAGGCTGCGATCATGTTAAAGTTCTTGCACAATCCGAAGCCAACTTATCCCCTGAAGATATTAAAGACCCCTCGGCCGAAGCTAGCCAGGCTGGTGGAAAATTTTTCACCGACGTCTGGGACAATGGTGGCCGAGAAATGGCCCGAGAAATTATTCAGAAAAGTGAGAAGGGCATTCACGACGCTAGAGAAGTAGCTAAGGGCGCTGACAAAAGCTTAGAGCCCGAAGGGCAAATAGGTATTAGCTAATGGTTTTTGTTGTGTTGTAATTTTTGGTTTTAAACTTCGTTTGCAATTTGTAATAGCAATGTGGCCGTATCCTGTCCTCCTTCAGATCCTACTAAAGCGTCTCCGGGCCCTCACCCGAAAGGAGACGAGGAAATTAAAAAGATGGCTGAAGCTATCATGGATGAAGTTGTTAACCGACTCCTGAACGAAGCTGCAGAAGTTGTTTTAAGAGAAGATTAAGCTCTATTGTAAAAACTTCTGAAATGAAATATGTGTAACATTTTGTAGCCCTGTAATATATTTGCTTTTAATGATTCGATTCTTTACGATGCATGAAACTTTACATACGTACCGTTTTTGAGCTTTCGGCGAAAAAAAAACACCTTCCCTTCTTTTCATGCTTCGTGAAGATAGAAAAACTTTTATGCATCACAACATCCATAGCGCTCTGATGAAGAATATCCAAACTTCGTGAAAACATTTTCCGAAGCTATATTCCGAAGATTTTCACTTTCTCAAAGCATCCTTCCGAAGGTCGATACTGTGTTCCCTTCTTTTGCCATATGCAACATGATGTATGATGCTTATGCTATGCAAAATGATGTGATGATGTTATGTTATGTAGATGACATTGATTCCGAAGATGCACACATATCCCCGTAAAACACACAATCTTTTTGTATCAGCGCTGACTTTTCGCTGTAAGCTCTGCATTCCCTTAGGAACGACTTTGGAGCTTCTTCGCCTTTTACTTAGGCGGTATCAGCGTTGACTTTTCACTGTAAGCTCTGCATTCCCTTAGGAACGACTTTGGAGCTTCTTCGCCTTTTACTTAGGCGGTATCAGCGTTGACTTTTCGCTGTATGCTCTGCATTCCCTTTGGAACGACTTTGGAGCAGAAAACTTACACTGCGCTCCCTTTGGAACGGCTTTTTGTGACTTCAGCAGCTTACTCTGCGCTCCTTAGAACGACTTTTTGTTGCTTCGAAGGATTTTTAATAATTCGAAGGTCCTCCTTGTTATCGCAAATCTTTAAGCTTCAGCAACTTAAGCCTGTGGAGAAAATACGTTTTCCTCGTGGCAAACAACGAAACTATTACATGAAAACTAAAAAATGTCCTTTATTACACAGAAAATAGAACTGAATGGAAAAGACTGCTATCACGGTAGGATATTTGTCAATAGATGTGCTTTGACTCTGGCACAGTGCTATTGACTGTGCGAGCTTCGGATTGTTCTCTGAAGTCCCTTTGGTGTGGAGCATATTGGCTCCCTTCTGGCTGTTGGCCTTGTTGCAGCGGTGGTGGAGGCGGAGGCTGTTGCCAGGAAGCTTGAGGTTGACTCGCCGAAGCAACAGAGACTGCAGGGTGGTTGCCTACGTATTCTGGGATGTAAGGCGGATGGTAGGAAGCAGTATGCATGACCTGCTTCGGCTGAGCTTGTTGTGCTGCAGCTTCGGCTATCTCCTTTTGCTTCTGGATGGTAACATGGCACATTCTGGTGGTATGGCCCTTGTTTTCACCACAGAACAAGCAAAATATTCTCCTTGGTTGATCTCCAAATCTTCCGCCGAAGCCCCTGGCGCCTCTGCCTCTTGGAGCTGGTGGCCGGAAGAAGCTTTGCTGTTGCCCCGAAGCCTGTGAGGAGCACTGCGGCCTGTGCTGCTGACTCCCCTTATCATCATTTTGAGTAGAGTTATGGATTGACCTGACATGCCTCGAATAGAATCTCCCTCCGAAGCCCCTGGTCATTTCAGAAAACCTGAAAGCCTCCTCCCTTCTTTGGCGAAAATCATTGTCGGCACGAATATACTCGTCCATCTTCTGGAGCAGCTTCTCCAAAGTTTGAGGAGGCTTCCTAGCAAAGTACTGAGCTGAAGGTCCAGGCCGAAGTCCCTTGATCATGGCCTCAATGACAATTTCGTTGGGCACCGTTGGTGCCTGCGCCCTCAAACGCAAGAACCTTCTGACATACGCCTGAAGGTATTCTTCGTGATCCTGAGTGCACTGAAACAGGGCCTGAGCAGTGACCGGCTTCGTCTGAAACCCTTGGAAGCTGGTTAACAACATGTCCTTCAGTTTTTGCCATGAAGTGATCGTTCCTGGTCGAAGGGAGGAATACCAGGTTTGAGCAACACTCCTGACAGCCATAACAAAAGACTTTGCCATGACTGCAGCATTGCCACCATACGAAGATACTGTTGCTTCGTAGCTCATCAAAAACTGCTTCGGGTCTGAATGGCCATCGAATATGGGAAGCTGTGGCGGCTTGTAGGACGGAGGCCAAGGTGTAGCCTGCAGCTCAGCGGATAGAGGAGAAGCATCATCGAAAACAAAATTTCCATGATGGAAATTGTCATACCAGTCATCTTCGTTGAGGAAACCCTCCTGATGAAGGTCTTTTTGTTGAGGCCTTCGGTTCTGCTCATCGTGAGTAAGATGGCGAACCTCTTCAGAAGCTTCGTCTATTTGCCTTTGCAGTTCAGCTAGCCTGGCCATCTTTTCCTTCTTCCGCTGCACCTGTTGATGAAGCATCTCCATATCTCTGATCTCTTGATCTAGCTCATCCTCTTGAGGCGTCGGGCTGACAGCCTTCCTCTTCTGGCTTCGGGCCTCCCGAAGAGAAAAAGTCTCCTGATTGGGGTCCAGCGGTTGCAGAGCTGCAGCCCCAGCTGCTGAAGCTTTCTTCGGCGCCATAGCGAAGGTTTATGGCTTCCGAAGGTCCTCAAAAACTCAAAGAGTGGAAGTGAGTTCACCGGAGGTGGGCGCCAATGTTGGGGACTTGTTCTCAAATGCTATGAGTTAAGAACAAGGCAACACAAAAAGTGTTAAATGATAAAGTCTTTTGTCCTCTGAAACATTATTCCCCTCGGGATGCAATGTGTTTCGGACGAAAGCCACAAGCAACATACCTTCGTAAGCACAATAAACAATGATGAAGAACTTATGTGTAACATAAGAAGTATTATCACAATGTCATTTCTATTTTATTATCATGGAAAAATAGAAATGATTTCGGATTACAACTGTACCTTCGGATTGCAGGAAGGCAAAAGTGTAAGGATGACGCAAAAGCAAATGCCAAGTCAGCGTGAACAGTACGAGAGTACTGTTCATCTATTTATAGGCGTGGGACGCAGCCCATGTAAAATTACATTCATGCCCATTACATTTGCTAATGACTTATGGGAGTCTGTCAAGGCTTAAGTAGTCTTTTCATCTTTAGGTCGGTTCCCCTTTCTGCTATCGCGACGAAGCTGCATAGCTTCGGCTGTGCATCACCCTTCGTACAGCATGGCAATCCGCCCGTCCTTCATCTCAATCCCCCTTCGTCTGGCTTAGGCTTCGTCCTGTCCGTACTCCATGTTCATAATCTGAGTCCAAAAATACCTGTTCATATAATTCACTTGGAAAACATTGTCAAATTTTGTTTTTGAGGACCTTCGGAGGACGAAGGCCCCCAACACATACTTTTATATATGATATTTAGGTACACGTGTTACTACGATTTTTAAATGAATTTCCTTGTAATTGATTCAAAAGATCCATAGCAAAAGTACGCAAGCTTACCAAAGTTTAAGAGAACTTACCCAACAACCAGCCTTCATCATGTGCTTTAAAAGTTAAGGAATTAATACATAAGGAAAACATCATGTGCATTACAAGTTAAGGAATTAATACATAAGGAAAATATCATGTGCATTACAAGTTAAGGAATTAATACATAAGGAAAACAAAATAGGAACAAGAATAAAGCATGTCTGGTTGCATATCTAGATTTGTCAAGCGCATAAGAAAAAACATAATCAACCAAAAGTGAAATACTAACATTCAACATCTTCGCCATCCTCATCCTACCATTTGTCCAGTCAACCTTCAAGAACACATGTCCTTTTTTAGGAGCCTTGGCCACCAACCGCTCTCATCTTTCTTGTTCTCGTAGCATATGGTTCTTGGGACAACAACTGCTTTGCACTCCTGCAAATAGGAAGGACAATACAACCAAAATCTGAAATGCTTCATTCAACATGTATTAAATAGACAACATCAAACAACTCGAGATCAAACTCGCACGGCGAGTCATCTAAGCCCTTAGTTGACAAGTTGAAATGGCCTTTAGGCTTTAAGTTCTGCTTCACACCCTTGGCATTGGCAGCTCTATCATCAAAAACACCCTGCCAGATCAAAATTGTGCAGACAAACCAAGTTGCATCAACCCAAATCTAGAAGTACCCAGGAAATCCGATGCCATTTTCTATAGTCATTAGAGTAACACTAATATCATTAAGCATGCAAAAATCAGAATACAGAAAGTCATCAGCACAAGGAGTAACTTGATAATGTTACAGGTGTCCCAGATTAATGACTCTAAATAAAAATTATTAACAAGGGGGAAAAGATGATTCAAGAATATATCTGGAGATCATAACAAGAACCAACAAAATACAATCCTATGTCCACACTAATTGTCTCATTTCATGAGAATTTTTTTAAAAAACTGAATGTGGACAAAGCAAAGAAAAACCAAACATATACAATGCACATATTAATAGATCAGGCATGTGAGGTAGTTATATTAAGTATTAGCATTACATAACACAACTCATTACTGTAGTATGGACAGTATCACATTGCCTACATATTAAATCAAATATTCAGCTATATCAGTGTGAATTTATCAGATTGTTCATTCCACCCATAAACAAATAGATCCATAAACAAATGCATTCCCTGTCCATTTGTGAAATATAACAAATGCAACCCTTGGAACATTTGTATGATTCATCACTAAACATAAACAAACTGAAACAAAACCAGCCACCAGAACTGAAGCAGTACCAGATACCAGGTACCAGAACTGAACTTTAATAACATAAGCCTTTTTGAAGGAGGCACATGTAACCTAGTGGCTGAGAACTCTATTACTGAATTCAAATTCTAGAACTGAACTTTAATAGTGAACTAAACTCTATTACAGAACATATAACTAAACTCTAGTTGGAGGTATCGAAACGGCTGGTGATCTATCATGGCTGAAGTCAATGTAATACTGAAATCTAACATAGCTGAAGCAGTACAAAACACGCTCCACAACTTCAAAAGAACTGAAATCAGAACAACACTAAACTCTAGTTGGAGGTATCGAAACTTATTCAAAATATTTATTAAAAAATGTAAAATTTTAAATCAAGCACAAATTACCTTAAGTGATAAAACAAATTACAACAAAATAAATGATATTACATTGACCAGCTAAAGCCTGCGATAAATATGAATCCAAGAATTGAACGAATGACCATGCACTATGTGAGTGACTAAGAGCCCTTGAGGAGAGGTCTCTAGAAGTAATACTATGTTCACCTAAGCTTTATCCATCTAGACTGCTTGCTTAAACGCAACCAGACCTCTTCACAGAATACATGTTGAATGAGCTCACAGAAGGTTGCAGCAGTAGCTCCAGCAATCAATCGCCATAAGGTAAAATTATATTGTACTCTTTTCCATTTCACCATCAATCGACATAAGGCAATGAGCTCACAGAAGGTTGCAGCAGTAGCTCCAGCAAACAGGCCTAGGAAAATGAAGAATAAGCATTAAACGCACAAGCAAACCTTCTCCAGAAACAACCTAATCTCGACAATGCTCCATACGATGGGGTGGCCATCCACCGAGAGCCCCTTGGCCTTACGGAGGAGGTAGTAGACGATGTCCTGGCAATAGCCAAGGAGAAGGTGGTTCTTCGCTTCTAGGTACCCGATCATATTGGCCACCGGCAACTGGTTCGCCTTGACCTATCGACACACGAGAGAGTGAACCAGAGTACATTCCACCATAAGGCAATGAGGCTGCTAATCTGGAATGATCAAAGAGTAGAACGCTAAGCACATATATAAGCTAAATTGCAAATAAACATCTGAACGTATATACCGGAAACCTTAACATTAGGATAATCTAGATTTTTTACTAACCACACTGACAATAGATATGACGATAAGGAGCCCAGACCAGATGATACTGATGAAAAACTATAGAACAATCAAAAAATCCCTACTAGTAAAGCTCTTCCAGTTCTCTCCCAAGTATTTGTTCATCTTTTCAGCTAGACATACTCCTGAATCTGCATAGGTAAACCATAAACCTCATCAGAACCAAAGCAAATCAAAATACGATGTCCCAAATTCCCAATCTTCAAAAACTCACTTGGGCCAAACTGTACAGCTTGTTAGCAAGCGAGATGGAACGTTGATCAGGAGCATTGATCAGGAGCAGAGTGATCCCTACCAAAATTTTTCAAAGAAGTAGATTAAGCATGGTTCAGATACTCACTACAAGGTGTTGCCTACTGATGAGCTGTTTCGCTTCATGTAGTTGGTGGTTGCAGTAGCGGATGGCCTCCGCCTCGTCGTCGTCGCAAACACATCACCCACCTATACTCGCCAAAACTCTACATCCACCTGGGATTTGTCGTAGACGATGTAATGCAGCGAGTATGTGTGCCTCTGTCATGTTTAGAAAAACATTTAGTGTGCATCATATCTTCTGCAGTTTTTATTAGAAACATCAAGTAACAATCTTCTATTCTCTAATTTTATCAAGAATCGATATGTTAAAATAGTATGCAGCAGCCTAGCAAGGGAGGAAAGAAACAAAAATAGAATGATATTATTAAAATGTACACATATAAAAGGATAATTACGTACCAGAGAAAACATATCTGTTGTCTAAAAAAATCAATTTGTCATATGAGCTACAAGAAAATAGGAAAATCTTTAGCATTAAAGGCAATTCGTTTATCTCTTGTACACTGTACTAAAACAGGCAATCAACTCGTGCCTCTTTGTGCATAATTAGAAATTTGTTGTAGTGAACACTGGTCTACCAAGGTCAATGTTTCCTAGCAAGAATGTGGCAATGCAGCAAGGGAGCACAAGCACTCCTAGCTGAAATGTATAAACTCTACCTCAATATAAGACTGAAGCATAAGGTTGCATCTAGCAAACTTGGGGATAGTTTCAAACATCAAATTACATCTAGGTGAAATGCTCATAGTGACATTGCATACAGTTCATGGTTTGAAGGTAAAATTCACAACCAATAGGCTTTACTACATTTTCCTTAAGCATGAAACTCAGGAAACATTGACAGTAAAAAGTCTCATGTAGGCTGTATACTCGAGCTTATCACCTGAGCACGGACAAACCTAGAGAGAGCAAACATGGTGAACTGACCATCATATATGCCATTCACATCCAAGTGGCCAATGTTGATCTAAACAGAGCAATGGTCCTTGGTAGTGTTGAGCCTATTTGTGGCTGAGCTACAAGAATAGAAATTCAACCATAGCACCTAGGTTACTGTCATATATGCCATCGTATATGCCATTCACATACAAGAATAGATGAGTTTAGACAAATAAGAATCAAGCTAAATAAACCAGTTTTTAATCTCATGTTAGTAGCATGTATCTAACAAATAGGCATGGTATAAAGCACAAACAAGTATAGCTCACCATGTGCCTCTGAAGCTAATTCTTTGCGCTTCATGAAGCTGAGGCAAAATTCACAGAAAATAGTTTTGGGAAGTCATTATAATCTACTGGAAAAGGAGATAAATACCATGTATGATGTATCTATCTCATATCTCCCCAGTTCAACCTTTGTGATATTTTTCACCTTTGTGAATTCTTCATGTTCCCGCAAGCTGGCTCCATCAAGCTCCTCATATCCTTTGAGGTCAAATAAGTAAGAAGTATCTCTTGGATTGAATCCATAGAGAGATAAATGCACAAAGTTTCTGCCCACAACACACATAATGTTAACCATAATAGATGTTCCACAAAAGTAGAGGAATTCAAACCAGGCGTGGAAGATCCTTGAGGGCTAAAGTCACAGTCGTCTTTGTTTGCTTTTTGTGAAATTGTTCCTCCAGATGTGGAATGAAGATTCAATGATGAATTCAGGTGTGATGTTAGGGAATTGTGATTTCTCTACAACAAGCCACATATCTGGACAGCGGCAACACCATCCTTTAGATGTTGCTGTTCATGGAGTCCATGACGAGTAGTTCGCCACTCTGGGTGACCTCCCTGGAGTAGGGCTCGATCCCATTGACTTGCCCTCGAACACCAGGAGCAAACACATCACAGGAAAACACAAATCGGGATCGAAGAAGGAACAAGACGGCAGAGAGATTTCAATAATCACCTATCTTGGTGGTGGATTTGAGCGAGAGCGACCACAGCCGCTCCACCACAGTCGACACTGCATTGGAGAAGAATCCGCTTACCACCACTGTGATGGCAACGAAATGAGACACCCGTCAAATCAAACGCAAGAAACCACCCGGCCAAAACCAGGGACCCGAGCCTCGGCTACTCACTTGCAGGGTACGAGGACGTGGAGGTGGGAACCAAGGAGCTTAGCAGGCACATGGCCACCAGCAACGCCCACATCGGAGATGGGGCAAGGGGAATATACGAGGCGGGTGCGCGATGAGGGGAAAATCCGAGTTGAGCACGGACAGCGGGAGCTGCGGCACGGCACCTTCCTAGAACCCAATCTTGAAATCGTCCTAGGTGATCCCGACGAGCCATAGAGGCGTCGACCCAAAGCGAAGGCCCTGCAGAATCGATGGGTCACGCACGAAGCAGAGCACCAGCCCGAGCGTGAACACGATGAGCGCCGCCAGGACGCGGCTGCAGGACCGGTGAGGGGGAGAACTTGGGCGAGGGCACATAGGGCATAGATCCGTGATCTTGGGCGAGGGTACGGGAATGAGGGGTGGGCGCTCGGTGACGATCTTGGGCGAGGGCCGGGGGATGGGACCGGACAATGCTCGGGGGTGGAGGTGAGGGCACCATGGCACCGGGGGAGGGGGCTGCGGGCATCACGCTGGGGGAGGGAGAGGGGCACGGGCAAACAGCAAGAGAAGGTGGCGGCGGATTTGCTGGGGAGAGGATTTGGGGACTGCGGACACGCGGATTTGCGGGCGCGACGGCTATGCTCGGCTGCGGCCGTGAGGATGGCGGCGGGGACTGTGGCCGCGGGGAGGGGACTGCGGACGCGTGGACTGCGGGCGCGGGGAGCGCGCGATGGCAGAACAAACCAATTGTGGACGCCTACACTAAAGACATAAGAAGTAGTAGAGATATGCTATACTAAACTAATTCACCACAAAGATACATGATAATTATGATGCCAGAAAAAGGTAAATGGCCCTAGAACAGAGGGAGCATATTGTGGTCCCATATCCGTGGAATCGCAATGTATCCATTTTCAAAATGAGATGTGTTGGTCACTCGTTTTTAACTTCTGAAGGAGATTAAAAACAAGGCAACACAAATAAATTAGTTCAATACTTCACCCTTTAATTAACTCTTTTCAGAGATTAATTAAAAAGAGAAGGTATAAAGGATACATCAAATGTAAACAAAGGGATAACAAAAATAAAGTAAATAAAGCATGAAGATGGAATAGATTACTCATCTTGATTGCACATCACTTCATTTCATTTTTCATTATATAACAAAGGGTTACAATTGTGTCTTCGACTTTGTGAGCAACAATCCAAAGGTGAAAAGAATACAACTTCATAGGCAGAGTGAATCAATTCTATCTAGCCAAAAAAGCGTGTCCCATGCATGAAACTGTTCCTTTGATTATAGTCACGGGGTACAACTTCATCAAAATTACATTCATGCCCTTAAGCCTATACATATGAGTTACACAGTTAGCCAGGGGCATTCTTGTGTCTTCATAGTCTTGCCGAACAAGTCATGCCTTGTCTGTTCCTCCATCACATGTATATGCCACCAAGCCAAAGCTTCTAGCTTCGTCTTCTCAGTTATGACATTTGCACATCATCTTAGCAAAAGGTGTCCTTCGACATTTATCCTATCACACCTGAAACACACTTAGGAATAACTGATAAGACAATGCTTTGAGGACCTTCAGCTAGTGAGGACCCCCAACAGTAGCCCCTTGTGGAATTAATTCATTTTTCATAACGAGCATAGACCACAGAAATGATACAGGTCTCATGCCGAATGTCCGAAAAACACCTTTCATGAGCACATTATTGAAAACGAAATAAAAGAAGTTACAACGGTCCACTAGGCACAGGACGGAAGTGGTGTGTCTCCTTGGCTTCTCTACCCACCAAGCTGTATAAGCTAGTCGGCTCCATGCGGTTACCACAACATTTACTGCTCACACCAACCTACTGCCACTATATTCTCTACCTTCGAAGCTTTTTCCGCTTCCTGAATTGTTTTTGCAAACTTCAACTGAACCACCACATGGCCGAAATTCACTCAATGGCTAAAACGACGACCCCGAGCTCATCTAAAGCAGCCCAGAGGAAAGAAGATGCCCCCAACATAGTTCCAATTTTTGAAGCTATGAGGGTAGCAACTGAGAATGAAGTTGTCGAAGAGGAAGAAATTGTGGAGGAAGATGCCCTGATAGCTGAGGAAGATGGCAATGACCTTAGACCAACAAAACTGAGCCACATTGACTTTGAAGAATCTACTGTGAAGCCCAGTGATTTAAAGGTAATGAAGAGGCTCAGTCATGTTGATTAGAAGGATGGGGTTCGATTTGCTGGTGACCACCCCAGAGCCGAAGAATGATGAAATAGTGGTTTTTAGAAGTTTCTTTCAGGCCAGACTTTGGCTACCGATGTTTAAGATGATTGCCAAAGTACTGAAGAAATATGAGATTTTCATGCATCAATTTGACCCTGAATGTTATAGTTAGACTTAGTGTGTACATTTGGGCAGTGCACAACCAGAGTGTGAGTGCTAGCATCGAAGGCTTTTGTAGAATCCATGAGCTACATTATTATACAAAAGTAACTGAGAAGGAGAATCTGCACAACAACTTTGGTTGCTACAACTTCACATATCAGAAGGATATGTGGTCGCCTATGATAGCATACCCGAGCAAATGCCGAATGAGTGGACCAAGGAATGGTTCTATGTGAAGGGTGACATGAAGAAAAAGAATAATTCTAGGGTGTTATTATGAGCCCGCTTAGGTTGAGCTTCAGCTATAGAAACCATTGTGCAACATGGCACTTGGATCAGCTTCTCAAACAACCCACATAGCTTCCAATACCGTCGTTTCCTTACAAACCAGACATTCCCCATGCTATCCGGCTGGGAAATGCTGAAGCTTGCGAAGGGGCAAAGAAACAAAGAGTGGTGTGCGGAAGGTTTTGCCTTATCGCTTCAAAAGGCACTTTGTATTCAAAGGCCCATGCATCGTTTGGTTAATTTCTATTGAGTTAGTGTGCAATGAGATACTTTGAATTATATAATAAAAGAAGACCCATTAATAATGGCTGCCTTCGACGGTCGATCAAAACGAAGATTGAATAGAGTTATGGATGCTCTAGGGTTTGAATACCTAGATTATCTAAAGATAGAGGAGGAAGCTAATGCTAAAAAAAGAATTATCAGTCTCATGAAGAGAGAGACAATTAGGTCAGTTAAGGTGAAAAAAGAAAATTGCCAAGAAACCGAAGGTGGCCAAAGTGCCGAAGGTAACAAAAGGCAACAAAAGACAATGGTGAGGGGTCTTCTCATTTGGAATAAAAAACTCCACCCCTGAAAAAGGAAAGAGACAAATATCAACAAAATCGAAGGTAGGCTTTCAAAAATGGCGAAAAAGGACATCGGGAGTGCATCTGCCTCATCACTTGGGGCAACACAAATTTTATAGGTAATGATCCAATCTTTACCCTTCAACCCTTTGAGTGTACTAGGATCGGACTTGACCAGTTTGCTACTGACCATGAAGGGTAAGGAAGGCGAGGACACACCAATTAAAGCTTCGGTTCCTCAAACTTCACATAAGAAACTGGTGAAACTAGGGTCTTGAATGATGTCAAATTAAAGCTATATATATGGGACTCCATCTGAAGATAAGAACGAAAAGGCACTAGTAGAGCCAAATGTCGAAGTAGCAGCAGTTGTCGGGTCAATAGAGAAAACAATCAAAGCCCTAGAGCCTACAGAGGTAGAGGTTACCGAAGCAATGGTGCTACTAGCCAAGGCCATAGAGCCTAAAACATTGAAGTCAAGACCCAGTGCCTCGAGAAGACGAAGCTAAAACAGTTGAAGATGAAACTAAATTTGACTTCAGACATGCTGGTGGTGAAGAACTAAGCACTGAGGAATTGGCAGAGATGAAAGGCTATGCCCTATCACTCGGATGTCGCCCTGGGTCTGTTATCTTTAGCAGGAGTGAACGTGATGAATTATTTTGCGTTCCTAGCTAGGACAAAGCTACAAAAAACTATTTGCTTCCCGAAGATGGAGAAGAAACTAAGCAGGCTGAAGAAGCAAACTATTGCTAAAAGTTTGGCTTATACGAATATCAAGGTTAGAAAACTTCTCCTGGCATATTTTTGATAGAGGTATGATATTCTAAATGTTTTTATTTTTTGGCAAAAAAATATAGTGTTTACTATTGAGTAAAGCTTTAAGGATTCACCAAAAAGAGTGTAAGGAAAATGAACCCTGGGCCATTTGGCTAATTGAGTTTTGGTGTTTGATGAATAACACGATCCGTGAACTAATAAGTTTTCTAGTGTTTGTGTTTGTAGTTCATAGGATGCAAGACTTACTTGGACTAAGGAATTGAGGCAAGCAACACCTAAAAAGAAGACATTAAGAAGATTCAAGAAAAGTCCAAGTGTGTTGCTAGACTGTCTGTGCGAAGGCGCACCGGACTGTCCGGTGGCACACTGGACTATCCGTTGCCCACACGCCGGACTGTCCGGTGGACCAGGGAACACCAGCCCAACGGCTAGTTCTAGGTGGCACTCAGAGAGAAGACCACCGGACTGTCCGGTGTGTACAAGCCTGCGGCGCCAACGGTCACCTGACCTGACAGAGCAACGGCTAGGCGCACCGGACAGGCTACACTGCGCTGTCTGGTGTGCCGTAGAGAACTGCAGCTTCTCTCCAACGGCTAGAATTGAGTTGGGACCTATATATACTTCACCCAACCGGCCATTTGAAGGTGTGGGAGCTCAAGCAACATACCAAGGCATATAGTGAACATTTCCAAGAGCTCAAACACCCAAGTGCTTAATAGAATCACTCGGTGATTAGCGTAGGTGCTTTGCGAAGTGCTTAGGTCTTGCGAGAGTCTTGCGAGACCGTGACAACCGTGCTTGTGTCACGGCCGCCATCGTGTACCGGAGGGAACGAGGCCCGCGGCGTTTTGGTCGGAAGCTCGATAGTCTGAGAGGAGCCAGAAGCGGAGCACCACTTGCGCGTGGAGAAGGCCCGCGGCTCTCTACGGAGTTACTCGACCGTGGTGCTTGGCCCTCGCGTGGGCTTCCCTTTGCGTAGGGGCACCAACGAGGATTAGTCGGGACCTTGCGTGGTTCCGGATACCTCGGTAAAAATACCGGCGTCATCCACGAGAGTTTGCTTCTCTACTTTGCTCTTTAAGTTTCCGCATTTATATTAAGCATTTAATTTTCAATCTTGTATACATACTTATTTAGTGTAGATTGAAACTTAGCCTTTGCGGTAGAGATAGCAACACTTAGACAAAACCTAGATTGCACTTTCTAGTTTGTTTATTTGCATAGGTTTTGCTCTAGGGATTTAATTGTGGCCTAGATAAGTAGAAGTTTTAGAAGTCTTAATTCACCCCCCTCTTAGGCGTCACCCGTTTCCTACAAGTGGTATCGGAGCCCGGTTTGGCTCATTTGAAACGCTTTAGCTTCACCGCTAAAAGAGCCGACACTTTTTAGAGGAAGGGATGGATACCCATAGGCCACCACACTTCGACGGCACTAACTTCCCATATTATAGTGCTAGAATAGCTTGTTACCTAGAGGCCATTGATTTAGGTGTTTGGAGAGTCACTCGTGACGGGATGAAACCCCTCAAGAATCCCGAGAAACCCACCACGAGTGAGGAAAAAGAAATTCGTTTAAATGCTAGAGCCAAAAATTGCTTCTATGAATCTCTTAGCATGGATATTTTTAATCAAGTATTTACCTTGAAAACTGCTAATGAGATTTGGATAAAATTGCATGAGTTCCATGACGGCACATCCAATGTCCATGAGCAAAAACATTGCCTAGTCTTAAATGAGTATAATTCTTTTGCTATGAAAGATGATGAGCTTGTTAGAGACATGTATTCTCATTTGAATCTAATTATCAATGAGCTCAATTCTATTGGCATTAATAAGCTAGGTGATGCGGACATTGTGAGGAAGATTATCTCCCTGCTACCACAACAAAGATATGGGAGCATCATCACCATCCTTCACAACATGGAGGACTTGAGCAACATGACCCCGACCATTGTGATTGGGAAAATCGCAGCCTTTGAGATGTCGCGAAAAATGAGTCGGGGAGAGGAGCCAACTTCCTCAAGACCATATGCTTTTGCATGTGATGAAAGGAAGGGCAAAAAGAAGGCTCCTACTCCAAGTTCCTCAAGTGAAGAAGAGGAAGAAGAAGAAAGTGATGATGATGAAGATAATCAACCATGCACATCATCCTCCGAGGACGAAGAAATAATCCGACGCATCAGAAAGGTAATGAGGATGATCCACAAGATTAATCTAATGGGTGTGCCCCTGCAGGTCGAAGATCTTCTCTTTAACATTGACAGGAAAAAGCAAAGGAAGAGAGGATGCTTCGCATGTGGGGAGAAGGGCCACTTCAGGGACAACTGTCCAAATATGGCCAAACCCAAAAAGGAGAGGAGCAAAGGCAAGGCGCTAACAAGTGTTAGAACTTGGGATGATTCTTCAAGTGAAGATAAACCTCCAAGGACGCGCAGCCATCGGTCCTCATCACGCTCATCACGGTCATCACACAAATGCCTTATGGCAAGAGGTAACAAAAGCATTCCATCCTCTAGTGATGAAAGTAGTAGTGATGATGAAGGTGAGGGAAAGCCCTCTGTAGATGAGCTTGCGGAAGCCGTAGAATTTTTCCAGGATGTTTGCACTAAGCAAAAAACTCAACTTAAAACTTTGAAAAACAAGTTGATTAGCTCCCAAAATGATTATAAAGGTTTGCTAGAAAAATTTGAAACTTTTTCAAACTTAAATAGTGAGCTATCAACTAAAATTGAACTATTAGAATCTAGTGCTCCATCCACTGCTACCGATGATAGCCTTATTAAAAAGAATGAAAAACTTAAGGCTAAATTAGCTAACTCCCAAGAAGCTATTGAAAATTTGCTAGAGAAAATGGAAATTCTTAGCATACACAATAATGAGCTAACTACTAAGCTAGAAAACATTGGTAGCACCCCAACAGCATCTTTAGTTGAAATACCTGAAATAACTAAGAAAGATGCTTCTACTTCCTGCTTTGATTTAATTGATGATTCTAACCCCTGCAACCAAGTCGTTGTTGAGAATATTGTTGTAGAGACATGTTTGGATGAGGTTGCAAAGGAAAATGAACAATTAAAGCAAGAAGTGGCTCGCCTTGGAAAGGCCTTGTATGACAAGAAAGGCAAAGCCAAACAAATCCGACCTCCACAGGATAACACCACTGCGGGAGTGAACAAGCCTATAGGGGGAGAAACTATGATTTGTAGGCTATGCCACAAGGAAGGCCATAAGTCTTTCCAATGCAAGGCGATGACCGGGGATAAACAAAGGCAAAAGCTCAAGCAAAAGCCATCAAGCAAAATCTCCAACACCTACATCAAAAAGGTGAATAAAAAGGATACTACACCATATTTGATCAAAAAGAAAAAGAATGGAAAGCTGATAGCAATCAAGGCCAACAAGCAAGCCAACAAAGGAAAGGGGACCAAACGCATCTGGGTGCCAAAGGAAATAATTTCAACCATGAAAAGCACTAAGAAGGTTTGGATCCCGAAAGGGAAGTGAGTGGACCGAAGGTCGTCGAGAAATTTGGAGACTTGTCAAAGTTGGGATGTATATCATGCGATACATCATATTGGATCAAGTTTAATTGCCAAGTGGGTTAGTGAAAATTTTGGACCCAAATTTCCCACCCATGACTAAGGTAACTAGATTTATTATATTTCTTGTTTTTAGATATGCGTATCTATTTACCTTGTATCTAGTTTACCTTTCTTGCCTAGTATTACATTTGTTACTTACCTTTGTTTTAAATTATGCATACTAGGTGAATCATATGGTAGGATTACTTGTTTTCAATTCCTACACTTAAGCAAACCTACATGGTTTAAAATGTTTACTTAAGCACAGCACATAGCTTCTATATCACTTCATAGTAAATGATGCATAAATTGAAAATTTTGATTTCTAGAAATTGTATCATTTAACTTATATGTGCCAAAGTTTGGATTGTAGATAATTTTCCCCTCTTGATATCAAATCAAAGTGCAAGTCTCCTACAAGTATTCAAAACTTGTATGCACATCTTCAGGGGGAGGTTACTCTATAATCTAATACTTTGAGACTAACACCTTTTCAAGTCTATTTCATGTGATAGTCTCATTGTAAGGAAAATGAGGTCCCCAGAGAATGACAACAAACTTCCACTGCAAAAGCTCCAAGAACTCTCATGTCTCACAAGCACGCCATTGACTTTCAATCGATATCTTTGAGACTACATCTAGTATCATTTACATGTCTTCTCCAATATTTGATTAGACTATATTTCATATCATATGCTTCCATGTTGCTAAAAATGCATAAGTAGTTAACTCAAATTCTGTTACCTATGCATAAGGGAAGTTAGTCTTTTCAAATCATGTCTTGCACCTCTAATTTTCACATGCTTTTTCCTAAGTAGAGGATCTCTGTCAGGGGGAGTATTTCTTCATCTCTAAAAAAGGGGGAGAAATTTCTTTCTAAAGAGAACACTCGTTTAGGGGGAGTAATCTTTTCAAATGGTATCATTCATGTGGTTTAATTTAGTATCCTTCAAATGGTATCATCTAATGAAATTCTTGATGAGGGCAAGCTTTTATTTACTTCCTACATGCTTTTAATGTCTTCCTTTTCGGTGGTTGATGCCAAAGGGGGAGAAGTGTAGGGACCAAAGCAATGAAAACTATATCAAACACCAAACACCACAAATTTAAAATTTTATATCTACAAATGGTTTTTCAAGTGGTTTTGGTTATTTGGTCCAAAAATAGGAAGTAAGTGAATTATGGATTTAGGGGGAGGCTTAAGTCCATAATTTCACATTGTGGGGACAAATCATGCATCCTAGCAAGTAGATTGCATATTTTCATTCAAATACTTGTATTATTTGCTTGCTTTGGTTGTGTTGTCATCAATCACCAAAAAGGGGGAGATTGTAAGGAAAATGGACCCCGGGCCATTTGGCTGATTGAGTTTTGGTGTTTGATGAATAACACGATCCGTGAACTAATAAGTTTTCTAGTGTTTGTGTTTGTAGTTCACAGGATGCAAGACTTACTTGGACTAAGGAATTGAGGCAAGCAACACCTCAAAAGAAGACATTAAGAAGATTCAAGAAAAGTCCAAGTGTGCTGCTGCAGACTGTCTATGCGAAGGCGCACCGGACTATCCGGTGGCACACCGGACTGTTCGGTGCCCACACGCCAGACTGTCCGGTGGACCAGGGAACACCAGCCCAACAAATAGTTCCAGGTGGCACTCGGAGAGAATACCACCGGACTGTCCGGTGTGAGCACCAGACTGTCCGGTGTGGAAAAGCCTGCGGCGCCAACGGTCACCTGCTCTGACAGAGCAACGGCTAGGCGCACCGGACAGGCTACAGTGCGTTGTCCGGTGCACCACCGGACTGTCTAGTGTGCTGCAGAGAACTGCAGCTTTTCTCCAACGGCTAGAATTGAGTTGGGGCCTATATATACTTCACCCAACCGGTCATTTGAAGGTGTGGGAGCCCAAGCAACATACCAAATCATATAGTGCACATTTCTAAGGGCTCAAACACCCAAGTGCTTAATAGAATCACTTGGTGATTAGCGTAGGTTCTTTGCGAAGTGCTTAGGTTAGTTAGACCGCTTTAGCGCTTGCTCTAGGTGAATCCTAGTTAGTTGAGTGAGTTTTGTAAAACCACACAACCCCTCGGCTCTTGCGTGAGCCGTTGTAATTGTACCGAGTGGGGCGAGAGTCTTGCGAGACCGTGACAACCGCGCTTGTGTCACGGCCAGCACCGTGTACCGGAGGGAACGAGGCCCGCGGTGTTTCGACCGGAAGCTCGATAGTGGAGACGGCGGGGAGCGTCCGAGAGGAGCCGGAAGCAGAGCACCACTTGCGTGTGGAGAAGGCCCGCGGCTTTCTATGGAGTTACTTGACCGTGGTGCTTGGCCCTCGCGTGGGCTTCCCTTTGCATAGGGGCACCAACAAGGATTAGTCAGGACCTTGCGTGGTTCCGGATACCTCGGTAAAAATACTGGTGTCATGCACGAGAGTTTGCTTCTCTACTTTGCTCTTTAAGTTTCCGCATTTATATTAAGCATTTAAGTTTCAATCTTGTATACATACTTATTTAGTGTAGATTGAAACTTAGCCTTTGCGGTAGAGATAGCAACACTTAGACAAAACCTAGATTGCACTTTCTAGTTTGTTTATTTGCATAGGTTTTGCTCTAGGGATTTAATTGTGGCCTAGATAAGTAGAAGTTTTAGAAGTCCTAATTCACCCTCCCCCTCTTAGGCGTCGCCCGTTTCCTAGAAGTTGTATCGGAGCCTGGTTTGGCTCATTTGAAACGCTTTAGCTTCACCGCTAAAAGAGCCGACGCTTTTTAGAGGAAGGGATGGATACCCATAGGCCACCGCACTTCGACGGCACTAACTTCCCATATTATAGTGCTAGAATGCCTTGTTACCTAGAGGCCGTTGATTTAGGTGTTTGGAGAGTCACTCGTGACGGGATGAAACCCCTCAAGAATCCCGAGAAACCCACCATGAGTGAGGAAAAAGAAATTCATTTAAATGCTAGAGCCAAAAATTGCTTGTATGAATCTCTTAGCATGGATATTTTTAATCAAGTATTTACCTTGAAAACTGCTAATGAGATTTGGCTAAAATTGCATGAGCTCCATGATGGCACATCCAATGTCCGTGAGCAAAAACATTGCCTAGTCTTAAATGAGTATAATTCTTTTGCTATGAAAGATGATGAGCTTGTTAGAGACATGTATTCTCGTTTGGGGAGTGCATCTGCCTCATCACTTGGGGCAACACAAATTTTATAGGTAATGATCCAATCTTTACCCTTCAACCCTTTGAGTGTACTAGGATCAGACTTGACCAGTTTGCTACTGACCATGAAGGGTAAGGAAGGCGAGGACACACCAATTAAAGCTTCGGTTCCTCAAACTTCACATAAGAAACTGGTGAAACTAGGGTCTTGAATGATGTCAAATTAAAGCTATATATATGGGACTCCATCTGAAGATAAGAACGAAAAGGCACTAGTAGAGCCAAATGCCGAAGTAGCAGCAGTTGTCGGGTCAATAGAGAAAACAATCAAAGCCCTAGAGCCTACAGAGGTAGAGGTTACCGAAGCAATGGTGCTACTAGCCAAGGCCATAGAGCCAAAAACATTGAAGTCAAGGCCTAGTGCCTCGAGAAGACAAAGCTAAAACAGTTGAAGATGAAACTAAATTTGACTTCAGACATGCTGGTGGTGAAGAACTAAGCACCGAGGAATTGGCAGAGATGAAAGGCTATGCCCTATCACTCGGATGTCGCCCTGGGTCTGTTATCTTTAGCAGGAGTGAACGTGATGAATTATTTTGTGTTCCTAGCTGGGACAAAGCTACAAAAAACTATTTGCTTCCCGAAGATGGAGAAGAAACTAAGCAGCCTGAAGAAGCAAACTATTGCTGAAAGTTTGGCTTATACGAATATCAAGGTTAGAAAACTTCTCCTGGCATATTTTTGATAGAGGTATGATATTCTAAATGTTTTTATTTTTTGGCAAAAAAATATAGTGTTTACTATTGAGTAAAGCTTTAAGGATTCACCAAAAAGAGGAAGACAAGAAAACAGAGGCTATCATTTTGGAATTGCAAGCTGAAGCTAAAAGGCTTTAGAAAATAAGTGATGACAAATATATAGAAATCCAATCCTTGAACAAATCACTGGTCAAAACTCAAAAATATTGCAAAGATGCTAAGGTAGAGAGGTAAAAAGCTGAAAGCAGAATGAAGAAATCAAACAGCTAATGTCTGAATCAAAGAAAGAGAAAGAAGATCATGAAAAGGAGACTACCTAGCTTCAACTTGAAATTAAGTTCTTTGGCAAAATGTCAAGCACAAGGAGGAAGAAAATTCAAAACTAATCAAGTTGTCAAAAGAGCTTCGAGAAAGTTGTTTTGAAATCACTTCCCATTGTTGCCAATGCCTTCATGATATATTTTATTCTTTCGACGTAGCTTTGAAAAATTGAGTATGTTGATGGCGACTTATGTGGAGCTTTGAAATGGATTGCATAAGAGGTGGACGCCTTTGAAGAGGTGATGAGAACCCATGGCAATTCTACGCAATGGTTGCATCCCGAGGGACAACTTCGATTTTAGAGAAAGTTGGATGCAATCACGTTAAAACTGTTTGAAGATTAAATTTCGGCATATCAATAGATGATATAACCCCACCTACCAAAGACGCCATGAATGTGGCTAGTCGATTTATTAAATTGATCTGGATGAAAGGAGTTAAAGAAATAGCCAGAGCCGGAGCTAGAACACATATGGATGGGGTAAACTTCAAACCTTTTTATGCAGCATTTGATGCTCCCTTTCATGTCTAGGGTGCTGATGTACTTACAATTTTCTGTAGGATGATAATTATGTTGAAGGTGCCGAAGTTTGAATCAAGTGAGAGCTAAAGCACTTAGATCTATAGTTAGTTATTTCTAATATGAAGTTGTAATATGTAAACAATTACTTATGAAGTAATGTGAATATATGAAAAATTCATAGTGTTACCCGTCTCATATTGCTTTGTTGTGGGTGAAACCGGAAATGCCATTTTTTGAGTCGAAGGCGAAAAACACCTTTCTTTCTTTTCACGCAAAACAAAGTGATGAAACATTTGGCTTACATTGAGCCGAAGCAGCCCTCCTTTGAAACAAAATAAAGCATTTGGCAAGTATTCATTGATATACTGATTCATCCTTCCATCTGAAGGTCTTTTGAGCCATATGAGCAAGAGATGTTTTTGAGCATATGAATGAGTGATGTCATGATGCCATGATATCTACTTGATGAAGATGTTTATGCAAGTGTCTGTTATGATGCAAAAATGTATGCTTGTCGAAGGTGTAATGACGAAGATATATCAAAATATAAATGACTGTATTCCCTTGGGAATGACTTTTGAGCCTTTTAATCTTTACTAGGTGATTTTTCTGACTCTTTACTAGGTGCTTTGATCTTGCTTTTGAATGAAGGACTACATGATCTCCTTTTCTTTTTCTTACTGCACTCGATGGTGTAGTCTCATATTACATTTTATATTATGGGGGGAATTCACCCTTATACATGATGGACCAAAGTTACATGTGTTACAAAGATGGCCCCATTAAAAAACCTTTCCCCTTGAAATCCATAAGGGTGCCAACATCAAAGTTGGAAAAAGAGCAAAGGGAAAAAGTATATGAAGAATATACATAATATCTAGAAAGCTCATTAGCATTCTAGGATCTTGGAACTTCGTTTCCATCCATATCCTTTAGCTTGTAGGATCTTGGCCTATTCGAAGATACAACCAAGAAGGGACCTTCCCATTTAACTTTAAGTTTTCCTGCTATATTAGGATTGGCTATCCTTTAGAGCATGAAGTGGTCTGGCTTTATGTTTTTCAACTTTACCTTTTTGTCTTGCCACCTTGTTGTTTCGGCTTCATACTTATTAATGTGATTAATTTCCTGGAGTCTGATCCCTTCTATCGTGTCCTTTGAATTTTTTTCATTGTCTTCATCTTTAGCGGAAGCAACATTTCATGTTGCCCTAGCTTCGGTTCTTCTAGAGATATAGCTTTGTCTCCATATAGAAGCTTGAAAGGGGTGAATCCCATGGATCTTGATACTGAAGAGTTATGTTTCCAGTCCACTTTGATCAGTTCTTCTAGCCACTTTCCCTTCAGCAATCCAATAAAAGACTTCATAATCCCCATGAGGATTATGCCATTTGCTCTTTCAACCAATCCTTTGGACTCTAGATGTCTTACTAAAGCAAAAATATATATTCGTTCCCACCTGACTACAAATGGTCCTAAATGCTTTGGAGTCAAACTGAGTGTCGTTGTCAACAGTCAAAGACTTCGAGACTCTGAAGCAGTAGATGATATGTTGCCAATAGAATTTCTGAATCATGGTCGAAGTTATTGTGGCCAAGGCTTTAGTTTTGATCCACTTTGAAAAATATTCCACTACTACTACAACCCATTTCAAATTCCCTTGTGTTGCTAGCATTAGACCAATTATATCCATTCCCCATTGTTGCAGTGGCCAAGTTGGTTGAATCAATTGAGTCAATGACAAAGGTTGTTTCTGATCCCTTGCACACCTTTGGTGGTTATCACATTTTTGCACCAACTCTACTGCATCTAAAGCTACCTTAGACTAATAGAATCCTTAACGGAACACCTAATAGTGCTCTAGACCCAATGTGTGCTCCACATATGCTAGAATGGATATCCTTCCTTAGTTCTTGATCTTCGATTCTAGAGAGGCACTTGAGGAGAGGAGAGCAGGCGCCTTCTTTAAAGAGCCCCCCTTTTATAATTTTATATGGCCTTTTTCTTGCCTGCATTCTTTTGACATAAGCTTCATCATCAGAAGGATGATTTCCTTGGAGAAAGAATATATTTTTTGTTCTCTAATCCTGATTATGTGCAGTAGAGATTGTTGGCATAGCTCTTTCCATTAATTCTACCGAAGGTGCATTTAGAGATTTGAACAACACCACTAGAGGTAGGAAAAGCCCTGAGCCACTAACTTAGCTATTAGGTCAGCATGCTCATTATCTCCTCTTGGAACATTTTTACAGAAAACCCTTCGAAGGATCCTTCCATCCTTCAGACTATGTCAAGATATTTTTCTAATGTTGGATTTCTTGCTTTGATACTCTTTTCAACATGACCTGTTATTACTTGGGAGTTAGATTTGGGCACTGTTGGGGACTTGTTCTCAAATGCTATGAATCAAGAACAAGGCAACATAGAAATTGTTAAATATTATAGTCCTTCGTCCTTCGAAGCATTATTTCCCTCGGGATATAATGAATTCCGGACGAAGGTTATGAAGGTTATACCTTCATAAACACATCAAATAATGAGGAAGGGTAAAAAATATGTAAAGTAATTTGAACACATGATTATTATTAATAACTCATTTCTATTTCATTATTGTAAAAATGATAGCGAATTACAAATGTACCTTCTACTTGAAGGAAAGCAAAAATACCAGCGTGAAGCAACAGCAAATGTCCAATGCGTGATTACAGGAGAGCCCGTGAACAGTACAGGGGTACTGCTCACCTATTTATAGGCATAATTCACAGCCTGTATAAAATTACATTTATACCTTTTACAATGAACTATAATAATAACACAGAATATCATGGGTCTTTTAAGTCATTTCATCTTTAAGTCGGTTCACCCCTTCGTCTTGAGACATGTCACTGTACCGAAGCTTTATAGTTGATAGCTTCGGCGCTGTTTTGGAGAGGATCTGCCGAAGGTGTTTATTTCTTTAGGATCTTCGGCTACGAAGCATACCCCCAACAGTAGCCCCTTCGCGACGCTAGATCGTTTTTTGTAACGAGCTTGATCCGTGAAAAATCTTCTAAGCTTCGGGATGCCGAAGATCCAGAAAAACACCTTCCCTGAGCTCGTTGGCGAGAAACGATTAAAATAATCGTCGGACGCGCGACCCATCTTGCACCGATTACATTCTTGCCAGCGATTCACCTTCTCGAGCTATGTGGCCCACCGTTCAGTGAGGGCGGGTGACTGTTTGTTCGGTGTTGGAGACCTTGCTGATTCACCTTCCCACCTGCAGCACTATATAAACAGACGGGTAGGTGTGAAGTTACCGCAACATTCATTGCTATTGTACTGTTTTGCTGCCAAATTTTTAGTCGTAGCTGAAGCTTGATCATTGCGCTCATACAAAATCTGCTTCGGCGCAAGTGTAAGAGCTTCAGAAAAGACAAAAAAGCCAATTCAAAAAAAAATTCAAGTCATAATCAAATGGCCAGAGTTTGCTCTACTGCAAGAGTCGATCGCGAGGGAGACGAAACCAAAGATGTAGAAACTGTTCCTATCTCGAAAGCAATGAAGCGATCTGGGTTGATGACACCGGAAGACGTCCCTGCTGCTGAAGCAGAGCAAGCAGATGTTGAAGAGAACGATTCTGAAGATGATTACAACGTCGCAGTGCTGAGCAAGCCTAGCCACCTGGACTTCGGAAAGTTGACCATCTCCAAAGCTTATTTTCCTAAGATGGTGAAGTCGGGCTACTTTAGCGAAGATAAAAAAGAGCTGATTCGCTTCGGTGGAGAAGAAACTACTCCAAAGCCACAGAAAGATGAAATAGTGATTTTCAAGAGTTTTCTCAAAGCTGGTTTGAGATTTCCTTTGAATAGGATGATTGCCGACGTGCTGAAGAAGTTTGGGATCCACTTTCATCAACTAACTCCTAACGCTATTGTTAGGCTTAGTGTTTATATTTGGGCTCTCCGAAGCCAGGGGGTGGAACCATTTGCCGAAGGTTTTTGCCGGGTGCACGAGCTACATTACCAAACCAAGGCCAGAAAGGATGGGTTACATGAAAATTTTGGTTGTTACAATTTTGCCTATCGGAAAACTACAAAATTTCCTGTGATCAGCTACCGAAGCAAGTGGCCGGCAGGCTGGAAATCGGAATGGTTCTACGTTAAAGTGGATGATGACAAGGAGAAGCTGGTCTAGAGTCCGCTTGAACTGATCTTCGGAGAAACCAGACCCCAATGCAATATGACACCAGAAGGTCCAACCCAAACTGCGTTGGCTGAATTTAGGATTACCGCAGAGCACATTGGCACTAGAGATTTAGTGCAGGAATTTCTGGCTTACAAAATATTTCCAACTATGAAGGAATGGGCTATGCCGAAGCTTGAAAAAGAGAAGAAAGAGGGGGAGCTTGTCCGACTGCCCTACCACTATAAGTTCAAGAAATATTTCAAAGCACCCTGCCAAGAATGGCTCGAAACAATCGAAGTAATGTGCACTGAAATTATTGGGAACTATTCTAAAAAGGAGGATCAATTGATGACAGCAGTCTTCGGCACCCGGCCGAAACGAAGGCTAAACAGAGTGCTTGATGCTATAGGCTTTGAATATCCTGATTATGAGCGACTCGACAAGGGTGCCGAAGGGCAGAAAAGGAAAAGAGTAGCTGGCGCTTTGATCAAAGACGACGAAGATCAAACAAAAAGGAAGAAAGAAAAGTTTGAATTGAAAGTGTTAACTTCGAAGAAAAGAAAGGAATCAATCCCAGAACAAAAATCAATTGATGAAGAAGAAAAGACTTCTGCGACATCTTCTGATGCTGAAATAGAGGAAATTCTAAAGGTAATGACTGAAACTTTGCCTGTCAAACTAAGTCCATTGGGGCTTCATCTGACGAAGCTTTTTCATAATGAAAAGGAGCCCGCAAAGGCAAAGGCATCTAGGCCAAAAAGACAAAGGATTGTTACCGTGACTGAAGTGATTGAAACAACACCACCAAGAGCTCCAACTCTGAAGATGCCGGCAATTGAAATCATGACAGCTACCGAAGTTGTACCTTTGGAGGCTGCCGTAGAAGAGGCCGGAGCCGAAGATGCTAACTCCGAAGGTATTAATTTAGAGAGCACAGCCGCTGATATAGATAAAATGCTGCTGAACATGGCCGCTGAAGAAACTGCTGCAGCCACCGAAGAGACCACGGCTGCCAAACCCGAGAAAGGAGGAATAACCGAAGATACCTCGGAAGGTGAAACTTTTGACTTCCGAAACTTAGTTGGCCAAGAGCTGACTGAAGCTGAAAGAGAGGAATTAAAAGAGTATGCTCTATCTTGTGGATATCGGCCGGGGGCGCTTCTCTTTGGTGGTATTGATGATGAAGGGTTAGGCTGTATACGAGACCAAACCGGTGCAAAGGTTGTCGGTACTTTATCGAAGAGTATCGGCTTCCCGAAGCTTGAAGCGGATACCAGCCGCTATCGTCGACAGCATATTGTCGGCAGTTTATTCTATTCTAATTTCAAGGTAAACATTTTGTGTCTAATTCTTATTACTTGTGGTATGAAAATATTTTCTAACGAAGGCTATTTGTCCACAGAGCATGCTTTTGAGCAAGGCATTAAAAATGCAACAAGATTTAGAGGATAAAAGGCAAGAAGTTATAATTGAAAATTTAGAAAACAAAATAAAGGAGAAATCTGCTGCTATTGAGAAGAAAGACCTCGAGCTACAAACAGCCGAAGGCTTATTAGTAGATGCTGAAGCAAAAATAACAGAATTAAATTCGAAGCTTCTTTCCTAGTCAGAAAATTTTGAACAAGAGAAACTGAAGCTTAATGCAAGGCTTGAAGCCGAAACTCAAAGAAACTTGGAATTGAAAGAATCTTTGAAAAATCTTCAAAATAAATGTTTGGAGTTCTGCACTCGATGCATTCATCAGCTAAAGCAAGTGTTCCATTTTGTCGGAGCCAGTAGTGAAGAGTTTACTCCTTTGGCCGAAGACCTGCCTGGTGTAACACCCCTGGTGTTACTGTAACTAAAATTTGAGCATGACATCATAAACATTGGCATTGCATATGTTTGACACACCTAGAGTGCATTCACTAGGTAAAAATTTCAAACAAGTGTATTGTTTTTGGTGTTTTGCAAAAAGGACCCTGGATAGGGAACCTAATCCTAAATAAGGCTCAAAGGAGTAAAACTTAACCCAAGATGAGAAAACCTAAGGGCTTTAGGGAAGAGCCATAAAATGTCCCCAAAAACAAAGTTGAATCACATTTATACCCTTGAAATACCAGAAACCCTAATTGGAACCCTGGAAAACCCTAAAACCAAACCCTAGGGACCTATGTGCAAAATTAGTCCACTTTTGGACTAAAGTGCAAAAACCAAGTTAAATAAGTATCTTAAGTCCTTTGGGTCACTCATATGTGAATTTACAAGCCAAACCCTAAGTTTTGGACTAATTTGCAAAAATCACCCCTTTAGCTCTATTGAGCCTAAGTCTGAAATCAGTGTGTTTTCTTCAACTTTGAACCCTTGTAACTTTCAAACTATAGGGTTTTTGCCCTAGGTCACCACATCAAAGTTGTAGACCAAATTAAGGAGAACAACTTTGTTTAAGGGTGTGAGCATAGTTGTTAAGAGAAGTTTGAAGATAATCATGCTCAAAGCTTGGCTGTCAGGCTGGTTTCATTCTAAAATTCATCTATTCAGTGTAACAGGGTCAGCTTTGAGTGTGAATTCAACCATGATCTAGTGATCAAATGAGCTCAGTCCCTATAGTCTAATTGTAGATGGTATATAGCTCTACAACTTTGCTATAGGTCACTGGATGGGTTGCCATTTGAAAATCAGAGAAAAAGTGGCTTAAACTAGCTCTATCAGTTCATCTGACTGAATTCGCCATGGTACAGTAACTGTAAAGGATCAGACCGCCAGCGCGGCAGTCCCTCACCGCCGACGGCTCTCTCCGCCGTGATGTATTTAAAATAGTTTAAGGTAGTAGTTCTAGATTTTTAAAAGATAAATGGTAATCCCAAAAATGCTCAAAATTTTTATATGAGTTCCTCATATTATTTAGAAGCCTTGGGTAGAATTTGGGTTGATTTGGACCTTGTTTGATCACCAAACCCCAAAACACCCCCCTGCCCTGTGAACTCCTTTACTGACTCCGAAAACCTTAAGTTCTCGGAGTTCCATGAAGGAAAGTTGTATTCAAGACTTAGATAATAAGTTTATATTATCTTTGCACCCTCATAAGCATCCCATGGCATTCATTCTTATGCATATATATGGTTATGATTAGAACACGAAGAAGAAGTGGAAGCCACTGAAGAGCAAGTACCACCACCTTTGGAAACACAGGCTGAGAACTGTTTCTACTTCGATATTTGTGGATCTGAGCCTGACTCACCCATAAACAAAGGCAAGCCCCGGTGCATTTGCCACCCCCCTTGTGTTTTAAAAGCTTTCTCACTTGCTTGATGCACTAGGTGATAGGTGTTGATTGCTTAAAACAATTCCTGCATTACTTTCCTTGGAATTTGATTGCCTTCCTTGATGCCCTGTTTTACAAAAGGTTTTGTTATGCTTAGTATTGCTCTAGCAAAACAAAAGGATTTGTTTTACAAAAGATGTTTGGCAAAGTGGGAGGGTTGTTTTCAAAATAAAACTTGACGGTGAATCTGTCAAAGGCCTTGATGGATTCAACATCGGAAAAGATGTACCTCTGCCAGGTACCAACCTTTGGGGTTAAATGATTAAGCTGAGACCAGGCGGGTGACTTGCACGAGAAAGAGAGTCTCGGTGTAGTGTCTCCGTCTGAGTCGATTAAGGACCTTGTCGATGTAGGCCTGCTGACCGAGGACCCTTTAACTGGTCACATGCCTCGTCATGGGTAAGCTTTGCCTCGGGTGGACTAAGGCCAGAATAAGATAACACGAAATGGGCGTGGAGCGGTGGCGAGAGTAGCGTGTACCCTCCGTGGCAAGAGGCTGGACGGTGGTGTATCTGTGCTCTCGGTTTGCGTGAACCTGATCTGATCTTAAGAAACTCGGTGGCGGGTTGACATATGCAAGGGTTATGTGCTACAGATGTCGTGTGATCGGAGATCCTCAGCTGAGTATAATCGATTCGGATCGCCGTACCTCCGCGGTTATGGAGACTTGGCCACTGACTTACACGTAGCACTCCAGTGAAGATAAAGGGATTAACGAGAAAATTGGCTAGTTCAGGACAAGTGATTGAACTAGGGTAGAAAGAACTCTAGCTGCAGGTAATTTTACTTAACCTGACAATAAAATTTGGATTTTAAGGATCCACTTAGTAAGCAATTCTGCAGACAGAGTCTTTGATTATTGAGAGGCCTGACCTTGACTCCCTTTAACCAGCATATCCTTGAGAGTCTTTTCCTTAGTCGGGTAAGACTTGCTGAGTAATTCCATACTCAGGGTTTATTCCCCCGTTGTTTTTAGGTGAGGAGACAACAAACTTTTGTTGTTTTTGTACCAAGGTGGTGAAAAGTGAAGATAACCAAGAATGAAGCTGCCGGAGGACCGGGTCCTCCTTAAAAACTTTTGTGTATAGAACTCAATGGGAGGAGTTTTTACCTCCAAGGTATTGTAATAATACTTTTCAGCACTCTCTGGTCTGTACAAATAACTTACTCTTACTTTTAAATAAATGTAAGTTTATGTAATCACTTCCGCATTTCCGCATCTCCGATGAACATACTGTCTGCCAGACGGGTGAAACGTTCCTAGAAAGGTAAGGATAAAGATACCGAACTTGTCAAGTAATTCAGGAACATCTACAGGGTTGTCTGATGTCTGTTGGACAAGGACAACTGTAGGTGGGCCTAATGACTTGGGAGGTTCCGTCACAGCTAGTATCGGAGCATAGCCCTTCTTGATAGATATTATGTAGCATCTTCAAAAGAATTTTCTAAGACTTATCTAGAAAATTTCTTCTCTTCTTACCTAAGCCTCTCTGAAGAGTTTATTTCAAAGACCAGATAGAAAGAGTGCGATGTATAGAAGGTTGAATCAACTAAGGTTGATTCTGTAATTATTCATGCATCATGCTAAGAATTGTACTAATAAAGTTCCCCCTTAGAAAATGCCGCCACGTACAAGGAAGACAGCATGAAAGCATACTGGGCCTATCGGTGTACCTCGACACCAACTTACCCCACGGGAACAAGATAGCAGTAGCGGGAGCAACAATCCTATTGGTGATCTCGAAGCTCGCGTGAATCAACTTCAAGCAGAGTTACAACGCAGGACCAATTTATGGGTTGCGGATGGTGACCGAATAAATGAGTTAAGAAGTTACATCCGTACCCTGCAAGATCAACTAGCTGATCAAGATTTGGAGCTTGATTGGGCAGTACAGTCTCGTTCAGTAGCTTGGGCTAAGGAAGCGAAGGCTCGAGCACGAGTCGAAGAACTTAGCACTGCTATTGATAACTTGCAGGTATATTGCAATACTTTACATGAGGAAGTTCATGTACTGTATTCGCAATTACACCCAAATGTCCCTGCGGATCCTGTCAGGTCAGAAGCCGGACCCTCGCATACTGCGGGAGAAGCGCTTGGTGGGGAGTTAGACCTTTTTAGGCCCCCTCCTTCTTTGAGGCTGATCGACGTATGGTCTCCCACACCTGACGATGAAGCTACCAAGAGCAATCAAAAGCAGGAGTAGTAGTGTAGCTTGTAGAATTAGAAGTAGTATGTTGTATAATAGGTTGAACTATTGTAAAGTGGGTAATGTATCCTGTTGTATAACATCGAGTCTGTATCATTACTTTTTACAGTAATGTAAAATGGAAGGTTTCTCTGGCATATTATGTTTACTTCAAATGTTCTTTGCCTCAGATGCCTACCAAGACTCGAGGACAGGATGCAGCAGGAACTTCTGGGGGAAGGGATGTTACCCCAAATCCACCCCCGGTTCCTCCCACATTGGCCGAGGCGATTGCCGCCTTGGTGAACGCAACTGCAGACAATACCCGCTTTCTTAGAGAAATGGTGGGCCAACAATTCCAGCAGTAGGGTGGAAGGGGTTATCAGCAAGGCCCCCGTGAAACCACATATCTGGATTTCTCTGAAACCCGTCCACCACTATTTGTCAAGGCTGAGGACCCGTTGGAAGCTGATGAGTGGATACGGGTTATTGAACAAAAATTTGGTCTTCTCCGCTGTTCAGAGACACAGAAGCCGTTGTTCGCAGCGCAACAGCTGCGCGGCCCTGCCAGTACCTGGTGGGGGAATTTTGTGGCTATTCAACCTGCCAACCATCAAGTCACATGGGAAGAATTTAAAGCGGCCTTTCGTGAGCACTACATACCCGAAGGTGTTCTGCATATGAAGCAAGAAGAGTTCATGAAGCTGAAACAAGGAGGAGATACCGTCAATCAGTATCTCAACAAGTTTAATCACCTGTCGTAGTATGCCATCGATCAGGTGAATACTGATTTAAAGAAGAAGAACTGCTTTATGAGGGGTCTGAATGATCGATTGCAGAGAAAAATGGCCACCTGCATAGATCTCACGTATGGAAAGGCTGTCAGCACAGCCCTATCTGTTGAAGCAAAATATGCAGGTTCCGGGAAGAACAAGGGATTTGGTGGTGAGAAGCCTAATCAGGGCCATGCAAAGAGGCAACGGTTTGTGATCTGGCCTTTTAGCCAAAATCGTTCTTTTTCTCGACCACCCTCATTCCCTTTCAAGCAGCCAATCATTATTCGCCCCAACAATGCCTCTACTACCCCAAATCAGCCGGGTGCCCCGGGCACTCGATTTCCTGCTTTGCCCAGCTCCTCAACCAGGTGTTTTAATTGTGGCAAGTCTGGACATTTCATCAAAGACTGCCCATATCCCAAGCAGAATCAATCAAATGCTCCGCAAGGATCTGGGAAGTCAGCTCAGCCCAAGGGAAATAATGCGGGGAAGAATGCAAAGAAGACGGGGCGGGTATACTATACTCAAGTGGCCACTACACCGGAAGGTGAACCGGTGATGATGGGTACGTTTCTCGTGGCCAGTCACCCTACAATTATTCTTTTTGATTCTGGTGCTTCGCCTACATTTATTAGCAAGACATTTGTGGAGCAACATCATATTTCATGCCATGAATCAAAAGAAGGATTTAAAATTCATTCACCTGGGGGACACATTTTTACTAGAGAAGTGGCCTATGAAGTGCCAATAATAATGGCCGGACGGAACTTTCCTGCTAACATGATTGTTCTGAAAGGCCAAGATATAGATGTGATTTTGGGTATGAATTAGTTAACCCAACACAAGGCAATTCTCAACACTGAACTCAGAACCGTCAGGTTGAGCTATAATCAAGAAGAGATTCTTTTGTCTCTCCCCGTAACCAATCCAGCCAAAGCTTCTGGTAGAATATATGAAGCCATTGTACCGGAGATCAAGGATATTCCGGTAGTATGTGAGTTTCCAGATGTATTTCCGAAAAATTTGCCTGGACTGCCCCCTGAAAGAGATGTAGAATTTGTAATTGAGCTAAAGCACGATACGACTCCCATTTCCCGAAGATCGTACCGTATGCCCCCTAACGAGTTGGCAGAATTGAAGATTCAATTACAAGATCTACTGAATAAGGGATTCATCCGGCCAAGCTCGTCTCCATGGGGTTGTCCCGCCATTTTTGTTAAAAAGAAGGACCAAACCTTACGAATGTGCGTGGATTATCGACCCCTGAATGAGGTCACCATCAAGAACAAGTACCCTCTTCCAAGGATCGACATCTTATTTGATCAACTGACTGGGGCGAGGGTATTTTCCAAAATTGATCTCAGGTCGGGCTATCACCAAATCCGTATTCGGCCCGAGGATATACCGAAGACCGCGTTTACTACGTGGTATGGTTTATTTGAATATCTGGTAATGTCTTTCGGGCTAACAAATGCTCCTGCCCACTTCAGCTATTTGATGAACTCGGTGTTTATGCCTAAGTTGGACAAGTTCGTGGTGGTCTTCATCGACGATATCTTGATAATTCTAAAAATGAAGAGGAGCATGCTCAACATCTACGGATTGTATTAACGCGCTTGAGGGAACATCAGTTGTATGCCAAGTTCAGCAAGTGTGCATTCTAGCTGGAGGAAATTCAATTTTTGGGGCACGTATTATCTGCCAAGGGAATTGCAGTAGATCCTAGCAAAGTTAAGGATATTCTGGAGTGGAAACCCCCAACCACTGTTCACCAAGTCTGGAGTTTTCTTGGACTAGCTGGATATTATTGCAGATTCATACCAGATTTTTCTAAGCTTGTGAAGCCAATCACAAGTTTATTGAAGAATGACATTAAATTCAATTGGTCTTCTAAGTGTAATGAAGCCTTTGAGCAATTGAAGACATTGTTAACCACTGCTCCGGTATTGGCTCAACCGGACATCACCAAACCTTTTGATGTATATTGTGATGCATTAGGCAGTGGACTCGGCTGTGTATTAATGCAAGAGGGCCGAGTAATTGCATATGCTTCAAGGTAGTTGCGCCGACAAGAGGAGCATTACCCAACTCATGATCTGGAGCTAGCTGCTGTGGTTCATGCCCTGAAAATTTGGCGTCACTATCTGCTGGGAAATATCTATCATATTTATACAGATCATAAAAGCTTGAAGTATATCTTTACCCAGTCAGAATTGAATATGAGGCAAAGACGATGGCTTGAGCTTATTAAGGACTATGAATTGGAAATTCACTATCACCCAGGCAAAGCCAATGTTGTGGCAGATGCACTGAGCCGTAAGGTTTCCTGCCACTGTCTTATGGCGAAAACCTCTGACAATACTTTATGTCAAGAGATGGAAAAGCTAAACCTGGGGATGGTCCAACAAGGGACTCTGAATCAGCTCAAGCTTGAGTCAATCATTTTGCAAAGGATAATTGATGCTCAAAAGGATAATTTGGGTATGAAGCACATACGGGAGAAAATAAGGGCTGGAACAGCCAAATGTTTCAAGGAAGACGATCAAGGTGTGCTATGGTTCAATAACCGCATAGTAGTGCCAAAGAATGAAGAACTCCGCCAGCAAATCTTAGATGAAGCGTATCTTAGTCGCTATTCTATTCATTCGGGAAGCATTAAGATGTATCATGATCTAAAGCAGCACTACTGGTGGACGAAGATGAAAATTGAAATTGCACGCTATGTGGCTAAGTGTGACACTTGCAGACGTGTCAAAGCCATACACATGAAAACTGCTGGTCCATTACAATCTTTGCCGATCCCAACATGGAAATGGGAAGATATAAGTATGGACTTTATCGTGGGATTGCCCAGGACTGCAAAAGGGTATGATTCTATCTGGGTTATCATTGATCGGCTTACGAAGATTGCTCACTTTTTACCGGTCAAGACGAATTACCCGGTTACTGTCTATGCCCAATTGTACATTGCTCGTATTCTTAGTCTGCATGGTGTTCCGAAGACCATTGTGTCGGATCGTGGACCTCAATTTGTAGCCAAGTTTTGGGAAGCACTTCACAAATCCTTGGGTACTAAGTTGCTCCATAGTTCGGCATATCATCCACAAACCAGTGGGCAGACTAAGAGGATTAATCAAGTACTCGAAGATATGTTGCGAGCATGTGTTCTGGAATTCTCACCAAAATGGGACGAATGTTTGCCTTTGGCGGAGTTTTCATATAATAACAGTTACCAAGAAAGTATCAAGATGGCACCTTTTGGAGCTTTATATGGGCGACGGTGTCGAACTCCGCTAAATTGGTCTGAACCTGGAGAAAGGTATTTCTTTAGGCCTGATATTGTGAAGGAGGCCGAGGAAAAGGTTCAGAAAATTATTCATAATATGAAGAAAGCACAAGCCCGTCAGAAGGGTTATGCAGACAAACGGCGAATGCCCTTGTATTTTCATGAAGGGGACTATGTCTACCTGAAAGTTTCACCCATGAAGGGAGTATCGCGTTTCGGGGTTACAGGGAAACTTGCACCCAGATACATTGGTCCATTCCTGGTACTTGAGCAATGTGGACCAGTGGTGTATCAACTGCAGCTCCCCGAAATTCTGTCTGCTATCCATAATGTGTTCCATGTGTCGCAATTGAAGAAGTGTCTTCGGGTTCCCGATCGAACCATTGAAGTGACAGATGTTGTCCTGGAACCAGATTTAACATACTCGGAGCATCCTAGTCGAGTTCTGGATCAAAAGGACAGGGTTACCCGGAGAAAGACTCTCAAGTTCTATAAGATACAATGGAACCAACATTCTGAGGAAGAGGCTACATGGGAAACTCAAGACTTTTTAAATAAGAATTTCCTAGGCTTTCTAGCCTCATGTAATTTGTAAAGTGTATTTAGTTACTGTAATAAAGGAGTGAATCCCCACACCACCCCTGCCTTGTACCAGAAATAAGGGAATAAAGATGTGACACATTTCCTTTTCCATTACTCACCCTAGGACTTTAAATCTCGGGACGAGATTCTTTTATGGGGGGAAGGATGTAACACCCCTGGTGTTACTGTAACTAAAATTTGAGCATGACATCATAAACATTGGCATTGCATATGTTTGACACACCTAGAGTGCATTCACTAGGTAAAAATTTCAAACAAGTGTATTGTTTTTGGTGTTTTGCAAATAGGACCCTGGATAGGGAACCTAATCCTAAATAAGGCTCAAAGGAGTAAAACTTAACCCAAGATGAGAAAACCTAAGGGCTTTAGGGGAAGAGTCATAAAATGTCCCCAAAAACAAAGTTGAATCACATTTATACCCTTGAAATACCAGAAACCCTAATTGGAACCCTGGAAAACCCTAAAACCAAACCCTAGGGACATATGTGCAAAATTAGTCCACTTTTGGACTAAAGTGCAAAAACCAAGTTAAATAAGTATCTTAAGTCCTTTAGGTCACTCATATGTGAATTTACAAGCCAAACCCTAAGTTTTGGACTAATTTGCAAAAATCACCCCTTTAGCTCTATTGAGCCTAAGTCTGAAATCAGTGTGTTTTCTTCAACTTTGAATCCTTGTAACTTTCAAACTATAGGGTTTTTGCCCTAGGTCACCACATCAAAGTTGTAGACCAAATTAAGGAGAACAACTTTGTTTAAGGGTGTGAGCATAGTTGTTAAGAGAAGGCTGTTAGGCTGGTTTCATTCTGAAATTCAGCTATTCAGTGTAACAGGGTCAGCTTTGAGTGTGAATTCAACCATGATCTAGTGATCAAATGAGCTCAGTCCCTATAGTCGAATTGTAGATGGTATATAGCTCTACAACTTTGCTATAGGTCACTGGATGGGTTGCCATTTGAAAATCAGAGAAAAAGTGGCTTAAAATAGCTCTGTCAGTTCATCTGACTGAATTCGCCATGGTACAGTAACTGTAAAGGATCAGACCGCCAGTGCGGCAGTCCCTCACCGCCGACGGCTCTCTCCACCGTGATTCGTGTCGTCGGCGTCGAGATAAGTGCCTGGGAGCTGGATACTGCTACGGGGTAAAAGAATCTTCACCGCCGGTGAGCTGGATGTCACCCCGGCCAGCCGCGATACCCCTCCCCTTGCTCACCGCCGTAGATAAAGCCGCTCGCCGCCGTTGTGCCATCTCCGTGTCCGCCGCGTGTCCGAGTCTTTCTACCGCGTCGCCGTGACTCCTTATAGCCGTCCCATCGTCGCCGGTGAGCTCGCCACGACCGGAGACACGTACTCATGCACAACAGCACTCTTTTTCACTTCCGACCACCGCACATCAACGCCCAAATTGCCGGCCACCGACGAAGCTGCCTATAAATTGGAGCCTCAGCTAGTGCCGCTAGGTAATTGTGCGTCCAGAGAACCCACGCGCAGCTCCGATTACTTCCCACAGCTCTCCAATTTCACATTCGCCCCAAATCCATTCTCCGCCACCCGAAACCCAACCTCACCGCGGCCAGCCCGTTCCAGGTTAGTTCATCGCTCTCTCTCCCTCGTTTGAGCACTCTGATGACTCTGTGATGCTTGCCGAGCCATCAATTCGAACTAGGGGGCCACCAATCATCGGGAACGCGACGATCTAGCCGCCATGATCTCGGTCATCGTGGCCAGAGCACACCCTTTGATCATTGGCGCAATTATGTTGGGGGAAATGCTCCCCTGGTCATGGATTTGGTTTGGTCTTAGTCTAGGCGCTGGTCATAGCCCCAATCGGCCGGTCCAGGACCTCGTCGGAGCCTCTCCGCGCGTGAACGCCATCGTGGACTTTGGTCTGCGAAGAGATAGAAGGTGGAGGGCTTATCTGCAATCTGTCAGTGACACAAGAAACTGTAATAGGAACTCATTTTCAGTTAGCCAAAACCCTGGGGACCCCTGCGCAAAGTCGCCAGCGTGCGCGGGCGCGGGCGCCTTTCCCTCTGGATTGGGCCGCCTGGGCTGAAACCGGCCCAGTCCTGTTGAATCTTTTTCTTTTTCTTTTTCAGAAGAACTTGGGAAATTTGTTATAAATTATAGAAAAATCCTAAAATTGTGAAACCAATTTTCCTAGGCTTATTATTTTCCCTAGAATTTAATAAAAATAGTTTCATGATTTTTGGTTTAAATTAGGAATTTTAAGGTATTTAAAATAGTTTAAGGTAGTAGTTCTGGATTTTTAAAAGATAAATGGTAATCCCAAAAATGCTCAAAATTTTTATATGAGTTCCTCATATTATTTAGAAGCCTTGGGTAGAATTTGGGTTGATTTGGACCTTGTTTGATCACCAAACCCCAAAACACCCCCCCTGCCCTGTGAACTCCTTTACTGACTCCGGAAACCTTAAGTTCTCGGAGTTCTGTGAAGGAAAGTTGTATTCAAGACTTAGATAATAAGTTTATATTATCTTTGCACCCTCATAAGCATCCCATGGCATTCATTCTTATGCATATATATGGTTATGATTAGAACACGAAGAAGAAGTGGAAGCCACTGAAGAGCAAGTACCACCACCTTTGGAAACACAGGCTGAGAACTGTTTCTACTTCGATATTTGTGGATCTGAGCCTGACTCACCCATAAACAAAGGCAAGCCCCGGTGCATTTGCCACCCCCTTGTGTTTTAAAAGCTTTCTCACTTGCTTGATGCACTAGGTGATAGGTGTTGATTGCTTAAAACAATTCCTGCATTACTTTCCTTGGAATTTGATTGCCTTCCTTGATGCCCTGTTTTACAAAAGGTTTTGTTATGCTTAGTATTGCTCTAGCAAAACAAAAGGATTTGTTTTACAAAAGATGTTTGGCAAAGTGGGAGGGTTGTTTTCAAAATAAAACTTGATGGTGAATCTGTCAAAGGCCTTGATGGATTCAACATCGGAAAAGATGTACCTCTGCCAGGTACCAACCTTTGGGGTTAAATGATTAAGCTGAGACCGGGCGGGTGACTTGCACGAGAAAGAGAGTCTCGGTGTAGTGTCTCCGTCTGAGTCGATTAAGGACCTTGTCGATGTAGGCCTGCTGACCGAGGACCCTTTAACTGGTCACATGCCTCGTCATGGGTAAGCTTTGCCTCGGGTGGACTAAGGCCAGAATAAGATAACACGAAATGGGCGTGGAGCGGTGGCGAGAGTAGCGTGTACCCTCCGTGGCAAGAGGCTGGACGGTGGTGTATCTGTGCTCTCGGTTTGCGTGAACCTGATCTGATCTTAAGAAACTCGGTGGCGGGTTGACATATGCAAGGGTTATGTGCTACATATGTCATGTGATCGGAGATCCTCAGCTGAGTATAATCGATTCGGATCGCCGTACCTCCGTGGTTATGGAGACTTGGCCACTGACTTACACGTAGCACTCCAGTGAAGATAAAGGGATTAACGAGAAAATTGGCTAGTTCAGGACAAGTGATTGAACTAGGGTAGAAAGAACTCTAGCTACAGGTAATTTTACTTAACCTGGCAATAAAATTTGGATTTTAAGGATCCACTTAATAAGCAATTCTGCAGATAGAGTCTTTGATTATTGAGAGGCCTGACCTTGACTCCCTTTAACCAGCATATCCTTGAGAGTCTTTTCCTTAGTCGGGTAAGACTTGCTGAGTAATTCCATACTCAGGGTTTATTCCCCCGTTGTTTTTAGGTGAGGAGACAACAAACTTTTGTTGTTTTTGTACCAAGGTGGTGAAAAGTGAAGATAACCAAGAATGAAGATGCCGGAGGACCGAGTCCTCCTTAAAAACTTTTGTGTATAGAACTCAATGGGAGGAGTTTTTACCTCCCAGGTATTGTAATAATACTTTTCAGCACTCTCTGGTCTGTACAAATAACTTACTCTTACTTTTAAATAAATGTAAGTTTATGTAATCACTTCCGCATTTCCGCATCTCCGATGAACATATTGTCTGCCAGACGGGTGAAACGTTCCTGGAAAGGTAAGGATAAAGATACCGAACTTGTCAAGTAATTCAGGAACATCTACAGGGTTGTCTGATGTCTGTTGGACAAGGACAACTGTAGGTGGGCCTAATGACTTGGGAGGTTCTGTCACACCTGGTGCCTTCGAGCACATTGAAGGTGAAATTAATGATCTTGACAAAGTTATAGCTGGGCATAGCGACTTTTGTGCCCTGGCAGCTTCTCGGGGCACAGCTGTTGCTTTTTTGAAGTCTGGCTGTGAACACGGCAAGATTGTTAATAGACCCAGCTTCAGCCTGTCACCGGCAGACTTAGATGATGTTCCGAATCTGGCTCGAAGTATTGCAAACAGATTTATAAAGTTAGTATGGACAAAAGGTGGTCGGAGCAAAGCTGGTGATGAAGCTCGCAGTCACCTCAAGCTGGTAACAGAATCATACCTTATTCTTACCTTTTCCTTTGAATTTTTGAATTTGGCTTATAATACTTTCGTACAGATTGACCAGGCCGAAGCTGCAGAGTAGAAGAACGAAGCTCTAGAGATAGTGTCGAAGCTTGAATAGTCTTGTAAAAGTAGCTCAAAAAACTCCTGTAATAACTTGTATAAAATATGATGTAATCTGAGTTTTACTTTGTAATATAATCTTACTTTTCAGTCCATGTATGAAATGCTTTGGTGTGGACGAAATTAATACTTTTGAGCCATAGGCGAAAAACACCTTCCCTTCTTTGCGTACACAGCGAAGCATAAAATTGCCTTCCTTTTGGGACCGAAGCATGTTTGTACGTTATGCTGATGATGATCCTATGTATGTCTAAGTGAATGTTTATGAATGCAAATGTCATGATGTAATGTATCGTGCAAATGAATGTTCAAATACATATTCGAAGCCATATTCCCTTGAGAATGACTCAAACCTTCTTTGCCGCTTATTTTTCGGCTTCACCGTTTATTTTTCGGTGTATCAACGCTGACTTTTCGCTGTAAGCCTCCCTTAGGAGCTTCTTTGCCTTTTACTTTCGGCGGAATCAGCGTTTATTTTTCGCTGTAAGCCTCCCATAGGAGCTTATTCGCCTTTTACTTTCGGCGGAATCAGCGTTTATTTTTCGCTGTGAGCTCTGCATTCCCTTGGGAACGACTTTTGAGCTTCTCCCTGTTTTCTTTTCTTTTTCCATTGCACTCGATGGTGCGTTGTCAGCTTTTACATTTACATCTTTGGGGGATATCACTCTTATAGAATTGAAATAAGGAAAAGAAAAATTACATGTTGTGGTCCCATTAAAAACCTTTCTCCCCCTTTGGAAAGGAAAAGGGTGCCACAAGAAAGAATAGAAAAAATTACATCAATCTGAACATAATATCGCCGAAGCTCGTCCGCATTCCATGATCTAGGAATGTCGTTGCCGTCCATATCCTTCAACCTGTAGGAACCGGGTCTTGACGAAGATACTACCAGAAAAGGTCCTTCCCACTTCAGCTGTAATTTGCCTACTGTCTCTGGGTTGGCTACTCTTCGAATCACAAAATGTCCTGGTTCGATGTTCTTTAGCCTAACCTTTCTATCACGCCATTTTATTGTTTCAGCTTGGTATTTGTTGATGTTTTCCATAGCTTGAAGCATGATCCCCTTTATAGCATCTTTTTCCACAGAGTAATCAGCTTCAGCTTCGCCTTCTGCCGAAGCTACTATTCTTATTGATCCTGCTTTGGCTTCTTCTGGAGTTATTGCTTCGTCACCAAACAATAGTTTGAATGGCGTAAAGCCTGTTGATCTTGATATTGTTCTGTTGTGGCTCCACACCACTTTGATTAATTTGTCTGGCCACTTTCCCCTGGGCTAATTGAAGATTAACTTCATTATTCCTGCCATTATGATGCCATTAGCTCTTTCAACAAGCCCATTTGACTCCGGATGTCGAACTGATGCAAAATGGATCTTCGTGCCAATTTGATCACAAAATTCTCTGAAAGCTTCGGAATCAAACTGTGTCCCATTATCTACAGTAATAGCCTTCGGTACTTCGAAGCGACAAGCAATATTTTGCCAGAAAAACTTTTGAATAGTGACCAAAGTTATTGTGGCTAAAGGCTTTGCCTCAATCCATTTAGAAAAATATTCCACTGCCACTACAACATATCTTAAGTTCCCTTGTGCTGGTGGTAACGGACCTAACAAATCAAGGCCCCTCCTTTGCAACGGCCAAGTGGGTTGTATTAACTGAGTTAGAGACGAAAGTTGTTTTTTATCTCTTGCACATTTCTGACAACCTTCGCACTTTTGGACTAACTCCGCTGCATCCGAAGCTACTTTTGGCCAATAAAATCCTTGGCGAAAAACTTTTCCTAGCAAAGGCCTAGATCCAATGTGAGATCCATACAGGCCTGCATGTATTTCCTTCATCAATTCTATACCTTCGGCTATGGATAAACATTTGAGTAACGGAGAGCAGACCCCATGCTTGTACAGCTCCCCTTCTATTATTACATATGGACGAGTTCTTGCCTCTATTCTCTTGTTATAAGCTTTGTCATCTGAAAGGAAATTACCCTTAAGGTAGGAGATGATCTCAGTTCTCCAGTCTTCACTATAAACAGGAGATATATTGAGGACCGCTCTTTCAAGAAGTTCAACCGAAGGTGCTTTTATTGTTTCAAAAAATACTTCCGAAGGTAATGGCAGCCCCTGTGCTGCTGACTTGGCTAGCAAATCAGCATGTTCATTTTCTCCTCGAGGAATATTTTTTACAAAAAACCCTTCAAAGGAAGCTTCAATCCTTCGAACCGTATCTAAATACTTCTCAAGCTTCGGGTCTCTTGCCTTACAACTCTTGTCAATATGACCAGAGATAACCTGGGAATCAGTTTTAAGAACCGCCCTTATGATTCCCATTGCCTTTAACTTCTGAAGACCCAAAAGTAAAGCTTCGTACTCAGCAATGTTATTTGTGCAGCTAAAATCAAGTCTTGCTGCGTAGCAAGTTTTAACTTTGGAGGGTGCGACCAACACAGCGGCTGTCCCTGCTCCGAAGGTTCCCCAAGAACCATTGCAGAATACTGTCCATGCTTCGGCATCTTTACTTGCCTCTTCTACCTGAGCCCCTGGCGTCCAGTCAGCAATGAAGTCAGCTAACGCCTGGGACTGAATCGAAGATCTGTGCACATAATCAATGCAGAATTCATTAAGCTCCGCAGCCCACTTTCCAATCCTTCTAGTAGCTTCTCTATTTCTCATAATGTCCTTCAATGGTTGTGAAGAAGGGACAATTATATTGTATGCTTGGAAATAATGCCGAAGCTTTCTGGAAGCCATCAAAACAGCATATAGCACCTTCTCCAATTCTGTATAATTTTTCTTTGATAAACTAAGAACTTCAGATACAAAGTATATTGGAGCTTGCTTCTTGACTTGCCCTTCAAGCTTCTCTTGGACAAGTGCCGCGCTTACCGCTGAGTGCGAGGCTGCCACATATAACAACAGAGGAGCCCCTGGCGTTGATGGAGTTAGCGTTGTTAGGTCTATCAAATATTGCTTCAGCTCTTCGAAGGCTCTCTGCTGGACTGGTCCCCATTGAAAAACTTCAGCTGACTTCAGCACTTCGAAAAATGGTAAATTTCTCTCTGCTGATCTAGATATGAATCTGTTGAGAGATGCCAGTCTTCCTGTCAATCTTTGAGCCCCCTTCTTTGTACTTGGTGGTTCCATTCGAAGGATAGCTTCGATTTTATTTGGATTAGCCTTAATCCCTTTTGTTGAAACTAGGCAGCCAAGAAATTTCCCTTTCTTCACTCCAAAGACACATTTTTCTGGATTCAACTTTAAACCGGCCTGTCTAAAATTAGCGAAGGTTTCCTGCAGATCAATAATGTGATTCTCTTGCTTCGTGCTTTTTACAATGATATCATCAACATAAGTTAGCACATTTCTGCCTATCTGAGATTGAAGAACCTTCGCTGTCATTCTGCTGAAGCTTCCTCCAGCATTCTTGAGCCCCTCAGGCATCCGAAGGTAACAATATGTTCCACTAGGGGTTATGAAGCTGGTCTTCGGCTCATCCTCCTTCTTCATCCAAATTTGATGATAGCCTGAATAACAATCCAGCAGACTCATAAGCTCTGATGAAGCTGCTGCATCAACTAGGGAATCTATCCTTGGCAATGGAAACTCGTCCTTCAGACAGGCCTTGTTGAGATCAGTAAAATCGATACACATCCTCCATTTACCATTGGCCTTTTTTACCATAACAGTGTTAGCCAGCCATTCTGGGTATTTTACCTCTCTGATAACTCCGGCACTGAGAAGTCTTTTCACTTCATTCCGAGCACCTTCGGCCTTGTCATCAGACATCTTCCGAAGCCTCTGCTTTTTGGGTCTGAAGGATGGATCAACATTAAGCGAGTGTTCAATAACATCCCTGTTAACTCCGCAAAGATCATTAGCCGACCATGCAAAGACATCTTTGTTGTTGAACAAGAATCTTATCAAGGTTTTCTCTTGTTCCTCAGACAATTGAGATCCCAGCAGCACCTTCTGCTCTGCGATATCTTCGCATAAAAGCATGGGTTTCGGCTGATCGGCCGAAGCAGCCTTCTCCCTTCTATGCTTGTACTGCTCACAAGCTTCGGCTTCATCTATGTTGTGGATTGCCTTTGAATCAGTCCAATTCCCCTCGGCCTTTCTGGCGGCTTCCTGACTCCCATGAATAGCAATAGGTCCCTGATCCGAAGGTATCTTCATGCAAAGATATGCTGGATGAAGAATTGCTTCGAAAGCATTGAGTGTTTCGTGACCAATGATAGCATTGTAAGGATACTCCATGTCAACAATGTCAAACACAATTTGCTCAGTCCTTGTGTTGTTGACGAATCCGAAGGTCACTGGCATGGTAATCTTACCAAGCGCTACAATCTGTCGCCCTCCGAAGCCACAAAGAGGGTGCATAGCATCATGAATCTTGTCTTCGGGCTCTTGCATTTGTCTGAAGGCCTTAGCAAATATGATATCTGCTGCACTGCCTGTATCAACCAAAACATTATGGACCAGAAATCCTTTGATCACACAAGAGATAACCATAGCATCATTGTGTGGGTAATCCTTGAGCTGAAGATCCTCTTGAGAAAAGGTAATTGGGATGTGAGACCATCTTGATTTGATGAAGGGTCCTTGTACCCCCACATGTTGTACTCTTCTCTGTGCCTCCTTCTTCTATTTCTTGTTGGCCGGCTCTGAGCATGAACCGCCTGTTATCGGGAGAACCAGCTTCGGGGCCGAAGCAGTTCCAGCTTGATTCTTGATCGAAGCCATCAGCTCAAAAAAAAGTGGAAGTGAGTTCACCGGAGGTGGGCGCCAATGTTGGGGACTTGTTCTCAAATGCTATGAATCAAGAACAAGGCAACATAGAAATTGTTAAATATTATAGTCCTTCGTCCTTCGAAGCATTATTTCCCTCGAGATATAATGAATTCCGGATGAAGGTTATGAAGGTTATACCTTCATAAACACATCAAATAATGAGGAAGGGTAAAAAATATGTAAAGTAATTTGAACACATGATTATTATTAATAACTCATTTCTATTTCATTATTGTAAAAATGATAGCGAATTACAAATGTACCTTCTGCTCGAAGAAAAGCAAAAATACCAGCGTGAAGCAACAGCAAATGTCCAATGTGTGATTACAGGAGAGCCCGTGAACAGTACAGGGGTACTGTTCACCTATTTATAGGCACAGTTCACAGCCTGTATAAAATTTCATTTATACCCTTTACAATGAACTATAATAATAACACAGAATATCATGGGTCTTTTAAGTCATTTCATCTTTAAGTCGGTTCACCCCTTCGTCTTGAGACATGTCACTGTACCGAAGCTTTATAGTTGATAGCTTCGGCGCTGTTTTGGAGAGGATCTGCCGAAGGTGTTTATTTCTTTAGGATCTTCGGCTACGAAGCATACCCCCAACAGGCACTATCCTTTTAACACCCATAGCCTTAAGCTTATGCAGGCCAAGAATTAAAGCTTTGTATTCTACAATGTTGTTGGTACGTTGAAACTCCAGCTTGGGTGCATATGAAGTTTTCATCTTCGAAGGCGATATAAGAATAGAAACTGCTCTTGCTCTGAAGGAACCCCAGCACCCATCATCGAAGACTATCCATATAGCTCCATCTAGGGCGCTTGCTTTATCTTGGGAACCTGGTGTTCAATCAGTGACGAAGTCTGCCAATGCCTGAGACTAGATTGATGATAGATGTAAAAAGTCAATAACAAACTTATTAAGCTTAGTAGCCCATTTTCCAATCCTGTCAATGGCTTCTCTATTTCTTATGACATACTTCAATGGCTGAGATGAAGGTACAACAATGTTGTATGATTGGAAATAAAGCTGAAGCTTTCTAGAGGCCATCAACACTACCTATTTCTAAGTTATTCTTTTTGGATGGTCCAAGCACCTTTAAGATGAAGTATACTGGCATTTATTTCTTAGATCCATCCTCCAGCTTCTCCTAGACCATGCTGCACTTTTAGTAGAATGAGAGGCAGATACATACAGCAACAGAGGAGCTCCTAGCGAAGGTGGCGAAAGAGTTGTTAATTGAATGAGGTATTGCTTGAGCTCTTCAAAGGCTTGCTGCTGTGTTGGACCCCATTGAAATACTTTGGCTGACTTTAGCACTTCAAAGAATGGCAGGCTTCGTTTTGTAGATCTTGAGATAAATCTGTTTAAAGACGCCAACCTACCTACCAACCTTTGAGCCCCTTTTCTTTACTTTGGTGGCTCCATTCAAAGGATAGCTTCTATTTTTTGTGGGATTGCCTCAATCCCCTTTGTTGAGACTAGACAACCAAGAAACTTTCCCTTCTTCACTCCAAACACGCATTTCTCTAGATTGAGCTCGAGACCAACCCTTCAAAAAAATTGTGAATGTTTCTTGTAGGTCTAATATGTGGTCTTCCTACTTGATGCTTCTTATAATAATGTCATCCACATGTGTCAAGACATTTATGCCAATTTGACTACTCGAAACTTTAGTAGTCATTCGGTTGAAGCTTCCTCTAGCATATGTACCGTTGGGAGTTATGAAGCTAGTATTTGGCTCATCTTCTTTCTTCATCCATATTTGATGATATCCTAAATAACAATCGATAATGCTCATGATCTCCAAAGTGGCAACTGTATCTACAAGAGAGTCTATCCTTGGAAGAGGGAATTCATCCTTCAGACAAGCCTTATTGAGATCTGTGAAATCAATACACATTCTCCATTTCCCATTTGCCTTTTTCACCATGACGATGTTGGCAAGCCACTCTAGGTAAGTAACTTCTCTGATTACTCTAGCACTGAAGAGTCTTTTTCACTTCTATTTTTGCATCTTCGTCTTTGTCGTCTGACATCTTCCGAAGCTTCTGTTTCCTTGGCCTTATTATGTTTGGATCAACATTTAGGGAATACTCAATGATGCTTCTATCAACTCCACATAGGTCATCGACTGACCAGGCAAAGACATCTTTGTTGTGAAACAAAAAATTCCTCATGCTCCTTTCTTGTTTCGTTGAAAGCTATGATCTGAAGAGGACCTTTTGCTTAGCTATATCTTTGCAAAAAAGGACTATCTTTTGCTGGTCTACCAAAACCGCTTTGTCTTTAATCTACTTTTGCTTGGCTTTAGCTTTGACTTCATCGATATTGTGAATAGTTTTCAATTTGTTTAGCTCCCTTTAGCACTTCTTGCAGAAATTGAGCACAAGTTACGACCTAAATCAAGAACAAGCTAGAAATTTCGAACACCATGTTCACGAAACATGATCACGAACTTGTGATCCGGTTATTTTAAAATTGTATAAAACACAAACAAAGTCAGAAAATCATGAAACTTGTCGAGATGTCATGATATCATATGAAGAGGCCATGATAAAAATGGACAATGTTTTGTAAAAGTTGTCACGTACGATGTGTATAAACCTAGTCGGCCTCCATAGAAGTTTCATGATTTCATGTGAAGTATCTTTTTGTTGATGGAAATATCACTTACCACTAAAAACATAAATTTGTTAAATCCTATAGTATTTACTCCTATAGTGTGTCGAACTCAACCACTATATTGTACACCCTCTCACAGTCACAGTATCAATTTCCAAAGAGTAATGTACCAATACTTTATTGCATCTGCTCTGACTCTAGGACTTGAAAACCTCATAGTTTTTGATCAAGTAAATATTTTGCAATAAATCATAAGTCTTTATGTGTAGGGGCCATTATCCTCTTGTTGACCAGTAGTTGAACCATGCTCACACGTCAGACATGACTCTTGTCGAAGCTTTCAAAAGGATGCAGGTTGTTGAGCATGAGGAACCAGAAGATGCAGCTGAGGGAAATGGTGGACCTGATGAACATGTATATGCTTCTATTGTTCATTTTCAACTATGCACTATGGAATTATTTTGGAAACATGTGATATATATTGATCCATTTTCACATAGATTATTTCTTTATTTCTCCTTGTTGAATGTAATTTTATATAGCTTTTGAAATAATGAATATACTTGTTTTCAGACATTGGAAGAGACTCAAGTGCATAATACAGATGATGATGATAATGATGAACCTCAAGAGACAGTTTTTGTAAATGGGAATGAGAGTGAGGAACAACAGGGTACAAACATGGAGGAGCTTTATCTGCCTAGAATTTTTTGGCAATTATGGAAACCCCAAGTTTTGTCTAATGGTGATTCATTGTATTTGATTTTTTAGTCTTAGTACAATTGGCAATTGATCAGGAGATGAAACTGCAATAATAGACTATCAGATTGTCAATTCACATCTCCCTTATTTGACCTTTTCAATCATTGTGCTTATTACAAATATTCTGATATAGCTTTGTGGACGATAGTGTCATTGGGTTGATAAGGAACCTACAAATATTAAATACCTTTTCAAGTCAAAGTGCATGAAAACATAAAGTAGTTTTAGCTACCTTCTTTCTTATTGATACCTCGTTAGGCTGCATGGTTATTATGTGGGGAGTAAATGATGTCCCTAAATATCCTAAAAAGCATGTAAACAATGAGAATTTCTGCAGCAAATTCATTATATTTTTTCAAAAAACATTTAAATTACATTATCACTACAATTCTGGGAATGAAATATAGCAGCGAAAAAATTCAAAGTATTGAACCACTGTCATTGTAGGAGATCGCTTCAAACCACGAGTTGGTGACTTAGTGAAACAGCCCTTAGCACTGCATTAGGCCTACCCTTATTAGTTGCAAATGCAATGAAATAGTTTCAAATAAAAATAAATATTATTAGTTGACAATGTTAAAAGTTCAAGAGATTACTACAATTGAGTTATGGTTGTATGTGCACATACATGGATTCTTATTAGAAAAGTGAAAAAAATACAAGCAACCTACGATGGGAAATATAGTACTCAATGATTAGGATCGTATTTTAATAGTCTACTTTTACTATTTATACAGTGAATGATAATAAATTCAATGCTTGTACTTTAACAAAATATGAAAATGTCTGATTCATCTCCATTTTATTTTAAATTCCTTTAGAATGCGGAGGATTTTTATAAACAAATTCTTTTGTCCAGTCTTATAGTTAAAGGCACAAAAAAGATAACATAACTAGAAAAATAACTTATTTTAGAAATCATGTCATAGCTCCAAGGTCATAACACCACGTTTTCATTGTTTACAACTATGGGTAAAGGCATGGCCCTACATAAGTGCATACGTTTTAAGAATCAAGTCATAAACACGAGAAATAAGAGCTAATGCAGACTATATTATCCAAAGTATCGAGCTGTTTCTTTTTCCCGGAGTTAGGAGGGTGCCATCTACGTTCGCCATCGGGGTTGGAGCTAGACCTACCTCCATAGTATTGGTCACTCGTTGCTTCAGTGCCCCACTGCCATGGTCTTTAGTCCCACGACGATGCTCCCATCTGTGCCATACTTTGTCAGTCTTCCCCTCTTCTTGTTAACGAGCTCCCTATCACTGACGGCGACGCCATCGGAGTCTACATGCTACTGCAAGCCTTGTGTGCTGGAATCAGCATGGTACGTGTCACCCGACGGCATGTCTACTAATGGGCAACGAGACACTTGGCGATGATGTCATGGTGTTGAAGATGAGGGACATCCCATGCATAATGTTGGTTGTCGAGTCTAGCATCATCTCAGACGGCGGTGCGACAGCGACGAACGCATCGATGTGCTACATCATGATGCTGCTGACGCTATACTATGGTGGGGATCCCAAGCACGGTGCCGCAAGCGCCTACTGCTGGTGCTGGTCTCGCTAGTCCATGTCACGGTGGTCGAATCGGTGAAAACCCTAGACATGGCCTCCCGCACCCAACCCGAATTCGACGTGGTCCGAATAAAACAAGAAAGTTAGCACATGTGAGAGGGTGTAGGTCGTGATGGTAGAGCCACAGTGATGGGACCAGTGGAAGTGGACACATCGACAGAGAGCCTGCGGACGATGCAAGAGGGGGAGACATATCCTTAGACGAGGAAGCTGGCGTAGGCAAGAGGGTGCAGGATGTGGTGGCGGTGAGATGAGAGCGATGACAGCGGCATGGGAACAGGGGCAGAGGCATCGACGAGGAGCCAACGAAGGAACCAAAGGGGAAGGCGAACGGTGACCGCAAAAATAATAGTTGATGGCGGCTTCGTGTGAATTGAATATAGAAGGAGACGGACACGGGAACAGGAAGGATTCAACGTGATCGGACGGACGGTTGTAATTTTCTGAGTGACATGGACACTCGATGAGATCTAGAATTTTATTGGATTTTAATATAAGAGATAAGATATATGAACCTAAAGCGGTAAGGAACAAAGTGACAGATTGAGAACACGCATGGAAGACCTATCTAAGCATCCTCAAACTAGTACAGAAACTGCATGATAACCAATGTGCTTTAGAACATCATGTAGTACACCATAAAAATTATAAACAGTCGCAATCTTCTTTTCTCCATCAAATGGTTCATATGGATTAGCATAACAGATAAAATTTTGATAAGGTTCATATGTGGCTTATGGTTCGAGTTATTATGAGTGATTAAACAAGTGTAGCGTCTTGGTTTGAGTCATGTGAATTAATAGAGTATGAATGTGTTTGTGCAACATGTCTCTTGATTAATGTGTGTAGATGTAGATTAATTCTTGAATTTTTCCTATTTATGTTTTAATTATCACTAATTAATTATATTTTAAAAATAACATAAACTCTATCACAATTACAATAATAATAATATACTCAACTTACTCAACTTACAACAAATATTTGTGAGATGTTAGTTATACATATGAAGAGAGAACACTCAAGATAGATTGTTAGAACAATTATACTAGAAATATGTTAGACTTATTTTTTTGAATCTATACATGTTTACTGAAATCCTGGAAGCTAACCACGAAGGCGATAATTAAAATGTGGGTAATTTAGAGAGGGGAAGTTAGAGTAAGAAAGCAAATCCTTTGCCTCTGCTCCTATGCCTGTCTTTGGGTTCTATTTAAAGTGGTTGACAGTTTACAATTGGCCCCAGAAGTGATCCAATATCATAAATAGGTCTTCTCGTGCATGGGCTTTGAACCGATTGGGCTGACATTGAAGGCTAGGCCTTATTACTCCAATACCATAATTTTTCTACTCTTTTTAATATATATTTTACTTAAAATATTTGAATCAAACTTTTAAAATATGACAATGAAGATTTTCATCATTGATCATTTTGTTTTTTGTGGCAAGACAAACTTATGATGAATGGTTGGTGCTAAAATACCATAGAGCATGTAATAACATGTATGATAGGTGACCCAGTGATTTCGTCATGGAGACGTCATAAATTTCAGAATGCGACATAAATTTAAGGTTTGGTGACATAAACAAAATATCACTGAAGGTCGCACATTGTTGTATTAAAACATAAAGTTACGATGCATAGTTATACAATGAAAGTAACTTTATAAAAAATGTAAATCAGCTATATATATATAGGCTGTTGGTAATGAAAGCCAGGGCTTCCGATAGGCGCGGGAAGCCCCAGCCAGGGTAGTGGTCACGCGCGTGGTCGGGTCGGGCCAGTGGGGCGCGTGTGTCCGCACGGTTGTGGGGCATGTTTATGCATATGTAAACATGTGTTATGTTTTGCATAAATAGAAGGTGCACACGTGGTGGGGTCGAGTTGCGATGGACGAAGGTGGGCCAGCATCGTGTTATCTGGTCGGGTTGTTGCTTTCTACTCGTGTTTATGCTAATATATTTAATGGTTCAGACTTGTGTAACAGGAGAGCAGCAACGAATCTTTCGTTGGTTCGTTCAGGTGGTGCACACATGACCGTGATTAGCGCGCCTACGATGTTGGAATCTACCCATATATCAGAACAGAAGATATCGTCATAGAAAAAAGGTAAGAATGAAATATTTCTATAGTAGAACGACGGTAGATTCCAACATATTTTCGGGGGGTGTAGCATCGCTGGACAGAGAAATACTCCGATGATTGGAAGATGGCGGCGTCAAGTGGAAAACAGCGCATGGGAGAAGACACGGCGCCATCCGGGCTTGGTATGTACACTCGATCTGATGTTGGCCGAACAGATACCTGCTTGTTGGAGATTATATCAATGGGGCAAGAAGAAGAACAACGTGGGGGATACATTGCATCGGCTATAAACATGTTTGGCTCGGATGCAGCTACGCATGGGCGCACAGAATCTGTTGTAGGGCTCATGACTCCACCAGCGGCATTGAGCACGCCGGAGATTGTTGATGAGAAGAGCATAGATGCATCGAGGATGGCAGTAGATCAAGGAGAAGAGCAGCTGAGTACTATGAGAACTATTCGATGGTAGATTGATGGATAAATACAAATTACATTCAGGTGTTGATTTTACCTTTTTAGGTGAAGATGCTTTTGTTCACGAAAATAGATTGGGTTCTCTTCGATGTAGGCTGCGGCTCTGGCGGTGTTGAGAGGGGCGCACTGCGTCGATGTGGAGCCGAAGACGTAGCTGGAGAATGCGGTCGCTACGAGGAGGGTTGAGGGAGTAGGAGAAGGGGATCGACGGCGGTGCAGCGGCATGCGTCGGCCGCGGGTTGGGGAGGAACAGGGTGGTAGCGCTCGTCGGCCACGGGTGTGGAGTGACGGCATGCGACGGTGTAGGGAGCAGCAGTCGGGTGTGTAGCACGGCAACGACGGCGTTGCAGGGGTGTCGACGCATATGGAGACGACGAGTGGGAGTGGGGGCTAGAGAAAATGACGAAGGTTTATGCGACTGGATATATGGAATGGAAGATTTGGAGCTAGTGGTTTTGGATGAGATACGAAAAGGTGTGGTTTGGTCGAGCTCAGTGACCACGTGCGGTTGGGTCAAGGTGTGGTTCAGTCAGATGGCTAGAGCTCCAAATACATATAATATATATAAATATAACAATCAGAGCTATGTTAATGATGTTTTATCATGGAGAACGTTGGTTATGGAACATGCGATAATAGTTAAATCTAGAATGTTCTATACTTTATCATAAAATGTTGCTCTTATACGTCTGCAAGCATGCCATATCTAGAAAGTTTCTTAAAAATATTTTTTAAAAAAGAATTGAAAATGGAAATGTGGTAAACACTGGTTGCAGTGAAATAGTTAGTTTGTTGCACTTGAACTTTCAAACAAGCCATTTATCTTAACCTTCTATCTATTTTAGATTCATTGAAACCACATGGTTATTTATATCTAATTAACACTTTAAAAAACTATTAAGTTGCATGCACAACTAATTCAACTCAAGAGCTTAATCTGATAGGAGGAGGTAGATAATTCACTTACGGGGCGTTTGGATCCCTTCATTTTAGAGGAATTGGAATTCACTCAATAAAGTAACTTATTTAGTTTGGAATTTGATATTCCACAACTTTCCAAAGTTCAGATATAAGCCTATCTCAAATTTATGGGGTGGATGGTGGGAAACGATTTTATGCATTAGTAGAATTTCTTTCTACTCTGTAACTTACATGACACTCTTCGTCTCACTCATCTATAGTAAAAATATAAAACATAAATATCTCTGACATCTTGCTAATAATAGTATACAAATATATTTTGCATAAAATCGAATTAGCTTAATTTATATATGCCTAAACTACTATTATTATAATGGAATTCGATTCCAATGATCCTAACGGGGTGATATATTCTCACACTTCCCCCTTACGTCGAGCCTTTTTTAGGTCTCTGACATGGAATATAGGAGCGAGCAACAATTATTTTATTTAATTGTGCTAACCAGGATTCGAAGTCGAGATATTTGGCTCCGATACCATATTAAGTTGCATGCAACAACCAATTAAACCCAAAAGTTTAAACTAGTGGGAGGAGGTGGACAATTCACTTATATTATATTCTATCAAAACCGATCAACAACTAGGACAACTAATTCAAATATTTAATATCTAGCACTTTAGCATTTTAAAACATGTTTTGCTATTTATATAGTATTCAACTAATTTTGTCCTAATGATGAAACAACTACATAAAAGTATTAATTTTGCTTATGAAAATGTTAAATGTATCTAGTACACACAAATTTAAAATCAACAAGTTTTTAATGGGTTTGGTCGGCATACACAAATATGAAACTACGTCCACCTCACCCCTCCCTTATCCTTCGTGGAGGGGCAACGCCATATAGAGTTCAAGCATCGGCACCCGACAAACGATGTTTAATGGCAATAAGCTCATTTGACCCTAAAAGTTAATTGAAACTAGACATATTTGTACATAGCTACACGAGTTTGTGGATCACCATGGTTTTTTACACTAGCTCTCTATCTCTATCCTTGGGCCTACGATAAAAGTCCTACAGTTGGCGCCGATCTGAGCGCCAAACACTGGAACGGATCACCTGACGGTTGTTGAGCACCAAAAAGACCATGTGGACGGTCTGCACTGGTGGTGCGGATGGTCCGCGCACGCGCAGAGTCAGTTAGGGTTCCGAGTTCTTGCTACGGTTGTTGGCTAGATTCGTGGAATTAACTCGAGAGATTTGTTTGTAACGGGTCCAGCCCCCTCCTCTATAAATATAGAGGAATACTGCGGATTAAAGAATCAATCGAATCAATAATCAATTTATCTCACATTTATTTCTTGTAATTTAGGAGTAGTTCTAGTCTAGTTCTAGTTTAGCCTTCCAATCCCCAAATTCTCCGCTTCTCTTCGACTCTACATCGATTAGAGGAGTCTAGGTCGGCCTATATACCGAGCCTAGACAACACCTAAGATCTCTCCTCCCCAACGGGGTCCCTCCCGGGAGCGAGATCCAGGCGCCACCGGCGACCTTCGCCGCCCATGTGCACACGCGGGCCGTCCGGCCCGTTAGGCAGAAAATCCTAGCCCTGCCCCAGGCCGCGGACCGTCCGACCCCTGGCCGCGGACCGTCCGCGCCTGTGCAGAGAGCACCACCCTCGGTTCTCACGCAGTGATTGGTGCCCAAAAAGGCACCACCACACTTTTGGTGACTCCACTTGGGAAAGCACATATAGACCCATCAGATCAGCCCTTAATGGCTGGTTCAAGGGATAACTCTGAAGTCTCCCCCAGCAATATCATAGAGCCGACTTGGGAAACCTTGCCGGTTGATGAACAGCTCCAGTTCGAGGAGCACAAGGAGCAGTTGATCCAAGAAGCAAAGGCGAAGTTCCTGGCCAGCTTTAAGGTGGACAGGAACAACAAAGTCGTTCGGCAACGGGCGACAGATCTGGCTTCGCTCCGACCTACCACGACTACCCCCGACGTAAGCAACACAAACAAGCTCCAATCTCTTAAAAATTATATAGATGAGCAGCGAGACCAAATGCAAAATATCATAGGGGGTATGCAAAAAGATTATAGGAGGCTAGTACGTGCGTTTGATAAATCTACCGTCGCAAATTTTCCTTCGCACAAGGTTGAATTGGGGGAAAACACACGTATTTCATCGGCTACAAGTTGTCACGACCAGTCACAACCCCTTTATGAGATGCCGATGGACATACCCTGAGCAACCACAACCTCCTACATACATCGGCAATAAATTAGCCGATCTACACATATCCGGGCCGTCCGCACGTGAGTGCGGACCGTCCGGGGCAGCAACGGTCGGTCCCATTTTTACTGAATTACCGAGACATGCGCCCGGGCAACCACGTACTGCGTAAACCCTAAACTACCCAGTCAGACCATCCACATACAACGACGGACGGTCTGCATACAACAACGGACGGTCTAGCTATGTGGTCGGACAGTCCGCGCATACCGCCGGACAATCCGCGTATCCAACCGAACAGTCTGGCGTAGAGTTTTTTGAGGAGGATTGTTACCTGAATCCTCATCTGTCCCAGCAACACTTCCCATCACACTATACAATGCACCAACCCATTAATACAGAATCCCAAGCCCATGGGGGTGAGTACTTTCTAGCCCCGCCTAGAAGGTCGAAAAGGAACGGTCAATCCTATGAACCATATAGGGCAAATAGTAATGCATCACATAACTCAAACCAGTGGGGGGAAGATAACAAACTAGTGTCCAAACAACCTCACCTATGATGGGACAAAGAGCTGGTGGTCTTCCATAGGCTGCTATTGACATAATAAGGGAAGAAATAGCCGAGTCGTTTCGAGATTAGCTCGGAGTAAGCATGGTCCCTTGGGGCAGTCATATTGGAGGCCTTATGAAAGCCGATTTGACCACCACCCATACCCACAGGGAACTAGGATACCCGAATTCGCAAAATTTTCGGGTGACCAAGGGAAAAGCACACGTGAACACAGGCCAGTTTCTAGCATATTAGGAGAATTGGCTGACACAGAAGCGTTCCGCGTGCGTTTATTTTCGTTATCTTTAATAGGAACGGCATTCGCATGGTACGCCACATTACCCCCTAGTTCTATTTTGTCATGGGGGATTTAGAACAAAAATTCGACGATCACTTCTTTTCGGGTGATTATGAGTTAGATTTGGTAGACCTAGTAGCCCTGCGACAAGGGAAAGACGAATCGGTTAATGAATACATCCAGAGGTTCTGGGATACAAGAAACTGATGCTTTCAAATTCATTTAGCAGAAAAACAGCTAGCATGATTAGCCTTTAATGGACTACGATATTATTTAAAGGAAAGATTAGAAGGTATCCAGTTTTTTACGCTAGAACAATTAGATCAAAGAGCTTTGGCTTGTGAAAGCCGAAGCAAAGAAACTGCTAAAACAATTTGTGACAACGTGCATATAGTAGAGTGCGACCAAAGCAGCTCAGATGATGAATCAATAGAAGTATACGCGGCTGAAATGGTTTGGCCAAAGCAGGCCAAATCTTCGGCTTGTTCCTCCTTACAGCCGGTTCAAAAGAAACGGCAAGAGGAGGTTAAGTTTACATTTAATGTTGGCAAATATGATAAAATATTTGACGAATTACTCAAAAATGGCAACATTAAAATAAATCATATTGTTCCGTCTGCCGACGAACTAAAATGCCGTGCATACTGCAAGTGGCATAACTCATTTTCTCATGCCACTAATGATTGTAATGTGTTTCGACGATAAATTCAATCAGCCATTAACGAGGGACGATTGAAATTTCAGGAAATGCAGGTGGATACGGAGCCCTTCCCGGTAAATGTGATTGATTTCGAGGGCAGAAGGGTCCTAATTCAGCCCAGCACAGCCGATAAGGGCAAAGGCAAAGAAGTAATCATCGGCAACGCGCGGAAGGCCGATGAAAATAATAAAATTTCTAGCAAGAAAATAGTCGCCAAGAAGACTCCTGATGGGAGGGAGACTCTGAAAATTACCATCACTACCTCCAACACTGGGGGCAGGCACAGGTAGGAAACCAGGAGCTAGCGCCTGTTCTGCGCATCGCGGATGGTCCGACGCACAGATGCGAACGGTCCAGGACACCACCGGACAATCCGGACATTCAAGCGGACGGTCCGGCAACACTCAGGGCCCGCAATGACCACGTACCTTCAAACCATGACTACCAGAGATAGGTACGTGGAAAACTAATACGTTTAAAGCGGCTGGTCGGCTGGTCAAATCTCACCCGACCTTCGATCAATTATTGTCTAAATATGTAAAAAAGAAGGTCGGCCCAAGTGACCGGCCAGCGAAGCGACCTCGCTCACCTACTCAAAAGCGACAACAGGTAAGACCAATTGGACCACCTCACCAATCAAAAAAGACAGAAGGTCATACTCTCCAGTTGAGACCTAACATGCCTGCAAGGGCACCTCCACTCCCATATCTACCTATGCCATATCCATATACATGTGTACCACCGCCATACGTCCCAAATCAAATGTGGGGTATGCCACCATATCCATTTGGGATGCCACAGTACCCCGCTTGGGGGCACCCCAAGCATCTGTATTCAATAGGTTGGCACCTCCAATACAAGACCGATTGAGCTCCACTCAATCCAGTCACCAGACACATGCCCAGCAAGATTGCCGGGCTACTCGGCTGTAAAGGCCGACTAATCCCGCAGGGGGGCATATACCTACAGCAACCGAGAGAACGACAAAAAAGGACATCATCAAAATAAGTACATCAGATGTCGTCGTACAGGAGAATATTAAAGGGCCGATGATTTTTGGTGAATCGGCCAACACAAACAAAAAATAAGATACGACTGCCATCAAAATAGCCGATCCAAAATACTCCATGCCTCGATGGTGCCCATCGGGATTGACACGGTCCCAAAAGCGAAAATTATAGCGCCTAAGAGCGAAGGAGAACCATAAGAAGGAGGCAGAAAAGATATTCAATGACACACATTCTCACTACCCGCCACCACAAAAGAGATGGAGGCCAAAGGCCGTTGAAATAAGTCAAACGGCCACGAAGACAAGGAATGAGACAACAACTCCGCAGCTCTCTATAGGTATGGCAGATAGTCCGGCTATAAAGGTCGGACCATTCGCAGATGACACGGACTGTCTGACTCTCGAGTTCGGACCATCCGCACTACACCAAGGCACCTCCAACGACGTGCTGACGCCCATGGAGGAGGACGACCTACTAGAGAAGACCTGGTCAACTACGAAGCTTCTCCAGAGCACACAAGTATGGACATAAATGTTATTACATTTTCCGCCGATTATACTATTGTCGGTGACCATGAACCTGTTGTTGCTCGGTTTGACTTTGGTCCTAAAGAAGCCGCCTTCACTAAACCAAAGGAATCGGTAAATCATTTGAAGCCGCTCTTCGTGCACGATCACAATGATGGGATATCGATTGCTAAAATATTGGTAGATGGGGGCGGCTGTAAATCTAATGCCTTATTCAATATATAGAAAACTAGGTAAACAAGATGACGAACTTGTCAAGACCAACATGACCCTCAGCGGCGTTGGAACTGATAGTTCGATCAAAGCCAAGGGAGTCACGTCCGTTGAGTTAACCATCGGGACAAAGACCCTTGCTGCTGCATTCTTTGTTGCTGATGTAGAAGGAAATTACAATCTAATCCTAGGCAGGGATTGGATTCATGCTAACCAGTGTGTACCTTCTACATTACATCAAATGTTACTACAATGGGTAGGCGATGATGTAGAACAAGTACGTGTTGATGCATCGACCTATATCGCTGTGGCCGATGCCCCTGTACCGTGGACCTATGAAACTGCTACATATCTCACAGGAGTGGATTTCTCTGATTATCAGTTCATAAGTATAGATAAAAAGGGTTTCATTCCTGTAATGCTAGAGCCGATGGAGAATCGGCTAAATCCTAAATAAACTTTAAATGGTGAGTACACATAGAATGAATGAGTCACTGGTCGTGGACGGTCCGACTTCTGAGGTCGGACGGTCAGGTCTTTTACAAGACAGTTCGGCTTTTAAGGCCGAACATCCACCGCAGCATAAAACCAGTGTCGTGGACGATCTGGCCCCCGAGACTGGAGGGTCCGCCGTCACACAAAGATCATCTAATTCCTCTGTGGGAGACATAATAGAGGAATTCAGAGATCTCGACAAATTAGGATAGGGGTTTACATCAGTTGATCCTTTGGAGGAGATTTATATAGGACCTGGTAAAACTCCAATACCGACTTTCGTGAATAAGACCCTGGAGACCGATCCTAGAGATGAAATGATCGGTCTATTGTAAGAATATTCTGATTGCTTTGCTTGGAATTACACTGAGATGTCGGGATTAAGCAATAAGATAGTAGAGCATCGGCTGCCCATTAAGTCTGGTTTCAGACCTTTAAGCAGAAAGCTAGAACATTTCGTCTAGACCTTCTCCCACGAATAAAGGACAAAATTCACTGGCTCCTAGAAGCTAATTTTATTAGACCTTGCAGATATGCAGAGTGGGTCTCGAATATTGTGCCGGTGGAGAAGAAAGAATCAGGCAAGCTCAGAGTATGCATTGATTTTCGCAATTTAAATAGAGCAACTCCTAAAGATGAATATCCCATGCCCATAGCCGACACATTGATCAATAATGCGTCAAGAAATAGAATTATTAGCTTTCTTGATGGTAATGCCGGATATAATCAGATTTTCATGGCCGAAGAAGATGCGTCTAAAACGGCCTTTATATGTCCAGGCTTCATTGGTTTATTTGAGTGGGTTGTCATGATATTTGGTCTGAAAAATGCTGGTGCTACTTATCAGAGGGCTATGAATTTGATCTTTCACGAGCTGTTGGGAAACACTGTGGAAGTCTACATTGATGATATTGTAGTCAAATCGGCTGAGTTTAGTTCTCATATAGCTGATTTGCATAAAGCCTTCGATAAAAAGCGTCGGTATGGTCTAAAAATGAACCCACGTAAATGTGCTTTTGGAGTGTCGGCTGGTAAGTTCTTAGGATTCATCATTCATGAATATGGTATAGAGATAGACCCTGATCGAATTAAATCCATTCGAAATGTGGGACATCCGACCTGTAAGGTCGAAGTGCAGAAGTTCCTCGGCAAGATAAATTATTTGTGGAGGTTTATTTCTAACCTAGCCGGGAAGATTGATGCCTTCACCCCTATCCTTTGGCTTAAAAATGATGTCGAATTCACCTGGGGGTGGAACAGTAGGAAGCGTTTGATCTCATTAGAAAGGTATTTATCTTCAGCTCCTATGTTAAAGGCGCCAGGTAGGAGTGTCGTTCAGATTATACATTACAGCAGAAGATAAAGTTATTGGAGCTGTTCTGACGCAAGAGACCGAAGGAAAGGAGCATGTGGTAACCTACCTAAGTCGGAGGCTGGTGGATGCTGAAACAAGATACACTTTCATCAAGAAGTTATGCTTATGCCTATTTTATGCATGCACCAAGTGTAGATGTTATTTGTTGTCTAGTCATTGCAACGTTTCCGGTCAAACCGATGTGATCTAATACATATTGCAAAACCCGATTATGAGTGATAGAATTGGTAAATGGGCTTATGCACTCATAGAATATGACTTGGCTTATGAACCATTGAAATCCATGAAAGGCCAGGTCGTAGCAGACTTTATTGTAGAACATCATATTGATGATACACATAAACTAGACATATCATACCTCACTGTTACTCCCTGGATTTTATATTTTGATGGATCAGTTTGCAATGAAGGACAAGGAATTGGCATCATGCTTGTTTCACCAAGTAATGTCTCTTTCGACTTCTCTAGCCGATTAAAAACTCATTGCACTAATAATCAAGCCGAATATGAGGCCCTTTTTCGGCTTGGAGCTTTTAAGTTGTACGGGAGTAAAACATGTGAGGGCAATTGGTGATTCTTAGTTGGTTGTCCAACAAATATTAGAAGAGTATCAATGTTTTGATGGAACTCTAAAAAGTTACCTTGAAAAATGTTGGGGCATAATTCATTCTTTTGATGAATTCAGCATTCGGCACGTCTCTAGAGTTGAGAATTATAGAGCTAACAATTTGGCACAAGATGCATCATGTTATCGGATAACGTGAGGGAAATTTCACAACACCGAAAAATCTGATAACCGATACAGGGCCGATTCCCAGGTCGCGGACCGTCCGGGAGAGGGCTCTGGACCGTCCGGGGTTGCCAGGGAAGTTCTCCTGATTGATTTGGCTAGTAATGAAGCCAATGCAAGTGATTAGAGGACACCCATAATTAATTATCTATGAAATACAGTGTTAGGACGAATAGGAACGTTCGACGTATAGCTTTCAAGTATGTTTTAATGAGTGATGAACTCTACCGCCGAATAGTCAACGACATCCTGCTTAAATGCTTGGGCCCAGGTGATGCTATATTAGCCATGGCCGAAGTACATGAAGGGATTTGTGGTACCCATCAATCGGCTCCAAAGATGAAGTGGTTGTTGCGAAGGTCTGGCTTCTATTGGCCTAACATGATAGCTGATTGTTTCAAGTACTACAAAGGATGCCAAGTATGTCAAAAATTCGGTGACTTACAGTTGGTCCCTACAGCCAAATTACATCATATCATTAAGACTTGGCCTTTCAGAGGATGGGGATTGGACTTTATAGGAGAGATTCATCCTTCATCATCAAAAGGGCATCGGTTCATGTTAGTTGCCACTGACTACTTTACTAAATGGAATGAAGCCAAAGGAGGTAATTGAGTTCATAACTGAGTGTATTATTCATAGATTCGGCATTCCCCAGACTTTGACTACTGACCAAGGAGCTTCTTTTATGTCAAAGGAGGTACGTGAGTTTGCTGAATTATATAGAATTAAGTTACTCAATTCATCTCTGTATTATGCTCATGCCAATGGACAGGCCGAGTCTAGTAATAGGACATTGATTAGCCTAATAAAAAAGAAGATATCTGATAATCCTAAGCAGTGGCATAAGATTTTGTCTGAAGCTTTGTGGGCTCACAGAATATCTAAACACAGTGCTACTAAAGTATCTCCTTTTGAGCTTGTCTATGGGAAGGAAGCAGTGTTGCCTATGGAAATAAGTTTAAATGCTGTCAGGTTCACCAAGCAAAATGATCTAACTGTCGGTGATTATTATAATTCAATGATGGACAATATTGATGAAGTGACCGACAAGAGAGTGACAGCCTTAGGGGAAATAGAAAAGGACAAGATCATGGTCGCCAAAGCTAACAACAAGAAGGTCAAGGCTAAATCGTTTCAAGTAGGGGACCTGGTATGGAAGATCGTCTTGCCTCTAAGGAGTAAAGACCATGAAAGGGAAATAGGGTTAACCATTTCTTGTAATTAATTTTGGTGGTTGACAACCAACACAAACACATGGACTAACTAGTTTGTCTAGAATTCATCTATTATAGGTGCATAATGTTCAACACAAACCAAGAAAGAAATCAAGTTAGGGACACAATTCAAAAACAGAGCAAAGGACTTGAGTGTGCTGGTTTTTGGCGCACCGGACAGTGTCCGGTGCACCAGGCCATACAGCAAATGAACCAGCCACTCTCGGGAATTTGGAGACGCGCTCCACTATAATTCACCAGACTGTCCGATGAGCCAGTGGAGCAACGGCTCCCTGCGCCAACGGTCGACTGTAGAAGCTACAGTGAGCAACAGTACCGCGGCAGAAGTCAGAGCGCAGAAGTCAGAGGGCACCGCACTGTCCGATGTGGCACTGGACTGTCCGGTGCAGCTAGAAGACAAACGTCTCCAACGGTCAACTGCTCCGAACCCTAACGGTTGCGCTGATGTGGCGCACCGGACTGTCCGGTGCGCCCATCGCCAGTAGTCTTCACCAACGGCTAGGAAGTGGTTGGGGCTATAAATACCCTCAACCACCTCATTCATTGCCATCCAAGCATTCTGAACATCTCACTTATTGCAAGAGCACAAGACTTCACTCCTAGACACATTCAATAGATCAAATCCTCTCCAAGCCTCCAAATCAACTCAATTCCATTAGGGACTTGAGAGAGGGCATTTTGTGTTCTTTTGTTGCTCTTGTCGCTTGGATTGCCTTCTTCCTTTCTCATTTCTTTTCTCAAGTGATTTGTAAAGCTAAGCAAGAGACACCAAGTGTGTGGTGGTCCTTGCGGGGTCTAAGTGACCCATGTGATTAAGAGAAGGCTCACTCGGTCTAAGTGACCGTTTGGGAGAGGGAAAGGGTTGGAATAGACCCGGCCTTTGTGGCCTCCTCAATAGGGACTAGGTTCTTTAGAACTGAACCTCGGTAAAACAAATCATCGTGTCTACTTGCTTTGATTCTCGCTTGATTTGTTTTGCCCTCTTTCCTCTCTCTAACCTTTCCTTGCTAGCATTAATTTGAGTTTGCTCCCATACGTCATCCGCACTCTTTGAGCAACTCCTAGCAAGAGAAACAATATTTTGGACTTGAAAAAAAATTAATTCTGATGCTAACCCCAGCCTTTAGTGTGTGTTTAAGTTTATAAATTTCAGGTTTTGCCTATTCACCCCCCTCTAGGCGACTTTCAATTGGTATCGAAGCTAGTGCTTCATTAAGAGCCTAACCAACTCGAAGTGATGTCTGGAGATCACGCCAAGAGGGAGATCATGACTTGCGAAAAGCCCGTAGGCTCGGGGAGGACTCTCTCAAGGGAGTCCGGCACCAAGTATAAGGAGAAATCCTCTTCCTCCATCAAGTCACATCGGAGAGGTGACAAGAAGAAGAAGAAGAAGATGAAGAAAGTGGTCTACTATGAGACCGACTCTTCATCACCCTCCACGTCTGGCACCGAGTTGTCAACTACTTCTAAGCGCCATGAGCGCAAGAAGTATAGTAAGATGCCCCTACGCTATCCTTGTATTTCAAAGCGCGCTCCGTTACTTTCTGTACCCCTAGGCAAACCACCATATTTTGATCGTTACGCGCAGGCACCAAGGTGGGGGAGAGGAATACGACTCGCACGAGGTCGCCTAAATTAGGCACTTCAACTCACAAGCAACTTCTATACTCCTCGCCTCTTTATGTCGAGAGGAGTATAATAAAGTGCAAGGGTTGAAGAACACCAAAGAAATTTGGGACGTCCTCAAAACCACGCACGAAGGGGACGAGGTGACCAAGATCACCAAGTGTGTAATGATCGAAGGAGAGCTCGGTCGATTCGTCCTCAACAAAGGGGAAGAGCCGCAAGCTATGTACAACCAGCTCAAGACAATGGTCAACCAAGTGCGCAACCTCGGGAGCACAAAATGGGATGACCATGAAATGGTCAAGGTTATTCTTAGATCCCTCGTATTTCATAATCCTACTCAAGTTCAATTAATATGTGGGGATCCTAGATATAAACAGATGTCTCCAAGGAGGTAATTGGCAAGTTTGTGAGCTTTGAACTAATGATCAAAGACTCCAAACATATTGTCAACTTGGAGCAAGGCGTCACCTCTACACCCGAGGTGCAACCCATCGCATTCAAAGCGACGGAAGAAAAGAAGGAAGAGTCTACACCAAGTAGGCTTCCAATCGACGCCTCCAAGCTCGACAACAAGGAAATGGCGCTCATCATCAAGAGTTTCCGCCAAATCCTCAAGCAAAGGAGGGGGAAAGACTACAAGCCCCGCTCTAAGAGGGTATGCTACCGGTGTGGTAAGTCCGGTCATTTCATTGCAAAATGTTCATATACAAGTGAAAGTGACAGGGACGACGACAAGAAGGGGAAGAAGAAAATGGAAAAGAAGAAGTACTACAAGAAGAAGGGCGGTAAGGCGCACATGGGGCGGGAATGGGACTTCAATGAGAGCTCCACCGACTCCTCCTCCGATGAGGACGCCGCTATCATCATCATCAACAAGGGACTGCTCTTCCCCAACGTTGGCCACAAGTGTCTCATGGCTAAGGACGGCAAAAAGAAGAAGGTACACTCTAGACCCACACCCAAAATATACTACATCTAGTGAGTAGTGTAGCTCTAGTGAAAATGAAGATGATTTAATTTCTCTCTTTGCCAACCTTAACATGGAACAAAAGAAAAAAATTAAATGCGTTAATTGAGACCATTAACGAGAAGGATGATCTCTTGGAATGCCAAGAGGACTTGCTTGTTAAAGAAAATAAAAAATTTGTTAAGTTGAAAAATGCTTATGCTCTAGAAGTAGAGAAATGTGAAAACTTGTCTATGGAGCTTAGCATCTGCAATAATTCAATTTCCTATCTTAGAGATGAAAATGCTAGTTTAATTTCTAAGACTGGTAAATTGAATGTTTGCAATGATTCAATTTCTAGTCTTAGAATTGAGAATGATAAATTAAATGCTAAGATTGAGGAATTGAATGTTTGTAAAGCATCTACATCTACTGTTGAAAATGTTGCTATTTGTACTAGATGTAGAGATGTTAATATGAAAGCTATTAATGATCACCTTGCCATGATTAAACAACAAAATGATCACATAGCTACTTTAAATGCTAAAATTACCGAGCATGAGTTAGAAAATGAAAAATTAAAATTTGCTAGAAGCATACTCTATAATGGGAGACGCCCTGGCATTAAGGATGGAATTGGTTTCCAACAGGGGAACCAAAACAACACCAAACTTAATGCTCCTAAAAAATTATCTAACTTTGTTAAGGGCAAGGCTCCCATGGTTCAGGATAGTGAGGGTTATATTTTATATCCTGCAAACTATTCCGAGCATAAAATTAGGAAAATTCATGCTAGAAAATCTCACAATGTTTCTCACCATGCTTTTATGTATAAAAATAAGGCTTCTAGTTCTAGGCATTCCACTCATATTAAAATGCCTAAGAAGAAAATTCCTAATGCATCAAATTAGCATAACATTTCATTTAAGACTTTTGATGTTGCTTATGTTCTAACTAACAAATCAGGCAAAGTAGTTGCCAAATATGGTGGGGGCAAACACAAGAGTCCGTACACTTGTGTTTGGGTACCCAAGGTGCTTGTTGCTAATGTGAAAGGACCCAAGACTGTTTGGGTACCTAAGAACAAGGCCTAAAATTGTTTTATAGGTTTATGCATCTGGTGGATCAAGTTGGATAATCGATAGCGGGTGCACAAACCACATGACAGGGGAGAAAAGGATGTTCTCCTCCTATGAGAAAAATGAAGATCCCCAACGAGCTATCACATTCGGGGATGGAAATCAAGGTTTGGAGGAAATAGCTATATATATCTCCTGACCATTCTATTTCCAATGTTTTTCTTGTAGATTCTTTAGGTTACAATTTGCTTTCCATTTCTCAATTATGCAAAATGGGCTACAACTGTCTATTTACTGATGTAGGTGTTACTGTCTTTAGAAGAAGTGATGATTCAGTAGCATTTAAGAGAGTGCTAGATGGTCAGCTATACTTAGTTGATTTTAATGATAACCAAGCTGAACTAGACACTTGCTTAATTGCTAAGACTAATATGGGTTGGCTCTGGCATCGCCGACTTGCCCATGTTGGGATGAAGAATCTTCATAAGCTTCTAAAGGGAGAGCACATTTTAGGACTAAGAAATGTCCATTTTGAGAAAGACAGGATTTGTAGTGCATGCCAAGCAGGAAAGCAAGTTGGGGTCAATCATCCACACAAGAACATAATGACGACTGACAGGCCGCTCGAGCTACTCCACATGGATCTATTCGGCCCGATCGCTTACATAAGCATCGATGGGAGTAAGTATTATCTAGTTATTGTGGATGATTATTCTCGCTTCACTTGGGTACTCTTTTGTGGGAAAAATCACAAACCCAAGAGACTTTAAAGAAATTCTTAAGACGGGCTCAAAATGAGTTCAGATTGAGAATCAAAAAGATTAGAAGCAACAATGGGACAGAGTTCAAGAATTCACAAATTGAAGGTTTTCTTGAGGAAGAGGACATCAAGCATGAGTTCTCTTCTCCCTACACACCTCAACAAAATGGTGTAGTGGAGAGGAAGAACAGAACCCTACTGGACATGGCAAGAACCATGCTTGATGAATACAAGACACCGGTCCGGTTTTGGGCTGAGGCGATTAACACCGCCTGCTACTCCATCAACTGGTTATATCTCCACTAAATCCTCAAGAAGACATCATATGAACTCCTTACTAGTAAAAAGCCTAATGTTTCTTATTTTAGAGTCTTTGGGAGCAAATGATTTATTCTTATTAAAAGGTGTAGAAGTTCTAAATTTGCTCCTAAAGCAATAGAAGACTTTTTATTAGGTTATGACTCAAACATAAGGGCATATAGAGTCTTCAACAAATCCACTAGTTTAGTTGAAGTTTCTTGTGACATTGTGTTTGATGAGACTAATGGCTCCCAAGTGGAGCAAGTTGATCTTGATGAATTAGATGATGAAGAAGCTCTGTGCATCGCGCTAAGGAACATGTCCATTGGTGACATTTGTCCAAAAGAATCCGAAGAGCCTCCACAAGCACAAGATCAACCATCATCTTCCATGCAAGCATCTCTACCAACTCAAGATGAGGATCAGGCTCAAGATGATGAAGATGAAGATCAAGAGGATGAGCCACCTCAAGAGGAGGACATGGATCAAGGGGGAGATGGAGATGATCAAGACAAGGAAGATGATCAAGAAATAAGGGATCAAAGACTGCCACACCCAAGAGTCCACCAAGCAATTCAACGAGATCACCGTGTCAACTCCATTCTTGGTGACATTCACAAGGGGGTGACTATTAGATCTCAAGTTGCACATTTTTGTTAACATTACTCTTTTGTGTCCCCTATTGAGCCATACAGGATAGAGGATACACTAAGAGATCCGGATTGGGTGGTGTCTATGCAAGAGGAGCTCAACAACTTCATGAGGAATGAGGTATGGCATTTAGTTCCACGTCCTAATCAAAATGTTGTAGGTACCAAGTGGGTATTCCGCAACAAGCAAGATGAGCATGTTGTGGTGACAAGGAACAAAGCCCGACTTGTGGCTAAAGGTTATTCACAAGTCGAAGGTTTGGATTTCGATGAAACCTATGCACCTGTAGCTAGGCTTGAGTCAATTCGTATATTACTTGCCTATGCTACTTACCATGGCTTTAAGCTTTATCAAATGGACGTGAAAAGTGTCTTCCTCAATGGACCTATCAAGGAAGAAGTCTATGTTGAGCAACCTCCCAGCTTTGAAGATAGTGAGTACCCTAACCATGTGTATAAACTCTCAAAGGCACTTTATGGGCTCAAACAAGCCCCAAGAGCATGGTATGAATGCCTGCGAGATTTCCTTATCACTAATGGATTCAAAGTCGGTAAAGCCGATCCTACTCTCTTCACTAAAACTGTTGCAAAGGACTTGTTTATATGCCAAATTTATGTTGATGATATAATATTTGGGTCTACTAACAAGTCAACTTGTGAAGAGTTTAGTAGGATCATGATACAGAAATTCGAGATGTCTATGATGGGGGAGTTGAAGTATTTCCCAGGCTTTCAAATCAAGCAACTCCAAGAGGGCACCTTCATCAGCCAAACTAAGTACATTCAAGACATACTTAAGAAGTTTAGAATGAAGAATGGCAAACCCATCAAGACACCCTTGGGAACAAATGGGTATCTCGACCTCGACACGAGAGGTAAATCTGTAGTCGATCGATGATAGGTTCTTTACTTTACTTATGTGCATCTCGACCGGATATTATGCTTTCTGTATGCATGTGTGCAAGGTTATAGGCAAATCCTAAGGAAGTTCACCTTAGGGTCGTAAAACAAATCATGAGATATTTAGTTTACACTCCTAAGTTTGGGCTTTGGTGCCCCAAGGGATCTACCTTTGATCTAATTGGGTATTCCGATGCTGATTATGCCAGATGTAAAATTGATAGAAAGAGCACATCAGGGACTTGTCAGTTTCTGGGAAGATCCCTGGTGTCATGGGCTTCAAAGAAACAAAACTCTGTAGCTCTTTCCACTGCCGAAGCTGAGTACATTGCTGCAGGCCACTACTGTGCACAATTACTTTGGATGAGGCAAACCCTTATGGACTATGGCTACAAATGGAGCAAAGTCCCTCTCCTATGTGATAATGAGAGTGCAATCCGCATGGTGGATAATCCCGTTGAGCCGCACTAAGCACATAGACATCCGGTATCACTTTCTGAGAGATCACCAACAAAAGGGGGATATCGAAATTGTTTATGTGAGCACCCATAACCAATTAGCCGATATCTTCACCAAGCCACTAGACGAGAAAACCTTTAGCAAACTTAGGAATGAGCTAAATATACTTGATTCTCTGAACTTTGATTGAAACATTGCACACATAGCTAATTTATATACCTTTGATCATATCTCTTTCATTTGGCACAAATGCATATTTCCTATTCTTCTTGTGCCAAGGCTAAGACTAACGTGCTTTCAAGTATGTCTCTATGATTAGTCTTAGATTGAAAGGGAAATGGAGTCTTCGGCAAAGATAAGGCTTCAACTCCAACTCTGACGGTATCACTTACCCTTTGTCGTTGCTCCTACAACTCTCAATGGTATAACCCTTCATTCGTATTTAGTTTACCATTTGGGAGAGAGTATTAGGCCCCAAAGGGGGAGAAAAATGCAAAAAGGGGGCTCTCAAGTTCTCTATTTTTGGCGCTTAATGCCAAAGGGGGAGAAAATATTTAGCCCAAAGAAAAAGGACCGCACCACCATTTCAAAAAAATTAGAAATGAATTTTTCAAGTGGTATATTTTTCAATTAGTATCTAATTTTCAATTGACATGTGAAAGTAAAATTTAGTATGAAAGAATTTCAATTGGTATAATTTCACTTCATATCTATTTCAAAATCCTCTTGAAAGCTAAGGGGAGAATTTCTTCAGGGGGAGCTTTTATTTAGTCAAAGAAAAAAGCATTTGAAACAGGGGGACGAATTTCAAATCTTAAAAAATGCTTCTTGCAATCATATTCCTATACCTTTGACTATTTGCAAAAGTTTTGAATAGATTTACAAAAGATTTGCAAAAACAAAACTTGAGGTGCAAATGTGGTCCAAAATATTGACAAAAGAAAGGCAATCCATTCACAATTATTCATATGTTTAAAGTCCTTTCATTGGTTTCATTCCAAGTAATTTATGCACATCTATCTCAATTGCAAACTAGTTAGATTTCTACACTCTTCATTTGCTTTGGTTTGTGTTGGCATCAATCACCAAAAAGGGGGAGATTGAAATGGAAATAGGGTTAACCATTTCCTGTAATTAATTTTGGTGGTTGACGACCAACACAAACACATGGACTAACTAGTTTGTCTAGAATTCATCTGTTATAGGTGCATAAGGTTCAACACAAACCAAGAAATAAATCAAGTTAGGGAAACAATTCAAAAATGGAGAAAAGGACTTAAGTGTGCTGGTTTTTGGCGCACCGGACAGTGTCCGGTGCACCAGGCCGTACAGCAGATGAACCAGCCACTCTTGGGAATTTGGAGACGCGCTCCACTATAATTCACTAGACTGTCCAATGAGCCAGCGAAGCAATGGCTCCCTATAGGCCAACGGTCGACTGCAGAAGCTACAGTGAGCAACAGTACCGCAGCAGAAGTTAGAGCGCAGAAGTCAGAGGGCACCGGACTGTCCGGTGTGGCACTGGACTGTCTGGTGCAGCTAGAAGACAAATGTCTCCAACGGTCAACTGCTCTGAACCCTAATGGTTGCACTGACATGGCGTGCATCGGACAGTGCACAGTAGCTATCCGGTGGTGCACCGGACTGTCCGGTGCGCCCATCGCCAGCAGCCTTCACCAATGGCTAGGAAGTGGTTGGGGGCTATAAATACCCCCCAACCACCTCATTCATTGCCATCCAAGCATTCTGAACATCTCTCTTATTGCAAGAGCAAAAGACTTCACTCCTAGACACATTCAATTGATCAAATCCTCTCCAAGCCTCCAAATCAACTCAATTCCATTAGGGACTTGAGAGAGGGTATTTTGTGTTCTTTTGTTGCTCTTGTCGCTTGGATTGCCTTCTTCCTTTCTCATTTCTTTTCTCAAGTGATTTGTAAAGCTAAGCAAGAGACACTAAGTGTGTGGTGGTCCTTGCGGGATCTAAGTGACCCGTGTGATTAAGAGAAGGCTTACTCGGTCTAAGTGACCGTTTGGGAGAGGGAAAGGGTTGGAATAGACCCAGCCTTTGTGGCCTCCTCAACGGGGACTAGGTTCTTTGGAACCGAACCTCGGTAAAACAAATCACCGTGTCTACTCGCTTTGATTCTCGCTTGATTTGTTTTGCCCACTTTCCTCTCTCTAACCTTTCCTTGCTAGCATTAATTTGAGTTTGCTCCCATACGTCATCTGCACTCTTTGAGCAACTCCTAGCAAGAGAAACAATCTTTCGGACTTGAATTTAATTCTAACGCTAACCCCGACCTTTAGTGTGTGTTTAAGTTTATAAATTTCAGGTTTCGCCTATTCACCCCCCTAGGCGACTTTTAGACTGGAAGTTTGGGAAGTGGTCACCAAGCTAGGAAGGCCCTTATAAAGTCATACAGGTGATGCCCGGTAACGACTACTTGTTGCAAACAATAGAAGGCAAAAACTTGCCCAAGGCATTAAACGGGTGTTTCCTCAAGCAGTATCATCCTAGTATGTGACAGGATGCCTAAGAAAACCGATGTGATCACATCTGGTTATTTGCTTTTGGTTCGCTCAGCTCCGCCTAAAGGCAGGGGGAATATGTTGAGCACCAAAAAGACCATGCGGACGGTCCGCACTGGTGGTGCGAACGGTCCGCGCAAGCGTAGAGTCAGTTAGGGTTCCGAGTTCTTGCTACAGTTGTTGGCTAGATTCGCGGAATTAACTCAGGAGATTTGTTTGTAACAGGTCCAGCCCCCCTCCTCTATAAATACAGAGGAATACGGCCGATTAAAGAATCAATCGAATCAATAATCAATTTATCTCGCATTTATTTCTTATACATTTAGGAGTAGTTCTACTCTAGTTCTAGTTTAGCCTTCCAATCTCCAAATTCTCCGCTTCTCTTCGACTCTACGTCGATTAGAGGAGTCTAGGTCAATCTGCCGAGCCTAGACAACACCTAGGATCTCTCCTCCCCGACGGGGTCCCTCCCAGGAGTGAGATCCAGGCGCTGTCGGCGACCTTCGCTGCCCCTGCACACGCGTGGACCGTCCGCTCTGTAGACGCGGACCGTCCATCCCGTCAGGCAGAAAACCCTAGCCCTGCCCCAGGTCACGGACCGTCCGGCCCCTGGCCACGGACCGTCCACGCCTATGCAGAGAGCACCGCCGCCGGTTCTCATGCAGTGATTGGCGCCCAAAAAGGCACCAACAATGGTGCTCTCTGTGGAGGCATGGACGGTCCACGGTATAGGGCCGAACGGTCCACGACCTGGGCGCAGGAGCGGCTCCTCCTCGGCGTACGCCCAGACGATCCACGCCTAGGGCTCGGACGATCCGCGATGGCGCAGAGTGTCGTCTTCTTCGTAGCAGACCTAGATTTCGCCTCCTAGGAGGAACCCTATGGGGGAGGAGAGATCCTAAGGTACACCTTGGCGTCGACAGGCCACCCAAGACGTCTCAAGTCGACGTAAGGCTGAAGAGAGGTGAAGATTTGAGGTAGAGGGTGGCTAAACTAGGGCTAAATTAGAAATACTCCTAATACATAAGGTAAAAACGATAAGTAGATTTGATTTGATCGATTGTGTGGGGTTCAATCGACCGTAGCCCTTCATCTATAAAAAGGGGAGGTCTAGACCCGTTACAAGTCAGTTCTCGAGTTAATCCCACAAGAAATTCAGAATCCTAACTGATTCTGCGTACACACGGACCGTCCGCGCTGCCACCGTGGACCGTCTACATGTTATTTTTTGTGCTCAACGTATGCCCCCTGCCCTTTGACAGAGATTGATGAACCAAAAGCATATGCACTGCCAGCATCTTCGGAAAACAATAGATCTCATAAGTCATTTTGTTTCCGAAGTAAGAACTAAGTCTGATGCAAGTCACCGGATTTTCAAACCAATAGGATGATCATTCAATAAAGCTCTAATGCATAAAGGTCGTTTCAGATTGTATCTTTCTCGGTGTTGACGCCTTTTTCGGGTGCCAAACACTCAATAAGAATCAGCGGCGGTGCTCTCTGCACAGGCGCGGACGGTCCACGGCCAGGGGCCAGATGGTCCGCGACCTAGCGCAGGGCTAGGGTTCCCTGCCTGATGGCCGGACGGTCTACGCCCTGGGGCCGGACGATCCGCGCGTGCGCAGGGGTGGCGAAAGGTCACCGGCGGTGCTTGGATCTCGCTCCCGGGAGGGACCCCGTCGTGGAGGAGAGATCCTAGGAGTTGTCTAGGCTCGGCAGGCCGACCTAGACTCTTCTAATCGACGTAGAGTCGAAGAGAAGTGGAGGATTTGAGGATTGAGAGGCTAACCTAGAACTAGACTAGAACTACTCCTAATGCGTAAGGTAAAACCGAGAAATAGATTTGATTTGATCAATTGTTGGGGGGTTCAATCGACCATAGCCCTTCATCTATATAAAGGGGGAGGTCTGGATCCGCTTCGAACTGATTTCTGAGTCAATCCATGGTTTTAGGTAACAAATCCCGCGGGAAACTAGGAACCCTAACTGACTCTGCGCACGCGACCGTCCGTGCCACCACTGCGGACCGTCCGCGAGACACTTTTGGTCTACAACATATGCCCCCTGCCTTTTGGTGAAGGTTGACGAACCAAAAGCATATGAACTAAACCTGATGTAAGTCACCGGCTTTCAATATGGAGATCATTCAATAAAGCACCAATGTATAAAGGCCGTTTTGGATTGTATCTTTCTCGGCCATGACCATTTGATCAATGGATCAAAATAAATAGAATGGAGGTGCCCCCTAGCCTAGATAGACAAAGGGACTATACATGTACCATGGATTCATCGTCGTGCCATTCCACATTTGAGTAGGACAATATACTGACAATGAATAAACGAGTGAAAAGTACCCTGGTCTCATAGGATGAACAGGCGATGCTTGTCGCGTCGCCTTTTGGGCCGTTTCATTTTAGCAGGTGACCGAGGTTTCTGTGTTGACCGATCACGTGGAACAGTCTTTTTGCTAGCATTTTTGGAGGGCAACTGATCAAAAGTAGGGTCGGCTTTGATCAACTGACTATATGTGCTTTGACCTTGCGTCTTTTTCCTTGCTTCGTGTAGAGGCTGACGCCTTTGGTCATAGATGGACTGTCCAGCTGAGTTAGCCGGACCGTTTGTCTGAGCACTGGACCGTCCGCACGTAGGTGTCGGACCATCTGCGATGCTCGGGCTAAGCTGATGTGTTTGGTTCATTAATTGTGCCTGCCCCCGGTGTCTTCGGACCTTTTAGCCTTCTCGTCCGAAGCCTTTCAAGCAATCTCCTTTTGTGATATAATTGACATGCGAGGATCGCCAATGACGATGCCCTTGCCTTTGCCTTTATCGGCCATTTCGGGCCAAAACAAGACCTTTTTGCATGTGAGTTCTATTGTATTAACAGAAAAAGGTTGTGTGTCTACTTGCATCTCCTGAAAAGCCAATCGGCCCTCATTTATGGCCGATTGTATCTGTCGACGAAAAACATTACAATCATTGGTGGCATGACAAAAGGAATTATGCCACTTACAATAAGCACGCCTCTTTAGTTCATCAGGAGGAGGAATAGTATGAGTTAATTTAATGTTGCCATTTTTTAGTAACTCGTCAAATATTTTATCGCATTTGGCAACATTAAAAGTAAACTTAACTTCTTCTTGTCGATTCTTTTGAATCGACTGTAAAGCAGAACATGCAGAAGGTTTAGCTTGTCCTAGCCAAACTAGTTCGGCGGTGTATACATCCATGGATTCATCGTCCGAATTATCATATGCCACTAGATGCATCTTATGGTTAGCCGATTTTGATGTTTCCTTACTTTGGCTTTCACAGGTCATAGCTCGTTGGTGCAAGTGCACTAGCAAAAAGAATTGGGTGCCATCTAATTTTTCTTTTAAGTAGGGTCACAACCCATTGAAAGCCAGCCATGTTAGTTGTTTTTCTGCGACATGGATCTGAAAGCATCGGTTTCTAGTGTCCCGGAACCTCCGGACATAGTCATTAACCGATTCTTCAGGCCCATATCGGACTGAGGCTAAGTCAGCCAATTCTAATTCATGTTCTCCTGAGAAGAAGTGTTCATGAAATCTCTGCTCTAATTCTTCCCAAGAGTTAATAGAGTTTGGTGGCAAGGCTACGTACCATGCGAATGCAGTATCAGTAAGGGACAACGAGAATAAACGAACACGGTAGGCTTCCCCATGAGCCAATTCTCCCAAGTGTGCTATGAATTGGCTTATATGTTCGTGTGTGCTTTTCCCACCTTCACTAGAAAATTTAGAGAAGTCTGGTATTCTAGTTCTCTGTGGATACGGCACGGTGTTGAATCGGTGGCTATAAGGATTCCGATACAATTGCCCTGTACTTGACACACTAACACCGAGTTTGTCCCTAAACACCCCAGCTACATCGTCTCTGATCCTCTCCGCCATGTCTGGCGACCATCCATTGAGTTTGTGGGTGGAAATCTCAGGTTGCCTGACATCACTCTGTCGGCTTTCCTCCCAGGGATGTTTGAGGTGTGTGTTAGGTGTCCTATTAATGTCACCAGCTCCAGCCCTATACCTCTCAGGATCTCTTGTGGCCGAACAGTATTTAGCCCTATGTCCATGAGGTGGTATGGTATGATTATAATGTGTTGCTGGTGGGGTACCATAATGTTGCTGCGATGAATGTGGAAACTATGTGTATTGCGTAGCTCTCGGCTCTGCGTACGCATATCCGGACGGTCCGGGATAAGAGGTGTGACACCCCAGTGTCACTCAGGGTTTTTCTTTCAAAAGCCAAACCAAGAGCCATTATTTTATGTGAACCAAAGTAAGCATGAGCATCAAAATAACTTAAGAAATAATGAAGTCACCAAGTATATACTTAAAAGTGTCATGATCAAAGCAAATAAGTCCCTTAAAAGATCAGATTATGCAACCCTAGTTTAAAAATCCTAAATGAGCCTCATGAGCAAAAATTCAAAAAGTAAGGAAAAGGGAGTGAAAAGTTTAAAATTTTGAGTTGAGCCAATTATAAAAATTGAAGTATATTTAATGGGCAACAAGAAAGGTTGAGAAAGCTTAGCCAAAATAGCTCAAATAAAACCCCAAATCAAGCTTTCCATGTGTGGACTTAATAAGAATTCTGAATTTCAGATTTCTGAAAATCAGACCTTGATCCAAAGATCAGGGATGTTCACCTTGATCCCTAACTCGAATCCTAATGGCCCCATTGACAAAAATGTGCCTAACTAACCCCTCTGTCGTGTGCCAGAAGATGGCATTAGGACGCGAGCCCTAGACACGACTAAACCTTGGATTTGCCTCGGATTTGCGCAGGGAGACAGACCAGATTTCCTGGCTCCATATCTCTGCAACCAGTAGGCAAAATCCTATGACCTCCACACAAGAATGGTAGCTTGTAGGGAGGGGAAGAGGTTTTGTGCATTGACCAAGGCGAGAGCAGGCTCGGATGAGCGACTACACGCGCCAGAACTTGGGCAGAACGCGTGCTCCCACGTGTTCGACCCTGGCCGGCGCGCCAGAGCTCGCCCAACCCGTGCGCGCGCGCTCCCCGGCGACCAGTCGCGTCCGCCGCGCGTCCTCGCCCTCGGCCGTGCCCGCCCGTGCCTATAAAGCCTCCCCAAGTGCGCCTCACTTCACCCCGCACTCACCCTCTTCGGCCAGCCACTTTTCTCAGCTCCGGCGAGCTTGATTTCCGCCCGCCATTGCCGCCCAAGCTTCGGCCACCGTGGCCAGCCCGCCCCAGCCGTCCTCAAGCCAAGCCAGTGCTTCGGCCAGCTCCACCAGTAGCCCGTGAAGCTCGCCAAGCCCTCGGACCCAGCCGGACTTCACCGGAGGCCCGAGATCGGCTTCGCCGGACTTCGGTCTTCCGCCGCCGCGCGTGGACCGAGTTATCCGGTGAGTCTCCGCCCAATTCCTCTCGCTCATAACTTCTCTGGCATCCCGTGGACCTCCCTGACCCATCTGATTGAACTATCTCGCCGTGGCCAGGCCGGTCTCCTCGCCGCCGACGAGCATCCCCGCCTGCGCGCGTGGACCGACCGACTCCGGCCATCTCCGACGGCGTTCCGCACACCGTTGTGATCCCCAGGACCTCCCCGTCATCCTCGACCACTTCACCGGAGCAGTCTTGCCGCCGGTAAGCCCCTCCGCCCTTTTCCCCGCCGCGGCTACTGTTTAAGTTAAACTAAGGACCTCGGGTTAGGAGGTGAAAAACTCGAGGGGTTTTCTGCAATGTCAGAGACCCTGGTGAATAGTAGCCTGAGGACTGATTCGCGAGGAAAAACTTAGAAAACACCCAGGGACCCCAGTGTAAAGTAGATTTTCATTTAAATCGATTCTGAAATTCTTTTAAATAACCAGAGAACTTGTAAAATTCATAACTTGATGAATTCTTACTCAAAAAATGTCAAACCAATTTTGCTAGCCTCTGTATGTTGCAATCTATCATTTAAAAATAGTAAACCCTATGCTTTCTGTTCAAAATTTTAGAGTTTAAAATTAAAAACAGAAACCCACTAAACCTTATTTAATCAAGAAAAATTAGTTTTCTTCTGTACTAGACTTAAGAAAATTTGTGGATATTCAAACCTCTGTTAGACACTGTTTAAAAATAGTAGGAACCCCAGCATTAGAAATTATGGTGTAGTTTCTTATTTAAAGATGTTTTGTCCAAAACTTAGAGAAAATCAGAAAGGTATTAGAAATTAATGAACAGTGATTAATATTATTTTTCCTAGTTTACTTATGTAACAGAGAACCTTGGGAAAATACAGAGACCATTAATTTGGACCAGTTTTAAATTAAAATGGTTTGTTTAGCCTAAATAAGACTGAAAATCAATTATTAAAGAGGCAAAACTATAACCAAAATGCTTAACAAAAATCCAGTGAACTTATAACCACCAGAGCCCCACTACAAAAATACAGAGCACCTCAGTCCAACTTTTTGAGTAAGGAAAATAAATCCAAGGTGATAATAAGGCATTTTCTAACTAAATCATGAACAACCTCAAATATTGGGATAATGAGCAACCAAAAATTAGCTAAGTCCTTAATAAGGTAAACTACCAGAGAAAAATGCAAACCCATGAAAAAGAAACAAACTCATACCATTTGCTAATGATTTAAGGGAAAGGCCATTTAATTCAAATAATGCACCCCACCCCCTTCCCTTAAGCAAAAAGATGCCAAACTTCAGAATGATTGCTCTTGCACAAAACAATGACTAAGAAAAATAAGAACTCTGTTGTTTGATATTTTTCAAATATAGTGGTAGTAGAAAGCACCCATTTGGCTAGAAACTTGAGAAAACCATAGTAAAATAACTAAAAGGTATTAATGGCTAGAAATTTGTATCAAGGCATGTTACAACCCCTAAAAGCCAGCAAAAATAAGTTCTGAAGAATTACCCACTGTTAAATCATAGTTGTAGTTCAAAGCACCCTTTTTACCCTAAAGTTTAATAATTTTTGCAGAGAAAACTATTCACTTTCTGATCCCCAAATTTTAAGAAAAAGAAACATGCACCAGTAGCAAGCCACTGTAATTTTTGCAGAATTTTTAGAATTTTATAGAAGCAACTTGTAGTTCAAACCTACTCCAAAACATTAAAGAGAATAAAGAAAAAGGAAAGAAGAAATAAACCCCACCTCAAACAGTCTAACTTGAGTACTTATAAATTGTCCCTAAGAGACTTAAAAAGAATTCAGTGGAACCCCAAAAGTAAACCTACCATTTACCTTAGCTAAATTTGAACCAATTTACCAAGTATACCACCCAAGGGTCTTGCATAAGTAAAGTTAACTTTGTTCAACTTAAGTAAGATTATACACCTTTTAAGTTGTGATTTCTAAAAGCACATATCATATCATGCATATATCTTACGCATTGCATTCATTAGATTGTAATATTGCCGACGGAGAGTACGTGCTCATCCCCGAGCAAGGACCTGTCCAAGAGGAAGACCAGGAGCAGGCTTCAGAGGCTGCCATTGAGGATCTCCCCGCAGCCCCAGCAATTGAAGGCAAGCCCCGGTTTTATGCATAACCTATTATTATATGCTACCTTACTACACTTAATGCTTGTAGGTTTGTAATGTGCACTTAAGTGTAGGAATTGCTTGAAACCTCTAGATGCATGAACTTAGGACTCCTTTTTGAGATGAATACTAGTATGCTAGGTCGAGTAGTTGCTTGCTAATCAGGATCTCGGTAGAAGTCGAGTGATTTTTCTAGCACTCGCGCGAGGTCAGGAATTGATTGTATTCATCTTGATAACGAGATAGATGTTGGTCTATGGACTTGGATCCAGGGAGGATGCCTTGTCCATGAGACGGGAAAATGAATTAAGGATTAATGTGTGGATACCTAAGTCAAGCTTTTGAACGTACTAAACACATGCCGGGAAAAATGGTAACCGGTAAACCTAGTACCTGAGTGAAGCCGGGCGCGGACTTTATCCCTCATGCGACCTGAGACTGGTTCTCCCATGCTAGCTATGGTGGGTACAAGTGCGGTCACTGCACGGCGGCAGCCGGGGTCAGTGGAGCATTGTATGCCAAGGCGGTGAGGCCTGGATGCGAACGGGGAATCGATGGGGACGGTTGTCATGTGTAGGGTCGGAATGCCCTGACATGCCGTGTGTTTAGGTTTACCTTGCAAGGTTTAAAACTCGATTCGAATCGTCTGCTTCTCGCAGCTAATGAGACTGCTTGATTCCTTGTACTGCATCGAGTAAGAAGTGAAATGTGGTTACATGAGATAACTTGTTGTTTGAATTAAATGATTGTTACCATGTATGCTTAGAAGGAGCAAATCTAGCTAAGTTAATGATGATAGAATTGGAAAAGTTAAAAATTGATTTTAGAAACAGCTAGTGCTTTTGGCAAACCAAACCCCTCAGCCAAACAGCTGCATAGTCTAGAGGTAGAGGAGTAGACTCCTCACACCGGGTAAGTCTAGCTGAGTATTAGTATACTCAGCCTTGCTTGTGGCATAATTTTTGCAGGTACCATGCAGGATCTGGTTGATGGTGTGACTTGGCCTACCACCCTGCCACCGGGTTGGACGGTCGAGTGGGATGTTGCTCCAGCAGGAGAGGAGCATGAGGAGTAGTGGGCTAGGCCTTGCCCATTTCCTCATTACCGACGACATCGATTATCCGCTGCACTTTACTTAACAAACTTTATTTGCTACTCCAGAACTCCGATTTATGTAATAATCCAGTACTTAATTTGAGGTTTCCTGTTTTATTGTATTTCTTCTGTGACTCACCTTCGAGTGAGATTGTGGAATTTGATCCTGGTTAAGTGGCTCTATCAGACTAGATCTGAAGGACTGACGGGTTATTCCGATTTAAGTGTGTCACGGCCCTTGAGGCATGACTTAGGCACTTAAGCTGGAATAATTCGGGTGGTTCTGCCACAGCTGGTATCGGAGCAAATTCCACCACAGAGAAGAACAATAAACCATGAATACCCATTTTCAAAATCTAAAACTTGCCTAGAAACTGCTATAGATCGTCAGGACTAGACCGCTAGACCTAGGACGAAAGGCCTTAGGCATAGAGGGAAATAGGTGGCTAATTAATTAGGCCCCGTGGGCCAATACCTATATTTTAGGATGCCCTGAAAAGGCACCCTATTTTCTTTTTGAGAGGCAACGTTTCTTCCAGCATGCATGCATTATAAAACATAAAGAGGAATTAAAATGTGAGCTAACCCCTTTTTTCTTTAAAACCATTCGGGCTCTCTTTTTCTTTTTCCTTCCACCATAATCTTTATCTTTGATTCCCTTCCGCAGATGAATTCACCCACCCCCGCTAGTGGAGGAGACTCTTGTTTCAGTTCTGACTTCCTTTCTCGTGATGGCTTTCCCTCCATCTTGTGGGAAGTGCTTAACTCCGCCGGTTACCCTACGCCCCCTTTGTACACGGTGCAGTTGTATGAGGAGCATCGGGTACCTCGTTGTCGGGTCTGGCTGACTTTGGAGGCTCATCCCCTTCAGCCGGGTTGGCGTTCTCTTGACTCTGAGACGATCGGACTCAGGACGGACGACACCGTTGAGGCAGCAGCCATGAAGGCTCTGACGACTTTCTGTGGCTACCATCCCCTGGAGATGGTGATGCACCCTTTGGGACTCTTCCCTGCTGAGAGGAAGGATGATCCCATGTGGTGTAACCGCGTGAGCCATGTGAAGGATGTGTGGGCCATGTATCCTGACTTGGTTGGGAGGGTCACTGTTCAGTGCATGAGTGCGCTGTACCGCCTTCAGGCCCTTCAGAGCGATGCTATGACACTTCTTGCTAACACCGCTCGGACTGCCAAGCTCACTCTCGACAGTCGGGAAGATTTTGTGGTCGACCTATCCACAGAGTTGGTGGAAAAGGATCTGCAGGTGGAGAGGCTGAACCAGCGTATCGCTACCCTGGAGCAGCAAGTGGAGATCCGAGACAACACTATTGATGTCTTGGAGAACCAGCTTCACGATGTGCAGAGGGAACTCGAGGAAGCAAACGACCACTTGGACATGCACCACCTGGAGATGGAGGCCAATGAAGCAGGAAGCGAGGGAGAAGAGGCTCCCGAGGAGCTAGGACCAGCCCCTGGTGCCAATGGGACTACCTCCGCGATGCCCCCTTCACCCGTATCCAGTGTCGCTTCCACCGCTCAGGGTTAAGCAGTCGCTTCGACATTTTTAGGTGGATAGAAACCTATGCGAGCTTAGTAGTATCACATTTTGGACTATGCTTGTGGGTACTTTCCCCTGATTAATGTAACCCTGTGAACTTTTGAAATCTGTGGGATCTTGTCACCATGTTACCTTCATTTCGAACCTAATATTATGATTATGGCATTTTTCCTCCCATATGAAATGATATCTTGCCGTTCGAAATTGTGAGTTGGGATAACAATGGCGACAATCTCTGTTTTCAGATGGCAGCTAGGCAGCGTCGCGGGCAGAACGAGCAGGTTCCCCCGCCACCTCCTCCAGCTCCCACAGTGCAGGAGCTGATGGCCCAGCAGAATGAGATTCTGCGACAGCTCTTGCAGCGCCAGCCCCACCCCCAGCAGCATGGTGGAGGCCAGCCTCAGCGACCTCCGGCTATGGCAACATACCAGGAGTTTCTGAGCACGCAGCCGCCCTTGTTCGCCAAGGCAGAGGATCCGTTGGACGCCGACGTATGGCTTCGCGTCGTCGAGTCCAAGTTTCCCCTCCTCACGGGAGACTGCCCTGATGCTACCAAGACCCGCTTCGCCGCGCAGCAGCTTCGTGGATCTGCTCGGACTTGGTGGGATCACTTCCGTGCTATGCTCCCTGATGATCGTGAGGTATCTTGGGAGGAATTCAAGACTGCCTTCAGAGGACACCACATTCCAGCTGGCATTCTTGATCGGAAGTTGAATGAGTTTCTGGCCCTCAATCAAGGAACCCACACGGTACTGCAGTATGCGCAAGCCTTCAATGACTTATGCCAGTATGCAGGGTATCATGCTGATTCTGATGAGAAAAAGAGGGATCGCTTCCGCAGGGGTCTCAATACCAAGCTGCGGGAACGACTCAACACTGTTCGGGCTGATAGCTTCAATGAGTTGGTCAATATGGCCATCTCCCAGGAGGATTGCATTGTTGCTCACCGGGCAGAGAAGAAGAGAAAGGCACCAATGGCAGCACCATCCGCTCAAGCTCAGAGGTTCCGGATTGTTTCTCACAATCAGAGCAGGGGTTTCCAGCAGCAGGCAGGCAGATGGGTGATCAGGCCACCTCAGCAGCAGCAGCAGCCGACACCCAACCGCTACCCAGCTCCCGCCCCAAGGAACAATCAGCCTCAGCAGCAGCAGCAGTTCCGCCAGGGCAAGGGGAACAAGTGTTTCACTTGTGGCAATGTGGGCCACTATGCCAAGAATTGTCCCAGGAACCAGCAGAGGCAGATGCCAGCACCAAATCAAGACAAGGGAAGAAAGCAGAAGGTGCAAGTCAGGCAAGGGAAGCTCAACTTCACTGCTCTAGAGGAAGTGCCAGAAGGAGCTCCTATCATGACTGGTATCTTTTCAGTTTATAATCAACCTGCTTTAATTCTGTTTGATTCTGGTGCATCTCATAGTTTCATTAGCCAAAGGTTCAGTGCTAATTGCAAACTGCCATTCTCTCATTCAAAAGGGTCATTCATGATAGTCACACCTGGGGGTAAAATTGCAACTAATCAATTAAACCAAAGTGTGCCTATTCAACTGGGAAGCCACATTATCAAAACCACTCTTCTTGTGTTGGGATTGGAGAATGTGGACATTATTCTAGGGGCAAATTGGATGACCTTGCACCAAGTTGTGCTTGATGTAGCCAGTCGTACCGTGGAAGTTAATTCCCCTTTCTGCGGGAATTTCACCTTGATTTTGCCTAGTCAGGGTTCTTCTCAGTCATGTGCTTTCTCTATGACGGAGCTACCTTTAAAGAAGATCCCAGTGGTCTGTGAGTATGCAGATGTCTTCCCTGATGAATTGCCAGGAATGCCACCAGACCGGGATATTGAATTCGCCATCGAGTTGCAACCGGGAACGGCCCCAATTTCCAAGAGGCCCTACCGAATGCCACCCGCTGAGTTGGCAGAATTGAAGAAGCAATTGCAAGAGTTGCTGGATAAGGGTTTCATTCGCCCGAGCACTTCGCCTTGGGGATGTCCAGCACTGTTTGTGAAGAAGAAGGATGAAAGCTTGAGGCTGTGTATAGATTACCGCCCTCTTAATGCGGTAACTATCAAGAACAAGTATCCTTTGCCTCGTATTGATGTTCTCTTTGACCAGTTGGTCGGAGCCAAGGTGTTTTCCAAGATAGACCTTCGCTCTGGCTACCATCAGATTAAAATACGAGCAAGTGATATTCCGAAGACGGCATTCTCAACCAGATATGGGCTATATGAATTCTTGGTGATGTCATTCGGGCTGACAAATGCACCAGCATATTTCATGTATCTGATGAATTCTGTTTTTATGCCGGAATTGGATAAGTTCGTGGTGGTTTTCATCGATGATATTCTGGTGTACTCAAGGAACGAAGAAGAACATGCCGGGCATTTGCATGTAGTACTTCAACGTCTGCGAGAGCACCACCTTTATGCCAAGTTATCCAAGTGTGATTTTTGGCTGAAGGAAATCAAATTCTTGGGTCACACTATCTCTCAGGCTGGAATAGCTGTTGATCCTGATAAAGTGCAAGAAGTGATGAACTGGAAGCCACCAACAACTGTTCGCCAGATTCGAAGTTTTCTGGGATTAGCTGGTTATTACCGAAGATTTATTCCGGACTTCTCTCGAATTGCGAAGCCTATTACTGAGTTGCTAAAGAAAGACGTCAAATTTGTGTGGAGTCAGAAGTGCGAAGATGCCTTCCATGCATTAAGGCAGCATCTGACCACAGCACCAGTATTGGCGCAACCCGACAGCAGCAAGCCTTTTGATGTATATTGTGATGCCTCGGGCACCGGGCTAGGTTGTGTCTTGATGCAAGACAACCGAGTCATTGCTTATGCTTCGAGAGCACTCAGGCCTCATGAGCAAAATTATCCCACTCATGACCTTGAGTTAGCAGCAGTGGTTCATGCATTGAAGATGTGGAGGCACTATCTAATGGGAACCCACTGCAACATCTTCACTGATCATAAGAGCCTTAAGTACATTTTTACTCAGGCTGATCTTAACATGAGGCAGAGAAGATGGCTAGAGCTGATCAAGGATTATGACCTGGAGGTACATTATCACCCAGGAAAGGCTAATGTGGTAGCTGATGCCTTGAGTCGGAAGTTGCAGTGCAACTGTGTTCTGATGGATTCTCGCATTAACACCTTGTGTGATGAGTTGAGCAAGATGCAAATTGAAGTGATTCCTTCTGGTTCTTTGTCTCACATTTCTGTTGAGCCAGCTTTGCAAGACCAGATCATCATGGCCCAGCTCAGTGACAAGGGAGTGCAGATTATCAAGAAGAATCTCCATCAGAAGGTTGAGAAGTATAATTGTTTCCGCCAGGATGAGAAGGGTGTGTTATGGTTCAAAAACAGATTGGTAATTCCTAAAGACCGGGATCTCAAGAGGAGAATTTTGGATGAAGCTCATCTCTCCAAATTCTCTATGCATCCGGGAAGCACCAAGATGTACCATGATTTGAAGCCTTTGTACTGGTGGACCAGAATGAAGAGGGAGATAGCCCAGTATGTATCAGAATGTGACACCTGTCAGAGGGTAAAGGCAAGCCACTTGAAGTCCACTGGAGCTTTGCAACCACTACCCGTACCTTCGTGGAAGTGGGACGACATCAGCATGGATTTCATTGTGGGTCTGCCCAACACCTCTCGTCATCATGATTCAATTTGGGTTATTGTGGACCGATTGACGAAAGTGGCACATTTTCTTCCTATGCACACCACTGATAAGGCTCAGAAGTATGCAGAATTGTATATTGACCGGATCGTGTGTTTGCACGGATTACCTCGGACCATTGTTTCTGACCGAGGAGCCCAATTTGTTGCCAGATTTTGGGAACAATTGCAAAAGTCTTTGGGAACCAAGCTAATCAGGAGTTCGGCTTACCACCCACAGACTGACGGTCAGACGGAAAGGGTAAACCAAATCCTGGAAGATATGCTGAGAGCTTGTGCAATCGATTGTGGCAAGAACTGGGATAAGCACCTCTCCTTGGCAGAGTTTGCTTATAACAATAGTTATCAATCCAGCCTAAAGATGGCACCTTTTGAAGCTCTCTATGGAAGAAGGTGCAGGACACCACTCAATTGGTCTCAGTCTGGTGAAAGAGAAGTTTTTGGACCTGATTTAGTGACTGAAGCCGAAAGGAAAGTTGTAACACCCGGTTTTAAAAGACAAAGCCGGGTGCATCTCATACATGCGCCAAGAAGACAACACATATAATAACAGAGTGTATAGAGATAAATGTCATAAAACATCAGAGTACTTATTACATAGCGGAAGTCTTATTACAAAATATAATAATAAAGATAAACGAACTAAGGATCGATGGCGCCAATGTCGACTGAGATACGCCACCTAGATCAGATCGAACTCCTCGGTGTTAGGCAGCTCCTCTTCAACAACCTGTTCTTCTCCTGTGGGGGGGGTGTGAGACAGCAAGGGTGAGCTCACATACGATCATAGCTCAACAAGTCGTGGGGAATAATGTGGCATGAACTCACCAAAGGTGGGAGTTCATGTAGTGTAAGGCTGATCAATGAAATAAAGGCTAAGGCTGAGCATTGCTTTTATAAGTTGGTCAAAATTTTATTAGCAATTACTAAGTGTAAGTAAATACCAAACCTTAATAATAATAAAGAACAGTGATAATAAAATAATCCCAAATGCGATGCAAATGTCAAATTAAATTTAAGTTCCATATTTAATCATGTGAGGGTCCGAGCCGCTCTTGACCGTGAGCACGGCTAGTATACTAGTTTTACACTCTGCAGAGGTTGCGCATCTTTACCCACAAGTCATGTTACCCATCTGCCAAGAGATGGCCAATCCCATACACCTCTACCGAGGAGGCGAGGCAGGGTAACACTACGAGGCCTTTACAAAGTTCCACTAGCTTCAGACTACCCGCTACAGTTTATGGGAAGATCCAGTAAAGGGTTCCTGGCTGATAGCCATCGCAGCAAAATCAACCAGGGACCTCCCCGCACTGACCTCTCCCCTACTGCCCTTGCCCCTTTCGGGTAAGGTAGCCCTCCCCTAGCTTTCCTAGTTAATCAGCCAAGGGCGTCCCATTCCACCCTTGTGGTAGCACTGTTTTCCCGGGTGGTCGCTCCATGTTCCCATTAACATAATGATCTTAACATGAACAAGGAATAATAAAACAGATAACAATAAACAATATAACAATGAGTGATGAATATCTCTATACCCAAATCCACATAAAGCAATAGCATGTACTACCCAAAACTTTAGTAGTAAAACCAGTGGTGAAGCAAGGTATAAAGATAGTCAAATCTAGGGTATCCTATTGGGTCCCAGCAAAATTATCCTATGCAGATCATTATGAATAATAAGAACATGAATGGGTAAAAGAAGTGATCAAGGGCACAACTTGCCTGGCACTTGAGATTCCAGGTACCAACTTGCTTCTCAGATGACACGTGTCCTCGCGCTAGACGTAGCAATACAAGCAAACATGGTATATACAAAATTAACATCACACCAAACATAAGAATATACTGCATAATAATGATCTACACGTTGCTACGAGACTAACGCAACTTGAACGGATCAAATCGGAGTTAAAACGGGGAAGATACGAATTTCCTAAGGTTTAATGTGATTGAAATAGGATTAAATGATAAATTAATTTTCTAACTGAGTTCATGTCAAAACAGTGATACTAAATGATAAAGAATATTATTATAAAATTTTAGAAACTGGAATGGTTCAATTTGGACCAAAAATGGAATTTCTATGAATTTTACAAGTTTCTAGATTTGTTTTTGTATTAAAAATGAATTTCTAATATTATTTTTCTGTTTTTAAACGTCTCTGGACTGGTCCTCAATAACAGAAAACCACAGGGGGCTCGGGGTAAGTCTCCTAAGACACAGGGAATAACACACTCAGGACGGCGGGTTGATTTCTGGAATTAACAGGGGTTCTTTAACAAAATGACCCACGAAGGGGGTATCGGTTACTCAGGGTCGTTGGATCATCAGCCGATGATGATGATTAGATCGGCGCAACTGTGAATCGGTAAGTAGCGCCAGCCACACGATCCGGAGCCAAAGGCCGGGATTTTATAAACCCAGAATCTAATCCTACGCGCAGATCATGCTATCGACGGCCAAAATCGGAACCCGCCGAGTGGGTGCACCCGCAATAATCCTAGCCACAGATCAACAACCCAACGCCCTAGATTTCATCGCCGAACAACTCTCCTGGTCAATTCAATCCCATCCGCACATTCAACATCCTACGGTTCCGGTCACATCTCCTACCTCCAGCTATCGAGCGCGGCGGCGTCACGAACTCCACCACGGCGGACGCCCATACCAGAGTTCATACCCCGACGCCCAAACACTGACCATGCATACAACCAGAGCAACACGAAGCTAAAGCGAAATTGAATCGCATGAGGAAACGCTCACCATCAGTGGGGGATCGACGGAGCACCACGCACGGCGCTGGCGGCCCGAAGAGACGTCACAAGTCCTGTAGGTCCCCGGCTTCGAATTGGCCTAATCCCAGGTGCCCGAGGTACGGGGACACCTCCGCGCAGGCTTCCGCGGCGGCGGTCAAACCCAATTCGCGGCGGTCGGGGCACCAAGGCGCGAAACGAGTCGACGAGGCACGAATTTCTCCCGGTCACCCGACCGCACGCCGATGCTGCCAGCCAACGGTGAGTCGGCCTGAGGGTTCTGCGGCACCACCCGTCGATTAACTCTCCGTAGCGAGCACCCAGACACTATCCTTAGGGCGCGGCGGGGCTTCTATGCTCGATTCAATGGCGGCCGCGCGAGCACCTTCCTCTTTCCCCCACGGCGCAGATGCACACGACGGCGGTGGATCTCCCTCGCATTTCCACATGGGCGGAGTTCGTGGCGGCGTGCAGCGAGTTCAAGGCGGCCGAGTAAGGAACGTGGTTCACAGAATGCCAGGGTTTTATTCACCGGTCCAAGCCGCTAGATTCGGGGACCCTACGACCGAGAATCACGCAGTGCACATGCTTGCCCACAGCAGAGGCGGTGAATCCGGTGGAGGGGATGCTCCTGACGTGTGGGGCTCGTGTGACAGAGGAGAGCGCAGATGTGTGAGCGCGGGTAGGGAGGCCGACGCGTGGGGCATGTTGTCAGCGCCCAGGTCTCCCAGCCGGACTGGCGCTGTGCGAGTCCAAATCGGGCCGACCAGATTTGGCCCAAACACAGGTATGGTTTCTCTTTTTTTTTTTATTTCTTTCTATTCCAAATTCAGATTTAAATTCTAGTTTAAATTCAAAGTTGTAATAGTTTTATCCTCAGATTATTTTGCACCATAAACAATACCACTTTGGAGATATATATATATATATTATTTTTACCTTATATCTTCATATATCTTCTCTTTTTTTTCGTCTTTTATCTTTTCTGTTTTTTTCTTCATTTTGAATTTTAAATTCAACACTTCAATTTAAATCCAATTTTTGTGACACATTTGTACACTGACTAATTATTTATTTTGATCATACCAACTGTGTTGAGGTTATTTAATTATGGTTTTATTTGTTTTGTATAGTATTCATTTCCTTCCCCTCCAATTTTCAAGGTTTTGTTTTCAAATTAGGGTTTAAATTCTATGGACCCATTTATATATTGTTATTGACACTTTTATTTTTATTCTCTACAATCACATAAACTCCAACATGATGCATTAGGTTATTTATGTGTCATTTATTTAATGATTCACTTCCAAATGGGTGTTCACATTTACTAATGAATAAAGGCAACACATATAGAGAAAATTAATCTCATTTCCTATGCTTTTACAGATTTGGGTATTACAAATCCTACCCCCCTTAAAAATAATCTCGTCCTCGAGATTTAAGAAGAACGAGGGAAAAGATGGGGAAATCTATGCGAAGCTCTTCTTCTCACACCCAAGTTGCTTCATCTTTACCGTGGTGACTCCATTGGGCTTTGCACATCTTTATAACCTTACTCCTTGTAACTCGGGTTAAAGTATCCAAAATCTTGACCGGGTACTCAGCATACGTTAGATCCTCTTGAACACTAAGGTCCTCCATTGGTAATTGTTCCTCAGGGACACGGAGACACTTCTTTAGTTGAGATACGTGGAACACGTTATGCACATCCGATAGAGTAGCAGGTAACTCGAGCTGGTATGCCTTCTCCCCAACTCTTCTAAAGATCAAGAATGGTCCAATGTAGCGAGGGGACAATTTTGCCCTTAACTTTAAATCTCCTCATTCCACGCAGTGGTGACACCTTGAGATACACATAATCTCTTTCTTCAAATTCCAATGGCCTCCTTCTATTATCAGCGTAGCTCCTTTGCCTCTTGAACAAGTTCAGGCCCAAAGAACTGTCTTCCTCTAGTCTGATCCCAATATAGAGGAGTCATGTATTTCCTGCCATATAGAGCCTCGAAGGGTGACATCTTCAGACTAGCCTGGTAACTATTATTATATGAGAACTCAGCATAAGGTAGACTCTTGTCCCAACTACTACCATGCTGAAGGGCACAAGCTCTCGACATATCCTCCAACACTTGATTAGTCCTTTCAGTCTGTCTATCAGTCTACGGTTGGTAGGCCGAACTAAAATTCAACTTCGTAACCATATTCTCACGAAAACTTTTCCAAAATCTGGAGGTAGACTGTGATCCTCTATCCAAAATGATCTTCTTCGATACACCGTATAGAGACATAATCTGAGCCATATATAACTCTGGCAGTTGAGAGCCTTTTTAAGTAGTCTTGACAGGAATGAAGTGAGCCACTTTGGTCAGTCTATCCATAATAACCCATATCGAATCATATCCTTTCTGGGTGCGAGGCAATCCAGTAATGAAATCCATATCAATCTCTTCTTACTTCCACTTGGACATCTTTGGTGGGTGTAATAGTCCAGCTAGTCTTTGGTGTTCTGCCTTAACTCTTTGACACACACCGCACATAACCACATGTGCACCACATCTCTCTTCGATCCATACTACCAGAACTTTCTACTTCAAATCCTGATACCTCTTGGTACTACCAGGATGAATAGAATAATCCAGGTCATGGGCTTTCTTCAATATAGTCTCACGAAGGTTTCCAATCTCCGGAACACATCTCTTGTCCTTGAACCATACGGTGCCTTGCTCATCTTTCGTAAATTCCGGAACTCGACCTTCAGTAATCAGATCCTTAATCTCTTGTATCTTAGCATCACCAATTTGTCCTTTGCAGATCTCTTGCTCCAAAGTAGTTTCCACATCAATAATAACTCCTTTAGTGTGAGCAACTATTCCCAGGTTAAGTCTCCTGAAATTCTCAACAATCTCATCGAGTAGCTGGGCAACAACAGCTAAATGAACATGCTCCTTTCGACACAAGGCATCTGCAACCAAATTTGCCTTGCCCGGGTGTTAGTGAATTTCCAAATCATAATCCTTAATAAGCTCCAACCAACGGTGTTGCCTAAGGTTAAGATCCTTTTGAGTGAATACATACTTCAAACTCTTATGATCCGTATATACTTGGCACTTCTTGTCCCACTTAAACTCTCTTCTCTTCTCCAAAAGTGAAATCATAGGTTTAGCAATCTTAGAAAATCCTTCAATAAATCTCCAATAATATCCTGCAAGTCCCAAGAAACTTCGGTCCTCCGTAACCGTAGTGGGTATGCTACACACCACTATCTCCTTGACTTTAGCAGGATCCACTGATATCCCTCCATTAGAAATGATAGGTCCAAGGAATGGCACCTCGCCAATCCAAAACTCGCACTTGCTGAACTTAGCGTAGAGTTGATTATCTCGCAACTTCTGTAGCACCAACCTTAGATGTTCTTCATGGTCACTCTCATTCTTAGAATAGATAAGAATATCGTCGATGAACATCACGACGAATCTGTCCAAATACTCCAAGAACATCTTATGCATCAAATCCATAAAATAAGCTGGTGCATTAGTTAATCCAAACGACATAACGATGAACTCATATAATCCATATCGAGCCGAGAAAGCCGTCTTAGGAATGTCTGATGATCTAATCTTCATCTGATGGTAACTCGGTCGGAGATCAATATTCGAGAATGCCCTGGCTCCTCTCATCCGATTAAATAAATCCCTAATGCGGGGTAACAGAAACTTGTTCTTCACAGTGACATCATTAAGGGACCTTTAATCCACGCACATCCCTTGCAATCCATCTTTCTTCTTTACAAACAAAACTGGTGCTCTTCAAGGTGAAGAATTCAGACGAATGTATCCATCCTCTTGTAATTCCGTTAATTGTTTCTTAAGTTCCTTTAGCTCTTCTATGGACATCATGTATGGCCGTTTAGAAATAGGGGCAGTCTTAGGTAAGAGATTAATGACCAACTCAACTTCCATATCTGGTGGCAGTAGTTACTGCAATTCCAACTTCAAATTTTTCTCCTTTGGAACTGGTGAGTTCTACGGTTCCCTTAGCGCAGTGTATAAACCACCATTGCCTTTCTTAACCATGACATACCAAGGATCAAGTCTATACTGCTCTCTTCTAACAGTATAGGGGTAGTCCATCCGGGTTAGAAATACAGGGTGAGGAAGGAAGAATTGTAGACAAGGCGAGTAATTATGAGGAATGTTACTGCGGGGGATTTATTAGCTAAGTAGATTAATGTGTTATCCACTAAAGCTAATACATTACCTTATGGTGGTACATGCTAAGATGCCCAACTATAATGTTTCAATCAATCAAAGAAGCAAATCAAGCATTTATCATCAGAACAATCAACCAACATTTTTAAATAAAGAAACTAGTTTTAATTTCGTCTTAGGTTACCTATCTCTTAAGAAGATCATAGTCATAGGATTCCAAGGTGTGAAATCCATCTTGTCTTAGAGTAGAAAAGGTAAGAATGATCAGAGTAGAACAGTAGAAGGTGAGACAGGATCAAGATAAGTATAGGAAGAATCAGAGTAAGGTAAGTATAGAATGAATCAGAGTGAGATAAGTAGGTAAGGGTTGTCCATTTCTATCTAGGTCTCGTCCTACAGTCAACATTTCCTCTGATACCACTTCTGTAACACCCGGTTTTAAAAGACAAAGCCGGGTGCATCTCATACATGCGCCAAGAAGACAACACATATAATAACAGAGTGTATAGAGATAAATGTCATAAAACATCAGAGTACTTATTACATAGCGGAAGTCTTATTACAAAATATAATAATAAAGATAAACGAACTAAGGATCGATGGCGCCAATGTCGACTGAGATACGCCACCTAGATCAGATCGAACTCCTCGGTGTTAGGCAGCTCCTCTTCAACAACCTGTTCTTCTCCTGTGGGGGGGGTGTGAGACAGCAAGGGTGAGCTCACATACGATCATAGCTCAACAAGTCGTGGGGAATAATGTGGCATGAACTCACCAAAGGTGGGAGTTCATGTAGTGTAAGGCTGATCAATGAAATAAAGGCTAAGGCTGAGCATTGCTTTTATAAGTTGGTCAAAATTTTATTAGCAATTACTAAGTGTAAGTAAATACCAAACCTTAATAATAATAAAGAACAGTGATAATAAAATAATCCCAAATGCGATGCAAATGTCAAATTAAATTTAAGTTCCATATTTAATCATGTGAGGGTCCGAGCCGCTCTTGACCGTGAGCACGGCTAGTATACTAGTTTTACACTCTGCAGAGGTTGCGCATCTTTACCCACAAGTCATGTTACCCATCTGCCAAGAGATGGCCAATCCCATACACCTCTACCGAGGAGGCGAGGCAGGGTAACACTACGAGGCCTTTACAAAGTTCCACTAGCTTCAGACTACCCGCTACAGTTTATGGGAAGATCCAGTAAAGGGTTCCTGGCTGATAGCCATCGCAGCAAAATCAACCAGGGACCTCCCCGCACTGACCTCTCCCCTACTGCCCTTGCCCCTTTCGGGTAAGGTAGCCCTCCCCTAGCTTTCCTAGTTAATCAGCCAAGGGCGTCCCATTCCACCCTTGTGGTAGCACTGTTTTCCCGGGTGGTCGCTCCATGTTCCCATTAACATAATGATCTTAACATGAACAAGGAATAATAAAACAGATAACAATAAACAATATAACAATGAGTGATGAATATCTCTATACCCAAATCCACATAAAGCAATAGCATGTACTACCCAAAACTTTAGTAGTAAAACCAGTGGTGAAGCAAGGTATAAAGATAGTCAAATCTAGGGTATCCTATTGGGTCCCAGCAAAATTATCCTATGCAGATCATTATGAATAATAAGAACATGAATGGGTAAAAGAAGTGATCAAGGGCACAACTTGCCTGGCACTTGAGATTCCAGGTACCAACTTGCTTCTCAGATGACACGTGTCCTCGCGCTAGACGTAGCAATACAAGCAAACATGGTATATACAAAATTAACATCACACCAAACATAAGAATATACTGCATAATAATGATCTACACGTTGCTACGAGACTAACGCAACTTGAACGGATCAAATCGGAGTTAAAACGGGGAAGATACGAATTTCCTAAGGTTTAATGTGATTGAAATAGGATTAAATGATAAATTAATTTTCTAACTGAGTTCATGTCAAAACAGTGATACTAAATGATAAAGAATATTATTATAAAATTTTAGAAACTGGAATGGTTCAATTTGGACCAAAAATGGAATTTCTATGAATTTTACAAGTTTCTAGATTTGTTTTTGTATTAAAAATGAATTTCTAATATTATTTTTCTGTTTTTAAACGTCTCTGGACTGGTCCTCAATAACAGAAAACCACAGGGGGCTCGGGGTAAGTCTCCTAAGACACAGGGAATAACACACTCAGGACGGCGGGTTGATTTCTGGAATTAACAGGGGTTCTTTAACAAAATGACCCACGAAGGGGGTATCGGTTACTCAGGGTCGTTGGATCATCAGCCGATGATGATGATTAGATCGGCGCAACTGTGAATCGGTAAGTAGCGCCAGCCACACGATCCGGAGCCAAAGGCCGGGATTTTATAAACCCAGAATCTAATCCTACGCGCAGATCATGCTATCGACGGCCAAAATCGGAACCCGCCGAGTGGGTGCACCCGCAATAATCCTAGCCACAGATCAACAACCCAACGCCCTAGATTTCATCGCCGAACAACTCTCCTGGTCAATTCAATCCCATCCGCACATTCAACATCCTACGGTTCCGGTCACATCTCCTACCTCCAGCTATCGAGCGCGGCGGCGTCACGAACTCCACCACGGCGGACGCCCATACCAGAGTTCATACCCCGACGCCCAAACACTGACCATGCATACAACCAGAGCAACACGAAGCTAAAGCGAAATTGAATCGCATGAGGAAACGCTCACCATCAGTGGGGGATCGACGGAGCACCACGCACGGCGCTGGCGGCCCGAAGAGACGTCACAAGTCCTGTAGGTCCCCGGCTTCGAATTGGCCTAATCCCAGGTGCCCGAGGTACGGGGACACCTCCGCGCAGGCTTCCGCGGCGGCGGTCAAACCCAATTCGCGGCGGTCGGGGCACCAAGGCGCGAAACGAGTCGACGAGGCACGAATTTCTCCCGGTCACCCGACCGCACGCCGATGCTGCCAGCCAACGGTGAGTCGGCCTGAGGGTTCTGCGGCACCACCCGTCGATTAACTCTCCGTAGCGAGCACCCAGACACTATCCTTAGGGCGCGGCGGGGCTTCTATGCTCGATTCAATGGCGGCCGCGCGAGCACCTTCCTCTTTCCCCCACGGCGCAGATGCACACGACGGCGGTGGATCTCCCTCGCATTTCCACATGGGCGGAGTTCGTGGCGGCGTGCAGCGAGTTCAAGGCGGCCGAGTAAGGAACGTGGTTCACAGAATGCCAGGGTTTTATTCACCGGTCCAAGCCGCTAGATTCGGGGACCCTACGACCGAGAATCACGCAGTGCACATGCTTGCCCACAGCAGAGGCGGTGAATCCGGTGGAGGGGATGCTCCTGACGTGTGGGGCTCGTGTGACAGAGGAGAGCGCAGATGTGTGAGCGCGGGTAGGGAGGCCGACGCGTGGGGCATGTTGTCAGCGCCCAGGTCTCCCAGCCGGACTGGCGCTGTGCGAGTCCAAATCGGGCCGACCAGATTTGGCCCAAACACAGGTATGGTTTCTCTTTTTTTTTTTATTTCTTTCTATTCCAAATTCAGATTTAAATTCTAGTTTAAATTCAAAGTTGTAATAGTTTTATCCTCAGATTATTTTGCACCATAAACAATACCACTTTGGAGATATATATATATATATATTATTTTTACCTTATATCTTCATATATCTTCTCTTTTTTTTCGTCTTTTATCTTTTCTGTTTTTTTCTTCATTTTGAATTTTAAATTCAACACTTCAATTTAAATCCAATTTTTGTGACACATTTGTACACTGACTAATTATTTATTTTGATCATACCAACTGTGTTGAGGTTATTTAATTATGGTTTTATTTGTTTTGTATAGTATTCATTTCCTTCCCCTCCAATTTTCAAGGTTTTGTTTTCAAATTAGGGTTTAAATTCTATGGACCCATTTATATATTGTTATTGACACTTTTATTTTTATTCTCTACAATCACATAAACTCCAACATGATGCATTAGGTTATTTATGTGTCATTTATTTAATGATTCACTTCCAAATGGGTGTTCACATTTACTAATGAATAAAGGCAACACATATAGAGAAAATTAATCTCATTTCCTATGCTTTTACAGATTTGGGTATTACAAAAGTCAAGCTAATCAGGAAGAATCTAGAAGCTGCTCAGGCCAGGCAGAAGAGTTATCATGATAGAAGAAGGAAACCTCTCCAGTTCGAGGTGGGAAGTTTTGTATACCTCAAGGTATCACCCACCAAGGGAATGCAGAGGTTTGGGATCAAAGGCAAGCTAGCCCCTCGTTACATTGGACCTTATGAGATCATAGAAGCATGTGGACCCGTGGCATACAAGCTGAAGTTACCTTCAAAGATGTCTGCCATTCACAATGTTTTCCATGTGTCTCAGCTGAAGAAGTGTGTTCGATTGCCGACTGAAATCTTAGCAGAGCCAGAATTGGAGATAGAGCCAGATCTCTCGTACCAAGAGTACCCCTCCAAGATTCTGGATTGCAAGGAAAGATCAACCCGGGCTAAATCGATCAAGATGTTCAAGGTCCAGTGGAGTAATCACTCAGAGGAGGAAGCTACTTGGGAAACCGAGGGATTCCTGAGATCCAACTTTCCCGATTGCCTACCTAAGGAAGCTGGTACGCAATCACCCCCAACCCCTCCTCCTGCCTTTCGAATCTAATTTCCAAAAATATGATCTTAATTCAGAATGAAGTAACTATAAAGTAAAACTTAAAAGGACTTCCTTCTGAAGTTGCAAAGAGAATGACATTCGAAGAGCAGTTTATCCTAGTAATGACAATAATCACCCATTTCCTATAAGTCTCACCCTTCGCTTTACCCCGGGAGGACTCTGGCCCGAATCTCGGGACGAGATTCCTTTAAGGGGGGAAGGCTGTGACACCCCAGTGTCACTCAGGGTTTTTCTTTCAAAAGCCAAACCAAGAGCCATTATTTTATGTGAACCAAAGTAAGCATGAGCATCAAAATAACTTAAGAAATAATGAAGTCACCAAGTATATACTTAAAAGTGTCATGATCAAAGCAAATAAGTCCCTTAAAAGATCAGATTATGCAACCCTAGTTTAAAAATCCTAAATGAGCCTCATGAGCAAAAATTCAAAAAGTAAGGAAAAGGGAGTGAAAAGTTTAAAATTTTGAGTTGAGCCAATTATAAAAATTGAAGTATATTTAATGGGCAACAAGAAAGGTTGAGAAAGCTTAGCCAAAATAGCTCAAATAAAACCCCAAATCAAGCTTTCCATGTGTGGACTTAATAAGAATTCTGAATTTCAGATTTCTGAAAATCAGACCTTGATCCAAAGATCAGGGATGTTCACCTTGATCCCTAACTCGAATCCTAATGGCCCCATTGACAAAAATGTGCCTAACTAACCCCTCTGTCATGTGCCAGAAGATGGCATTGGGACGCGAGCCCTAGACACGACTAAACCTTGGATTTGCCTCGGATTTGCGCAGGGAGACAGACCAGATTTCCTGGCTCCATATCTCTGCAACCAGTAGGCAAAATCCTATGACCTCCACACAAGAATGGTAGCTTGTAGGGAGGGGAAGAGGTTTTGTGCATTGACCAAGGCGAGAGCAGGCTCGGATGAGCGACTACACGCGCCAGAACTTGGGCAGAACGCGTGCTCCCACGTGTTCGACCCTGGCCGGCGCGCCAGAGCTCGCCCAACCCGTGCGCGCGCGCTCCCCGGCGACCAGTCGCGTCCGCCGCGCGTCCTCGCCCTCGGCCGTGCCCGCCCGCGCCTATAAAGCCTCCCCAAGTGCGCCTCACTTCACCCCGCACTCACCCTCTTCGGCCAGCCACTTTTCTCAGCTCCGGCGAGCTTGATTTCCGCCCGCCATTGCCGCCCAAGCTTCGGCCACCGTGGCCAGCCCGCCCCAGCCGTCCTCAAGCCAAGCCAGTGCTTCGGCCAGCTCCACCAGTAGCCCGTGAAGCTCGCCAAGCCCTCGGACCCAGCCGGACTTCACCGGAGGCCCGAGATCGGCTTCGCCGGACTTCGGTCTTCCGCCGCCGCGCGTGGACCGAGTTATCCGGTGAGTCTCCGCCCAATTCCTCTCGCTCATAACTTCTCTGGCATCCCGTGGACCTCCCTGACCCATCTGATTGAACTATCTCGCCGTGGCCAGGCCGGTCTCCTCGCCGCCGACGAGCATCCCCGCCTGCGCGCGTGGACCGACCGACTCCGGCCATCTCCGACGGCGTTCCGCACACCGTTGTGATCCCCAGGACCTCCCCGTCATCCTCGACCACTTCACCGGAGCAGTCTTGCCGCCGGTAAGCCCCTCCGCCCTTTTCCCCGCCGCGGCTACTATTTAAGTTAAACTAAGGACCTCGGGTTAGGAGGTGAAAAACTCGAGGGGTTTTCTGCAATGTCAGAGACCCTGGTGAATAGTAGCCTGAGGACTGATTCGCGAGGAAAAACTTAGAAAACACCCAGGGACCCCAGTGTAAAGTAGATTTTCATTTAAATCGATTCTGAAATTCTTTTAAATAACCAGAGAACTTGTAAAATTCATAACTTGATGAATTCTTACTCAAAAAATGTCAAACCAATTTTGCTAGCCTCTGTATGTTGCAATCTATCATTTAAAAATAGTAAACCCTATGCTTTTTGTTCAAAATTTTAGAGTTTAAAATTAAAAACAGAAACCCACTAAACCTTATTTAATCAAGAAAAATTAGTTTTCTTCTGTACTAGACTTAAGAAAATTTGTGGATATTCAAACCTCTGTTAGACACTGTTTAAAAATAGTAGGAACCCCAGCATTAGAAATTATGGTGTAGTTTCTTATTTAAAGATGTTTTGTCCAAAACTTAGAGAAAATCAGAAAGGTATTAGAAATTAATGAACAGTGATTAATATTATTTTTCCTAGTTTACTTATGTAACAGAGAACCTTGGGAAAATACAGAGACCATTAATTTGGACCAGTTTTAAATTAAAATGGTTTGTTTAGCCTAAATAAGACTGAAAATCAATTATTAAAGAGGCAAAACTATAACCAAAATGCTTAACAAAAATCCAGTGAACTTATAACCACCAGAGCCCCACTACAAAAATACAGAGCACCTCAGTCCAACTTTTTGAGTAAGGAAAATAAATCCAAGGTGATAATAAGGCATTTTCTAACTAAATCATGAACAACCTCAAATATTGGGATAATGAGCAACCAAAAATTAGCTAAGTCCTTAATAAGGTAAACTACCAGAGAAAAATGCAAACCCATGAAAAAGAAACAAACTCATACCATTTGCTAATGATTTAAGGGAAAGGCCATTTAATTCAAATAATGCACCCCACCCCCTTCCCTTAAGCAAAAAGATGCCAAACTTCAGAATGATTGCTCTTGCACAAAACAATGACTAAGAAAAATAAGAACTCTGTTGTTTGATATTTTTCAAATATAGTGGTAGTAGAAAGCACCCATTTGGCTAGAAACTTGAGAAAACCATAGTAAAATAACTAAAAGGTATTAATGGCTAGAAATTTGTATCAAGGCATGTTACAACCCCTAAAAGCCAGCAAAAATAAGTTCTGAAGAATTACCCACTGTTAAATCATAGTTGTAGTTCAAAGCACCCTTTTTACCCTAAAGTTTAATAATTTTTGCAGAGAAAACTATTCACTTTCTGATCCCCAAATTTTAAGAAAAAGAAACATGCACCAGTAGCAAGCCACTGTAATTTTTGCAGAATTTTTAGAATTTTATAGAAGCAACTTGTAGTTCAAACCTACTCCAAAACATTAAAGAGAATAAAGAAAAAGGAAAGAAGAAATAAACCCCACCTCAAACAGTCTAACTTGAGTACTTATAAATTGTCCCTAAGAGACTTAAAAAGAATTCAGTGGAACCCCAAAAGTAAACCTACCATTTACCTTAGCTAAATTTGAACCAATTTACCAAGTATACCACCCAAGGGTCTTGCATAAGTAAAGTTAACTTTGTTCAACTTAAGTAAGATTATACACCTTTTAAGTTGTGATTTCTAAAAGCACATATCATATCATGCATATATCTTACGCATTGCATTCATTAGATTGTAATATTGCCGACGGAGAGTACGTGCTCATCCCCGAGCAAGGACCTGTCCAAGAGGAAGACCAGGACAGGCTTCAGAGGCTGCCATTGAGGATCTCCCCGCAGCCCCAGCAATTGAAGGCAAGCCCCGGTTTTATGCATAACCTATTATTATATGCTACCTTACTACACTTAATGCTTGTAGGTTTGTAATGTGCACTTAAGTGTAGGAATTGCTTGAAACCTCTAGATGCATGAACTTAGGACTCCTTTTTGAGATGAATACTAGTATGCTAGGTCGAGTAGTTGCTTGCTAATCAGGATCTCGGTAGAAGTCGAGTGATTTTTCTAGCACTCGCGCGAGGTCAGGAATTGATTGTATTCATCTTGATAACGGGATAGATGTTGGTCTATGGACTTGGATCCAGGGAGGATGCCTTGTCCATGAGACGGGAAAATGAATTAAGGATTAATGTGTGGATACCTGAGTCAAGCTTTTGAACGTACTAAACACATGCCGGGAAAAATGGTAACCGGTAAACCTAGTACCTGAGTGAAGCCGGGCGCGGACTTTATCCCTCATGCGACCTGAGACTGGTTCTCCCATGCTAGCTATGGTGGGTACAAGTGCGGTCACTGCACGGCGGCAGCCGGGGTCAGTGGAGCATTGTATGCCAAGGCGGTGAGGCCTGGACGCGAACGGGGAATCGATGGGGACGGTTGTCATGTGTAGGGTCGCAATGCCCTGACATGCCGTGTGTTTAGGTTTACCTTGCAAGGTTTAAAACTCGATTCGAATCGTCTGCTTCTCGCAGCTAATGAGACTGCTTGATTCCTTGTACTGCATCGAGTAAGAAGTGAAATGTGGTTACATGAGATAACTTGTTGTTTGAATTAAATGATTGTTACCATGTATGCTTAGAAGGAGCAAATCTAGCTAAGTTAATGATGATAGAATTGGAAAAGTTAAAAATTGATTTTAGAAACAGCTAGTGCTTTTGGCAAACCAAACCCCTCAGCCAAACAGCTGCATAGTCTAGAGGTAGAGGAGTAGACTCCTCACACCGGGTAAGTCTAGCTGAGTATTAGTATACTCAGCCTTGCTTGTGGCATAATTTTTGCAGGTACCATGCAGGATCTGGTTGATGGTGTGACTTGGCCTACCACCCTGCCACCGGGTTGGACGGTCGAGTGGGATGTTGCTCCAGCAGGAGAGGAGCATGAGGAGTAGTGGGCTAGGCCTTGCCCATTTCCTCATTACCGACGACATCGATTATCCGCTGCACTTTACTTAACAAACTTTATTTGCTACTCCAGAACTCCGATTTATGTAATAATCCAGTACTTAATTTGAGGTTTCCTGTTTTATTGTATTTCTTCTGTGACTCACCTTCGAGTGAGATTGTGGAATTTGATCCTGGTTAAGTGGCTCTATCAGACTAGATCTGAAGGACTGACGGGTTATTCCGATTTAAGTGTGTCACGGCCCTTGAGGCATGACTTAGGCACTTAAGCTGGAATAATTCGGGTGGTTCTGCCACAAGAGGCCATGGTCCGTGACCTGGCCAAATGGTCTGAAGATATATCCAGATTGTCCAGTCGTCTATGGTGCTACGTGGGTAGTCTCGTACCCAGACCGTCTGTTGTAAAGAACTGTGCGGTCCGCGATCGGGCCGAATGGTCCAGGGCTGTACCCGGACGGATCGGTCATATATGGCGCGACTTGGGCAGTCTGCGCATGGACTCGTGTAGAGTCGGATGGTCCGGCGTAATACGTCGGTCGATTCATGCCATATCCGGACGGTCCGACATAAGATGGCGGACGGTCCGCAACATATCCGGACGGTCCGGCATGATGCACCGGACGGTCCGTGATGGGGCCAAATTGTTCGGGGTTGTACCCTGATGGTCCGTCCATGTACGGTGCGACCTGAGCGTTTTGTGTGCGGGCCTGCATCGGGTCGGACGGTCCGGCGAAATACGCCGGACGGTCCGCGGTATAACCGGACTGTTTGAGATGATGCTCGGACAGTCCGGTCGTGTCCAGTACCTGCCGCGTGCCTAGTGGTTGCGGCTGTGATGGTGACACGAAAGCGTGCATCGGCATACCATATGATGGCTGGGTCAAGGGTGCCCCGTTTATAGCCGATGTGTTTGACGCGGGTGGCTCTGTATTAGACTCTCGCGATGGAAAGCTAGGAGCAGCTGATTTCTCGTATGCACATAAATGCATTTTAATAGATTCATCTACATATTGCTTTAACTGATCTCCTCATTGATCCATGAAAGTCGTAAGAGATAGATCTAGAGTACTTACAGCGGGACCCTAAAGTGGAGGTAGGAGAGATTCCATATCGATCTCCCCTTGACGGATGATCTTCTGGTGGCGATCCACCGTGAAGTGTGACAAGTACTTTTCTGCTGCCTCCTTGCGTCGTTCGGAGAGTTTATGCAGCAGTTCCGCCTCTTCCTTGTCACGTTGTTCGTTCCATTGCCACATCACCTCCTTCTCATCACGCATGACGAGGTCTTCAAAGGGTCTTTGGTCATCAGCCGGGAGCGCCTCCATGGCCGGCTTGATGTTGTTGGTGGTGGAGATCTTGGTGTGATCCTTAGAACCGGCCATCTATGGGCCGATTTTTAGCAGGTCTAGACACCTAGTCCCCAGTGGAGTCGCCAAAAGTTTATTGACGCCTTTTTCGGGCGCCAAACACTCAACAAGAACCGGCGGCGGTGCTCTCTGCACAGGCACGGACGGTCCGCGGCCAGGGGCCAGATGGTCCGCGACCTGGTGCAGGGCTAGGGTTCCCTGCCTGACGGCGGACGGTCCGCGCTCTAGGGCCGTACGGTCCGCGCGTGCGCAGGGGCGGCGAAAGGTCGCTGGTGGCGCCTGGATCTCACTCCCGGGAGGGACCCCATCGGGGAGGAGAGATCCTAGGAGTTGTCTAGGCTCGGCAGACCGACCTAGACTCTTCTAATCAACGTAGAGTCGAAGAGAAGCGGAGGATTTGAGGATTGAGAGGCTAACCTAGAACTAGACTAGAACTACTCCTAATGCGTAAGGTAAAAACGAGAAATAGATTTGATTTGATCGATTGTTAGGGGGTTCAATCGGCCGTAGCCCTTCATCTATATAAAGCGGGAGGTCTGGATCCGCTTCGAACTGATTTCCGAGTCAATCCCACGGTTTTAGGTAACAAATCTCGTGAGAAACTAGGAACCCTAACTGACTCTACGCACTCGCGGACCGTCCGCGCCACCATCGCGGACCGTCCAGACCGCAGACCGTCAGGCCTCAGGGCCGGACCGTCCATGAGACACTTTTGGTCTCCAACACTCGGCCATGACCATCTGATCAACGGATCAAAAGGTATAGAATAGAGGTGTCCCCAAGCCTGAATAGGCAAAGGGACTATGCATGTACCATGGGTTCACCTTCGTACTATTCCACTCTGAATAGGATAATGCATCGACGATGAAGAGGTGGGTGGAAAGTATGTTGACATTATTGGATGAATAGGTGATGCATGTTATGTCACCTTTAGGGCCGTTTTATTCAGCCGTTTTGTTTTAGTGGGTGACTAGGGTTTTTTGTTGGTCGATCACATAGAATGACCTTCTTGCTAGCATATTTGGAGAGCAACTCATCAAACGTAGGGCCAGCTTTGACCAGCCGACCATGTGTGCTTTGTCCCTGTGTCTCCTTTTTCACTTTGTCTGGAGGCCAACGCCTCTGGCTATGGGTAGACCATCTGACTGAGTTAGACGGACCGTCTACATGAGCACCGGACGGTCCGCACCTAGGGCTCAGATGGTCCACAATGCTCGAGTTAGGGAGCTTTGCTCGGCTGCTCAACTGAGTCTGCCCATCGGTGCCTCTGAACTTGTTAGTTTTCTTGTCTGGAACCTTCCAAGAAATCCCTTCTTGTGATACACTCAAAGTGCGAGGATCACCAATGACGATGTTTTTGCCTTTGCCTTTATCGGCCACTTCTGGCCAAACCAAGACCTTTTTGCTTGCTAGCTCTATCATATTGACAGGAAATGATTGTGTGTCCACTTGCATCTCCTAAAAACTCAACCGGTCCTCATTTACGGCCGATTGTATCTGTCGACGAAAAACATTACAATCATTGGTGGCATGGGAAAAAGAATTATGCCACTTACAGTAAGCACGTCTTTTAAATTCATCTAGAGGAGGAATAGTATGCATTAATTTAATGTTACCATTTTTTAGTAGCTCGTCAAATATTTTATCGCATTTGGCAACATTAAAATTAAATTTAACTTCTTACCGATTCTTTTGAACCGGATGCAAAGAAGAACAAGTAGAAGATTTGGCCTTCATTGGCCAAACAAGCTCAGCTGTATTTACATCTGTGGATTCATCATCGGAACTTTCACACTCTACTAGATGTATAGTACGGGCAGCCGATTTTGATGTCTCTTTACATCGGCTTTCATAGGGCAAAGTCCGCTAATGTAGCTGAGCTATTGAAAAGAACTAGATCCGAAAGCATCGGTTTCTAGTGTCTTGGAACCTCCAGATATAATCATTAACCGATTCTTCGCGTCCCAATCGGACTAAGGCTAAATCAGCTAACCCTAATTCATATTCCCCGGAAAAGAAATGTTCATGAAATTTACTCTCTAAATCATTCCAGAAATTAATGGAATTAGGAGGCAGGGCATCGTACCATGCAAAAGCGATACCAATAATGGATAAAGAAAATAAATGAACACGAAAGGTTATCCCATCGGCCAATTTGCCTAGGTGTGCTAGAAACTGGCCTATATGTTCATGTGTGCTTCTACCATTTTCACTAGAAAACTTAGAAAACTCTGGTATCCTTGCCCCTTGTGGATATGGGACAATGTTAAATCGGTGATCATATGGCTTTTGATATGACTACCCTGCTCTGGCTACACTAACTCTGAGTCTATTTTAAAATAGTTCAGCCATCTCTTCCCTAATTTTCTCTATTGCGCTCGGTGGCAGACCACCAGACCCTAAGTTGTGGGGCTCATTTAGTCGAGCATTGCTATGCCGACCTTCTTGACGTGACTGATCGATAATGTTGATCGGCCTGTGATCATATGGTGCGATGTGGTTTAGATGTATAGGGGGCGGAACGTACTGCTGCTGTGGTGTGTAATAATTTGGTGCATAGTGTGCAACAATAGGTTCTGTGTATGCGTATCTGGTCTGTCCGGTGGTAAATCCAAACTGCCCAGTTGTGTTTGCTACTATTGGGGCACCACACAGTGGTCCTAGTGTAGCTCCAGACTGTTCGGCAGGGAAAGACGGATGGTCCACGTAAGGGTCGGACTGTCCAGGCAAAAGCTTGAATGGTTCGACTATATCCAAGGGCACTAATCTGCCATGTAGGGATGGCGGTGGTGGTATTTGCCCTCGATATGAGTTCATTGGCATACCATATAATAGATGGAGCTGCTAATCCCCATTTGTTGCTGATGTGTTAGACATAGTTATCCTATTACTACATTCATATGATGGAAAACTAGGAGCAACAGATTTCTCCAACACAAGTGTTAATTTTCTAATTGATTCTCTAACCCTACAATCGATTGTTTCATTTGATCTTGCTATTGATCTGCATAATGTTTAATAGATTGGATGTCGATGGGTTTACTTACGTTGGGGACTCGAAGCGAAGATAGAAGAGATGTGATGTCGGTGTCTCCATGTTTGACAACCTTCTGGAGGCGATCCACCGTGTATTGTGACAAGAATTTCTCCTTCGCTCTACGCATGTAGTCTTCATATTGCTGTTGCCCCTTGGTCGCCAGACTTCAACAGCTGGTTTCAGGATATTGTCTAGGGAGATATCGGTGTGATCTTTAGAACCGGCCATTTGAGTGCCTGATTTTTAGTAGATCTAGACAAATATCTCCAGCAGAGTCGCCAAAAAGTGTGTTGGTGTCGATCTGAGTGCCAAACACTAGAACAGATCAACTGGCGGTGCTCTCTGCGAAGGCGCGAACGGTGTGTGGCTCAAAAACATGCCATTTTTACTTCATCATATTAGTTTGATTGTTCATCTTATTCAAAAAATTGTAAGTAATATTTATTTTAGGATTTCATTTATTAAACCATAAGTATTTTAAACATAATTTGTAATTTTGAAAAATTGCACTCTCCTTGTTCACAAATATATGATGTGGTTGGCTTTATCAAATATTTAATCACTTGTCTAATCTTAAACCAAAGAGACGACGTAGGTGTTGGTTCTTGCGTTTGGTAACCCTTTTTGGTAGCAACATGGTGCTTAAGGAATCTAAGAATGTTGGATGGTTTTGGTTTTTGACATGGTTGATGGTGATAGTTTTTGTTTGAGATTTTAAGGGCCAGCTCATAGAAAAAACAACTTGGCAAAAATAGTACAACATCACAGAATCTCCTAGGATTTGTTGATGTTGCACATGTGATTCTGTGATGTTATACCAGATATTGCATACATGAATTCTTTTGTTGCATGAAGTGATTTTTTATGTTGCATGAGATGATTTGAGATGTTTCATGACATTGCAACAAAAAAATATGTGCTGTGGTGGTGGGAATTTTCTTTGCAGAATTAGATGATCCGCTATTTGGATTTTCATGAAGTTGTTCGAGATGTTCCATAAGTTTTTTTTATTTCAATGGTTTGAATTTTGATGTGTGTGGCATGCGGTGGGAGTTTTTATCTTGAAATTGAAGCACACAATGAGGTAGTTTTATTTAAATTGTTGTTTCAGAAGAGCCAATGGGTCAGTGGTACCCACTCATGCCTTTGGTTGTATGGGAATCGAGGGGATTAAGGGAGATTAAATCTCTTTCTATTCAACTTTGATCAGCAAGAGATTTAATCCCTTCAATCCACTCTTAAGCAAACAAGGATCCTTTCATCCGTGTCTGAGGGCACCTAGAGGAGGGGTGAATAGGTGATCCTGCAAAATTTAGCTTAAAACAACAAATTGGTCTAATAGTTGAGTTAGAGTAAATCAAACCAAGTTTGAGAGTACAGAGAGAAGAGAACTCTTCACTTGATTGCTCCTTTGAGATATGTATCAAACTTAGGAGCAATAATACAAGTGAATATGAGAACTCAAGAAGACGATAATCGCAGTAAAGTAAATGAACAAGAGACACGGTGATTTTCCCCGTGGTTTGGCCAATGCCTACTCCACGTTGTGGTGACCTCCTTTGGTCAAGGGTTACAGTCAACACCTCTCAAATGATCCCGGGATCAAACTTGAGTACCACGGTTATCATCCTTATATCAATTCCTAGTTGTGAGGAATCCCCACAAATTGGAGTCTCTCACGTTTTATACAAATGATTTCAATCAAAACTAGAGTAAGGGGGAAGTAGAAAGAAACACAAGAGCACAATTGCAGCAACAACACGCACACAAGCGAAGGAGAGAGTGCAAGAATGAAAACAACAGAGTCACAGCTCAAGAACGCGCTATAATCTCTCTCTAATGAATCAACAGCGTGGTTGCAGAGTCTCGGAGATGTAGAGTGCTCAAAGTGTATTTGGGTACTACTCCATGGCACCTAGGGGTTCCTTTTATAGCCCCAAGGGACCAAGGAGCAGTTTGATCTTCATTTGGAAGGCCTTGGTTGCCTTCTGTCCGTGGGTGCACCGGACTGTCTGGTGCACACCGTATAATGCACAGTCAGCGATCCCCTTCCATAACTGGTCAAGCCGACCGTTGAGTCAGCCATTGGGGCCTTTGGTCGCCAGGCACACTGGACTATCCGGTGGGGCCTCCCGACCATTGGCCCAGCAGACGTAGCCACCACATGGCCACCGTTGAATGCTTGTTGACCATTGGCACGGGGCAGAATCGCTTGCCGCCTGGAGCATCGGACTATCCGACGCACACCGAACTATCCGGTTTTAGCCAGCACGCCTGGCTCTTTTTCCCAAAAGCGGTCTATATGATCGCCGACCAGGCAATTTTGACCAGATGACCAGGCTAGGCATCGAACTGTCTAGTGCACATCAGGCTGTCTAGTGCAGTCCAGACTGACCCAATCTTAGTCATTTTGAGCCAAACTTCTTTCCTCCTTTTTGGCTCGATTTGAGAAGTTTTCTAGCACTTGGATAAACATAGTTAGCAACTAAAACAATTTACTAAGTGCTAGCATCATACCCTGTTCCTTCAATGCAATAGGATTTGCAATATACACCAAAATGCACTTTTCCTATGTTTCGCAATTTGCCTTTCAATTACATGTGCTTATGCTCATAAATCAAGATGTTAGTCCAAAACAATGTGTTGAGCATTTAATCACCAAAACAAAATAGAAATGGCCCAAGGGCACATTTCCCTTTCAATCTCCCATGATTTATGTCAACACTCCTAAAAGCAACAAAAGATGTAATAACATGATCAATATGAGACAACTTTTGCAAATTGAAGTCAAATGAAACACCAATAGAATAAGTCTAGGATTTGGCATATTTGGATCATTTTGCCACCACTTGGTTTATTTTCGCAACACAAATTTATTTTCTTCATGTCAAAAACACTTTGTTTTAGCAAATCGAAATATTTTTCAAGACTAGTTTTGATCAAAAGCCAACAACACCCCCTTTTCCCATAATAAAGATTTCTCCTCCACAAAAGAGTAGTTTTGTAATAAGAGGGTTTTGATCAAAAGGTAAGTACTAACACAATAAATTTTAAAATTCACAAGTGGTAGTTGATCTAGTTGCTTTGGCCTTAATTTCTCCCCATTTGGCATTAAGCACCAAAGGAGAATCTAGTGGCCTTTAAACCTCATTGCCTCACCAAAAAATGTGAATTAAAAGCAAGAAGGCAATAAACACCAAGGGAAACTTGAACATATCGTTATCCAGTGGAAGCCTTGTTCGTTGTTCAAGTTCACCATTTCCCTTTCCATTCACCTTTGAGACTACACCAAAACCACTTAAGCAAACATGTTAGTCTCAAGGGCCAAGTTGTAGCATATCCTCCCCCTAAGCATATGCATCATTTGCACAAGGACGTGAGAGGTCTGGGGATGATGTTTTACAACTTGAACACCAAAATACATAATTTAAAATGACATGATTAATAAATAAAAGATATATATGCTCTAGATCAATCCAATTTTCGCGAATCTAAGACATTTAGCTCACTACACAGCTTACAAAACCTTTTCTTATCTAAAGGCTTGGTAAAGATATCGGCTAGCTAGTGATCGGTGCTAATATGGCAAACATCGATATTTCCCTTTTGCTGGTGATCTCTTAGAAAGTGATGTCGGATGTCTATGTGCTTAGTGCGGTTGTGTTCAATGGGATTATCCGCCAAGCGGATTGCACTCTCATTATCACATAGGAGTGGGACTTTGCTCAGATTTTAGCCAAAGTCCCGGAGGGTTTGCCTCATCCAAATTAGTTGCGCACAACACTGACCTGTGACAACATACTCGGCCTCGACGGTGGATAGGGCAACAGATGTTTGTTTCTTTGAACTCCAAGACACCAGGGACCTTCCAGAAACTGACAAGTCCCTGATGTGCTCTTCCTATCTACCTTGCACCCGACATAATCAGATTCTGAATACCCAATCAAGTCAAAGGTAGACCTCTTAGGATACTAGAGCCCGATGTAAGGCATATGAACTAAATATCGAAGAATACGCTTCACAACCACAAGGTGACATTCCTTAGGATCGGATTGAAATCTAGCACATATGCAAACAGAAAACATAATGTCTAGTCTACTTGCACAAAGATAAAGCAAGGATCCTATCATAGACCGGTATACCTTTTGATTATGGACTTACCTCCTGCGTTGAGGTCCAAGTGTCCGTCGCTTCCCATCAGCATCTTAGCAGGCTTTGCATCCTTCATCCCAAACTTCTTTAGTATATCTTGAATGTACTTCATTTGAGATAGGAATGTCCCTTTCATAAGTTCCTTCACTTGATATCCAAGGAAGTAAGTCAACTCTCCCATCATGAACATCTCGAATTTCTGTGTCATCACCCTGCTAAACTCTTCACATGACTTTTGATTAGTAGAACCAAATATTATGTCATCGACATATATTTGGCATATAAAGAAATCATCATTGCATGTCTTAGTGAAAAGAGTAGGATCAGCTTTCCCGACCTTGAAAGCATTAGAAATAAGGAAATCTCTAAGGCATTCATACCATGCTCTTGGGGCTTACTTAAGTCCACAGAGCGCCTTAGAGAGCTTGTGCACATGGTCGGGGTACCTGTTATCCTCGAAGCCAGGGGTTGCTCCACATACACCTCCTCCTTGATTGGCCCATTAAGGAAAGCTCTATTCATGTCCATTTGATAGAGCTTAAAAGAATGGTGAGCATCACAGGCTAATAATATACAAATAGACTCAAGCCTAGCTACAGGAGCAAAAGTCTCCTCAAAATCTAAACCTGCGACTTGGGCATAACCTTTTGCCACAAGTCTTGCTTTGTTTCTTGTCACCACTCCACATTCATCTTGTTTGTTGTGAAACACCCACTTGGTGCCCACAACATTTTGCTTTGCACGTGACACCAGATTCCATACTTCATTTCTCTTGTAGTTGTTGAGCTCCTCTTGCATGGCCAACACCCAGTCTAGATCCTGCAAGGCTTCTTCTACCCTGAAAGGCTCAATAGAAGAGACAAAAGAGTAGTGCTCACAAAAATTTGCAATATGTGAACAAGTTGTAACTCCCTTGCTAATGTCACCAAGAATTTAATCCACCAGATGATCCCTTTGAATGTTGGTGCGGACTTGGGTCGGAGGTGCATGTGGTACTCCTTCATCCTCTCTGCCTTCTTGTTCTTGTGCTCCCCTTGATCCTCATCTTGAGTTGGGGGTTGCACCATCATTGAGGAAGAAGGTTGATCTTGCACTTGTTGTTCCTGTGGTTGCACATCGCCTATCACCATAGTCCTCGTTGCGGCCATTGGAACCTCGTTTTCATATATGCCATCAAGATCAACTTACACTCTTGGAGTGCCATTAGTCTCATCAAATATAATGTCACTAGTGACTTCAACTAAACCTAAAGATTTGTTGAAGACTTTATATGCCTTTGTATTTGAGTCATAACCAAGTAAAAACCCTTCAACGGCTTTGTGAGCAAACTTTGAATGCCTACCTTTCTTGACCAAGATGTAGCATTTTCTCCCAAATACACGAAAGTAAGAAGCATTGGGTTTGTTACCAGTGAGTAGCTCATATGTTGTCTTCTTGAGGAGGTGATGAAGATAGAGATGGTTTATGCCATGGCAAGCCGTATTTATGGCTTCCGACCAAAATTGTTCTAGCATCTTGTATTCTCCCAGCATCATCCTTGCCATATCAATGAGCGTCCTATTCTTCCTCTCCACTACACCGTTTTTTTGTGGAGTGTAGGGAGCAAAGTACTCATGCTTTATGCCTTCCTCCTCAAGATATTCCTTCACTTGAAGATTTTTGAACTCAGATCCATTGTCGCTCCTAATCTTTTCACTTTCAGCTCAAACTAATTTTGAGCTCATCTTAGGAAGCACTTGACAGTTTCTTGGGTTTTAGATTTATACTGCAAAATAAATACCCAAGTGAAGCGGGAATAGTCATCAACAATTACTAGACCATACTCACTTCCACCGATGCTAAGATAAGCAACATGCCCAAAGAGATCCATATGGAGAAGCTCCAATGGTCTTGATGTCGTTATCACATTCTTGCTTAGATGACTTATTCCCACCTGTTTTCCTCCTTGACATGCTGCACAAGGTCTATCTTTCTCAAAACAGGCATCCATTAGTCCTAACACATGTTCTCCCTTTAGAAGCTTATGAAGGTTCTTCATCCCAACATGTGCTAGACGGTGATGCCAGAGACAGCCCATGTTGGTCTTAACAAGTAAACATGCATCTAGATCGGCATTTTCTTTAGTAAAACCAACTAAATAAAGTTTGTCGTCCAATACACCTTTAAATGCTAATGAACCATCACTTCTTCTAAAGATAGTTACAACAACATTTGTAAATAAACAATTATAACCCATGTGACATAACTGACTAACAAAACACAGATTATATCCAAGCGATTCTACTAAAAAGACATTAGAAATAGAATGCTCGGTAGTCACTATTTTACCTATCCCCTTTACCTTGCCTTGGTTCCCATCTGCAAAGATGATCGTGTCATGGGAATCCTTATTCTTGACGTAGGAGGTGAACATGTTCTTCTCCCCCATCATGTGGTTTGTGCATCCTCTATCAATGATCCAGCTTGAGCCACCAGATGCATAAACCTACAAGGTATTTAGGCTTGGGATTTAGGTCCCCAACTTGTGTTGGGTCCTATCAGGTTAGTTACATAAGATTTTGGAACCCAAATGCAAGTCTTATCTTTCTTGTATTTTGGTCCCACATTTGTAGCAACAACTTTATCATTTTTATAATGAGTTACATAGGATGCATCAAAAGTATGGAATAGAATAGAGGGTCCATGAGATGCATTCCTATCCTTAGACGCATGAGAAACAACATGAGAAGCATGGCGCCTAGTTCTACTTTTATTAGAATCACTAGAAGAAGCAAATATAGTGTGAGGAATAAAACTATCATTGCAAGTATCATGATAAGCATTATGAGAGGCATTCTTGACATGAGAATACAAATAAGCATGGTTTTTCTTTTCATGAACAGAATGCAAGCTACTAGCCATAGGTGTCTTCCCTTTCTCCTTTGTGAAGTTTAGGACCTTTTGGATTTTAGTGTTCTTGGTTCCCTTTTGAAAACCAAGTTCATCCTTAATGGAGGGATGACTTCCAATGGTGAAGGCATCCCAAGCAAATTTCACTTTTTCTACTTCACTTTTGCAAGTTTTAAGTTGAACATTTAATTGAACAATTTCGTCATTCAACTTTGCAATAGTAGAAGCATGATTATTACATGCATTAATATCATGGTCTTTACATTTAGCATAGATTGAAACATGCTCAAAGATGAACTATCAACACTTAGTTTCTTTATTCTAGCATTCAAATCATCATTTAAACGCTTAAGGCTAGTAATAGAGAAATGGCAAGAAGACAATTCATATGCAAGCATTTCATTCTTCTTTATTTCTAAAGCAAGAGATTTTTCTACTTCTACTACTTTATCATGTTCCTCATAAAGCAGATCCTCTTGTTTTTCTAATAATATATCCTTTTCATTAATAACATCAATTAATTTATTAATTTTATCTATCTTAGATCTATCCAAGCCCTTAAAAAGATTGCTATAGTCTACATCATCATTATCATCACATTCTTCATCACTAGAAGAGATATACTTAGGAGTATCAAATGGACTTACCTTCTTCTCTTTTTCCATGAGGCAAGTGTGATGCTCGTTAGGGAAGAGGGAGGATTTGTCAAAGGCGGAGGCAGCAAGTCCTTCATCATCGGAGTCGGATGAAGAGCAGTATGAGTCCCATTCCTTGTCGATGTGCGCCTCGCCTTTTGTCTTTCTGTAGAACTTCTTTTTCTCCTTCTTCCCTTTCTTGTCTTGTACCTGCTCATTCTCATTATCGGTACATTGAGCAATAAAATGACCAGTCTTACCACACTTGAAGCATGAACGCTTTCCCCTTGATTTGTTCTTGTTGGGGTAGTCCTAGCGTCCTTTCAATGCGGTCTTCTAGTGCTTGATAACAAGCGCCATTTCTTCCTCGTTAAGACCAGCCGCCTCCACTTGCGCCACCTTGTTTGGGAGCACCTCCTTGCTAGTCATTACTTTGCAACGGGTTGCAGCTCGTAGAGAGGAAGAGGTCTGTTGACAATGTGGTCGACGTACCTTGCTTCTTTTACCATCATGCGCCCGCTTACAAACTTATCAAGGATTTCCTCGGGCGACATTTCGGTATACCTAGGATTTTCGTGAATAAGATTAACAAGATGGGGATCAATTACAGTAAATGACCTTAACATGGGGCGCACGATGTCATGATCCGTCCATCTTGTGTTTCCATAGTTTCGAATCTTGTTCACATGGGTCTTGAGCCTATTGTATGTTTCCGTTGGCTCCTCTCTCATTTTCATGGTGAATCTCCCCATCTCGCCTTCCACCAACTCCATCTTGGTGATCATTGTAGCATCATTACCTCATGATAGATCTTGAGGGTGTCCCATATTTGCTTGGCATTGTCCAAACCACTAACCTTGTTGTATTCATCCATGCATAGATATGCTAAAAGAATAGTAGTAGCTTAAGCATTTTTATGAATTTGGTCATTAATAAATATGACATTATCATTATTATCAAAATGCATTCCATTTTCTACTACTTCGCAAATGCTAGGATGATGAGAAAATAAATGACTACTCATTTTATGACTCCAAAAGGAATAATATTCCCATCAAAGTGAGGGGGCTTGCCAAGAGGAATAGATAATAAATGGCCATTGGAGTTGTATGGAATATGAGCATAATCGAAATAATAATTTTGATTAACCATATTTTTCTTTGAAGTGGAATCATCGTCGTCCTTCAGTGAAGATGAGGAGGCGTCGCTGTCGTAGTAGATTATCTTATTGATGCGCCTCTTCTTCTTCCCTTCCTTCCTATTATTGTTTGAGACTGAGTCGATGGGCTTGTCTCCTTTTGGCTCATTGTTGTTCAAGGTCTCCTCCTTGTCATCGATCACAATCTCCTTGCCCTTAGGATCCATCTATTCAGGCGGTTAGTCCCTTGATGAAGAGAACAGCTTTGATACCAATTAAGAGCACCTAGAGGGGGCGGATAGGTGATCCTGCAAAATTTTACTTAAAACAACAAACTTGGTCTAATAGTTGAGTTAGAGTAAATCAAACCAAGTTTGAGAGTAGAGAGAGAAGAGAACTCTTCACTTGATTGCTCCTTTGAGATGTGTATCAAACTTAGGAGAGTAATACAAGTGAATATGAGAACTCAAGAAGATGATAATCGCAATAAAGTAAATGAACAAGAGACACAACGATTTTATCATGTGGTTCGGCCAATGCCTACTCCACGTTGTGGTGACCTTCTTCGATCAAGGGTTGCACTCAACCCCTCTCAAATGATCTAAAGATCAAACTTGAGTAACGCAATTATCTTCCTTATATTAAGCCTTGGTTGTGAGGAATCTTCATAAATTGGAGTCTCTCACGCCTTACACAAATGATTTCAATCAAAACCAGAGTAAGAGGGAAAGTAGAAACACACACAAGAGCACAATCGCAGCAACAACATGCACACAAGCGAAGAAGAGAGCGCAAGAATGAAAACGACATAGTCACAGCTTAAGAACGCGCTCAATTATTGCCCTAATGAATCAACAATGTGGTTGCAGAGTCTCGGAGTTGTAGAGTGCTCAAAGTGTGCTTGGGTACTGCTCCATGGCGCATAGGGGTCCTTTTGTAGCCCCAAGGGACCAAGGAGTTGTTTGATCTTTAATTGGAAGGCCTTGGTTGCCTTCTGTCTACGGGTGCACCGGACTGTCTGCTGCACACCGAACAGTGCACAGTCAGCGATCCCCTTCCATAACCGACCGAGCCAACCGTTGAGTCAACCGTTGGGGCCTTTGGTCGTCAGGCACACCGGACTGTCCAATGCACATCGAACTATCCGGTGGGGTCTCCCGGCCGTTGATCCAGCAGACATGGTCGCCACGTGGCCACCGTTGAATGTGTGCCGACCTTTAGCATGGGGCAGAGCCGCTTGCCGCTTGGCATACCTGATTGTCGGGTGAATTTTAGCCAGTGCGCCCACCTCTTTTCCTCGAGAGCGGCCTGTACGGCTGCCGACCAGGCCATTTTGACCAGATGACCAGGCCAGGCACCGGACTGTCCGGTGCAGTCCAGACTGACCCAATCTTGGTCATTTTGAGCCAAACTTCTTTCCTCCTTTTTGGCTCAATTTGAGAAGTCTCCTAGCACTTGGATAAACATAATTAGCAACTAAAACAATTTACTAAGTGCTAGAATCATACCTTGTTCCTTCAATGCAATAGGATTTGCAATATACACCAAAATGCACTTATCCTACGTTTCTCAATTTGCCTTTCAAATACATGTGCTTATGCTCATACATCAAGATGTTAGTCCAAAACAATGTGTGGAACATTTAATCACCAAAACAAAATAGAAATGGTCCAAGAGCACATTTCCCTTTCACTGTCATCACTATCCCAGGTTAAAAAATACCACATTCCCTTGTTATAAAATATCATTTACTTTTAGTTTTATCGTAAGTCAAGTTTCTTTAAATTTAAATAAATATATAGAAAAAGTATGTCAACATTTATAGCACCAGGTCGGTTTCATCAACTCACCATGAAATGTCTTGAGAGTGCACTTATTTGAAGTTGTAGAAAGTATAATGTATTTTTTTAAGAATGCTTTGTCATCAAAGTTAAAAAAGAAGCTTAAATTAGACCAAATATAAAAAACTATAATTTTAAATAGAGAGAATACTTTTATTAAAAGGAACCGGATGTGCTTTTAACATCGGATACGGTAGAAATATCACCTTTTTGTCACAAGTTTTAAAGATATACTTCTCAATTTGAAGTCTGAGAAAAAAATAGGAACAACTGGCACAAAGCAAACCAATGATGTCCTTCTGCAAATCTTTGTCAAAACCGCGGAATTAAGCATGATGCACGCCTGACGACCACTCCACACCCACCCTTATGATATGCTCACAAGAGAAGCCGGCCACCGGGCTTCCCCCATCCACCGCTTCCCATAGGGCTGCGGTCACCCCCACAACATGGTGGTGGAGCCTCCGCCATACCACTGGATTGCAACCGCCACCGCTGCCGCCAAAACTAAATCCACACTTTCAAACCTCTCGTGCACGGAGCGGTTGATGTGGGAAGGAGGTGCATGGAGGGAAACATGCATACGAAGAGAAGGCATGTAAGAGATAAAGGGTATGTTTGGTTGAATTGTTTTTTACTAAATTATTATTGTAGGGAGTTTTTACAATATTTTTATTTGAAAAGAGAAAGCTTTGAGTTACATCTCATGTATCCATATTCTAACAAGATCTGTTACCGTGCTCTTCACTTTGTAGCATATCAAGAGCATTTTCTTTTCAAAGGACTCCGCGCATGCTTGTAAGGTGGGAGGTGTATTGTCAAAGACCCACTAATTCCTGCATTTCTAAATGCACCATGACATTGTTATGATTACTTCCATCGTCCAAGGACTCTTTGGTTGGGTTGTGGTTGTGAGAAAAGCTGTTGTGCGCTGTGAGCTGTGAAAAAAGCTGTTATATGCTGTGAGCTGTTAAAAAACTAAAAACCTATTGGTGAAAATCACTAAAAGCCGCTAAAAGTTCTTCCATATATATTTTCATGGTCCCATTCGTAAGCCGGTAAAAGTAGGTCTAGAATTGCTTTCAGTTTTACACTGTGAGTAAGTCGACTTTTAAAAAAAGATGCTTCCAGGATCCAGCTCTTTGGTTAGACTTTTGGCTTTTATGGGGTAAAAGGTAAAGCCAAACCAAACATACCCAAAGTTTATTTAGGTGTTGGTGACATTAGGGCATGTACAGCCCTATTAATTGGGAAGCAGCTCCTCTACAGTTGACTGCCCTATGTAGTCGTCACTGCATGTGGCCCTGGCGCTCTGCGAGACCTACACGGGAGCAGCTGACTATAGAGGATCATGTTCCATTAATTGAGGGGTATCTAGAGGTAATGTAAAAAAATTAAGAGATAGACTCTTTGTGAAGGGTCTGTCTCTTTACAACTTTCTATACAAATTGTCAAATTGTATTAATGATCTAAGAGATTAGAGTTATATCATTCAATCTCCTATTAATTGGGAAGCAGCTCCTCTACAGTTGACTGCCCTATGTAGTCGTCACTGCATGTGGCCCTAGCGCTCCGCGAGGCCTACACGGGTGCAGCTGACTATAGAGGATCATGTTCCATTAATTGAGGGGTATCTAGAGGTAATGTAAAAAAATCAAGAGATAGAATCTTCAGGAAGGGTCTGTCTCTTTACGACTTTCTATACAAATTGTCAAATTGTATTAATGATCTAAGAGATTAGAGTTATATCATTCAGTCTCTTAATTGTCTCTTGTAGCTAGGAAATCGTTCTAAGAGCTCTAGGTTGTACATGTCCTTAATAAATTTTAATTCAAAAATGAGTTCTAAATCAATTTCGATCCAAATGCTTCTTCACAAAATAGTAAGACCCTAAATAAATTTTAGCTCAAAATTGAATAAAAATATTACTCAATCTTAATCAGATCCGATGGAAAACGATCCTTGATCATCAGCTGCTTGTCCTCCCAGCTCCTTATCCAGTCCAGCGAATAAGGAGTTGAGGCAAAAACTTGTTTAGGAATGTGGTAAACCTGGGACAAGTCTAACACCGAAGAACTGACAACAAGATTAGCGTTAACAAACAGTTTTAGCTGTGAAATGTGAAACACCAGATGAACTGAGCCGCCTGCATATTTGTCGGGGACCATAATTAGGGGTACCCTCAAGACGCCTAATTCTCAGCTGGTAACCCCCATCAGCATAAAGCTGCAGAGGCCTGATGGGTGCGATTAAGTCAGGGATCAGTCCATACGAGCGACTCGATCACGCCTCGCCCGAGCCTAGCCTCGGACAAGGGCAGCCGACCCCGAGGTGTTTCCGTCTCGCCCGAGGCCCCTTTTTAACGGCAGACGCATCTCTGGCTCGCCCGAGGCCTTGCCTTCGCTAAGAAGCAACCCTGACTAAATCGCTGCACCAACCGACCGAGTCGCAGGGGCATTTAACGCAAAGGTAGCCTGACACCTTTATCCTGACGCGCGCCCCCCGGCAGAGCCGAAGTGACCGCCGTCATTTCGCCGCTCCACTGACCGGTCTCACAGAAGGACAGCGCCGCCTGCGCCATCCCAACTGCAGTGCCACTTGACAGAGTGAGACTGACAGGCAGTCAGGCCTTGCCAAAGGCGCCATAGGAAGCTCCGCCCGACCCAGGGCTCGGACTCGGGCTAAGGCCCCAGAAGACGGTGAACTCCGCTCCGCCCGACCCAGGGCTCGGACTCGGGCTAAGGCCCCGGAAGACGGCGAACTTCGCTCCGCCCGACCCAGGGCTCGGACTTGGGCTAAGGCCCCGGAAGACGGCGAACTCCGCTCCGCCCGACCCAGGGCTCGGACTCGGGCTAAGGCCCCGGAAGACGGCGAACTCCGCTCCGCCCGACCCAGGGCTCGGACTCGGGCTAAGGCCCCGGAAGACGGCGAACTCCGCTCCGCCCGACCCAGGGCTCGGACTCGGGCTAAGGCCCCGGAAGACGGCAAACTCCGCTCCGCCCGACCCAGGGCTCGGACTCGGGCTAAGGCCCCGGAAGACGGCGAACTCCGCTCCGCCCGGGCCCCGGAAGACGGCGAACTCCGCTCCGCCCGACCCAGGGCTCGGACTCGGGCTAAGGCCCCGGAAGACGACGAACTCTGCTTCGCCCGACCCCAGGGGTCGGACTCCGCCCTGGCCTCTGCCGAACGACCTCCGCCTCGCCCGACCCAGGAGCTCGGGCTTGGCCCCGGCCATGGAAGACAGACACAACCTCGGCCTCGGAGGAGCCTCCACGTCGCCCGACCTAGGGCACAAGTCCGCCACGTCAACAGAAAGCGCCATCATCACCCTATCCCGAGCCGACTCGGGCCGTAGAGAACAAGACCGACGTCCCATCTGGCTAGCTCCGCCAGATAGGCAATGATGGCGCCCCGCTAGCCCTGTGATGGCGGCGGCTCTCAGCTCCCTTACGGAAGCAGGGGGACGTCAGCAAGGACCCAACAGCTCCGACAGCTGTCCCTCCGCCAGGCTCCGATTGCTCCACCGACAGCCACGACACCACACCAGCTGGGTGCCAAGATCTCTCCGGCTGCCACCTTGGCATGTACTTAGGGCGCTAGCTCTCCCCCGCTAGACACGTAGCACTCTGCTGCACCCCCATTGTACACCTGGATCCTCTCCTTACGCCTATAAAAGGAAGGACCAGGGCCTTCTTAGAGAAGGTTGGCCGCGCGGGAACGAGGACGGGGCAGGCGCTCTCTTGGGGCCGCTCGCTTCCCTCACCCGCGTGGACGCTTGTAACCCCCTACTGCAAGCGCACCCGACCTGGGCGCGGGTCGAACACGAAGGCCGCGGGATCTCCACCTCCCTCATGACTCGTCTCCGGCCACCTCGCTTCTCCCCACTTCGCGCTCGCCCACGCGCTCGACCCATCTGGGCTGGGGCATGCGGCACACTCACTCGTCGGCTTAGGGACCCCCCGGTCTCGAAACGCCGACAATTGGCGCGCCAGGTAGGGGCCTGCTACGTGTTAACGAGCAGTTTCCCGTCAAGCTCAAGATGGGCAATCTCCAATGACCTCTCCAACCCGGGACGGTGCTCCGTTTCGGGAGTCTCGAGTTCATGTCTCTCGACGACAGCTACGACATGATACTCCTTCCACCGCCGCGCGACGACGACAATGGCGGCCGACAGCCCGCCCGCCGGCGGCGGAATCGACGACGTCTTCCCCGCGTGGTGGAAGAACAACATTCGAGCTCGCCCCGTCCTCTCCCTCGCCATCGGAGGAGGAGGCGGGGCAACCAAGGCCGGGCGGGAGGCTGCGCTCCGTCGGCTGTCGAGCGAATCGACATCCCCAGCGCCCCAACGGAGGACGCGTCGGGCATCGACCTCGCGTTTGAGACGAAGGTGAGCGCCGTCCCCCCACGACACGCCAATCCCGAGCAAGTGGACGACACCAGCACGCTCGCGGAGGGCCTGCAGGACGTCGCCCTCGTACCCAAGACGACGGCGCAATCAGTCCCCGGTGTGACTACGTCGCTCCTCGTCGACCAAAAGGTACCGACTGATTCCCATCCTACGTCCTTTCGACTCGACCTCAACCCGCCTAGCGACCTCGCTTTGGCGGGCGCTCACGTTGAGGCGAGTGCAACCCCTCTGGGGTTTCGTGTGCGGTCGCCTTGGGACCGATTGACGGACGTCTCGACCTACGGGCCCTCTGGGTCCGAGGAAGATGACGATCCCAGCATCTGCTGGGATTTCTCTAGATCTGGCAACCCCAGTGCCATGCGAGACTTCATGACCGCATGTGACTACTGCCTCTCCGACTGTTCCGACGGCAGCCGCAGCCTTGACGACAAGGACTGCGGCCCGAGCCGCGAATGTTTCCACGTCGAGCTAGGGGATCCCTCCAAAGGCAACCATCTCGGCATGCCGGAGGATGGCGATCTCCCTAGGCCAGTGCCTCGCGCCGACATCCCGCGGGAGCTAGCTGTGGTCCCCGTTCCGGCGGGGGGTCACGACCCACAGCTCGAGCAAGTCCGCGGGGCGCAGGCCAGGCTCGACGAGGGAGCAGGAGCGCTCGAGCCGATCCGCCGGGACGTCGGGCAGGTATGGGCGGGCCAGCCCCCGGCCGGAGAAATACGTCACCTGCCCCAGGGTTTCCAGCACCGCGTCGCCAACGATGCCAGGGACAGGCCGCCACCCGCATCCAGCGGGATCGGTCAGAACCTGGCAGCCGCAGCGATGCTCCTCCGCGCGATGCCGGAGCCATCAACCACCGAGGGTCGGCGAATCCAGGGAGAGCTCAAGAATCTCCTGGAAGGCGCTGCGGCCCGGCGGGCCGAGAGCTCTGCCTCCCGAAGGCAGGGGTACCCCTCGGAACCTCATGCCGCGACTTCCCAATTCATGCGGGAAGCCTCGGTCTACACCGGGCGCACGCGCAACACCGCGCCTGCGGCCCCGAGCCACCTCGGCAACGAGCACCATCGTCGCGACCGTCGGGCCCGCCTCGACGAAAGGGTGCGCCGAGGTTATCACCCAAGGCGTGGGGGACGCTACAACAGCGGGGAGGATCGGAGTCCCTCGCCCGAACCACCCGGTCCGCAGGCCTTCAGCCGGGCCATCCGGCGGGCGCCGTTTCCGGCCCGATTCCGACCCCCGACTACTATCACAAAGTACTCGGGGGAAACGAGACCGGAATTGTGGCTCGCGGACTACCGCTTGGCCTGTCAACTGGGTGGAACGGATGACGACAACCTCATCATCCGCAACCTCCCCCTGTTCCTCTCCGACACTGCTCGCGCCTGGTTGGAGCACCTGCCTCCGGGGCAGATCTCCAACTGGGAGGATTTGGTCCAAGCCTTCGCCGGCAACTTCTAGGGCACGTACGTGCGCCCCGGGAATTCCTGGGACCTCCGAAGCTGCCGGCAACAGCCGGGAGAGTCTCTTCGGGACTACATCCGGCGATTCTCGAAGCAGCGCACCGAGCTGCCCAACATCACCGACTCAGATGTCATCGGCGCGTTCCTTGCCGGCACCACTTGCCGTGACCTGGTGAGCAAGTTGGGTCGCAAGACCCCCACCAGGGCGAGCGAGCTGATGGACATCGCCACCAAGTTCGCCTCTGGCCAGGAGGTGGTCGAGGCCATCTTCCGAAAGGACAAGCAGCCCCAGGGCCGCCCGTCGGAAGATGCTCCCGAGGCGTCTACTCCACGCGGCGCCAAGAAGAAAGGCAAGAAGAAGTCGCAAGCGAAACGCGACGCCGCCGACGCAGACCTTGTCGCTGCCGCCGAGTACAAGAACCCTCGGAAGCCCCCCGGAGGTGCTAACCTCTTCGACAAGAGGCTCAAGGAGACGTGCCCTTACCATCAGGGGCCCGTCAAGCACACCCTCGAGGAGTGCGTCATGCTTCGGCGCCACTTCCACCGGGCCGGGCCACCCGCAGAGGGTGGCAGGGCCCGCGACGACGACAAAAAGGAAGATCACCAAGCAGGAGAGTTCCCCGAGGTCCGCGACTGCTTCATGATCTACGGAGGGCATGCGGCGAATGCCTCGGCTCGGCATCGCAAGCAAGAGCGTCGGGAGGTCTGCTCGGTGAAGGTGGCGGCGCTAGTCTACCTAGACTGGTCCGACAAGCCCATCACCTTCGACCAAGCTGACCACCCCGACCACGTGCCGAGCCCGGGGAAATACCCGCTCGTCGTCGATCCCATCATCGGCGACGTCAGGCTCACCAAGGTCCTAATGGATGGGGGCAGCTGCCTCAACATCATCTACGCCGAGACCCTCAGGCTCTTGCGCGTCGCTTTGTCCTCCGTCCGAGCAGGCGCTGCGCCCTTCCACGGGATCATTCCTGGGAAGCGCGTCCAGCCCCTCGGACAGCTCGACCTTCCTGTCTGCTTCGGAACGCCCTCCAACTTCCGAAGGGAGATTCTGACGTTCGAGGTGGTCGGGTTCCGAGGGACCTACCACGCGGTATTGGGGAGGCCATGCTACGCGAAGTTCATGGCCGTCCCCAACTACACCTACCTGAAGCTCAAGATGTCGGGCCCCAACGGGGTCATCACCGTCGGCCCCACGTACAAACACGCGTTCGAATGCGACGTGGAGTGCGTGGAGTACGCCGAGGCCCTCGCCGAGTCCGAGGCCCTCATCGCTGACCTGGAGAACCTCTCCAGAGAGGTGCCAGACGTGAAGCGACACGCCGGCAATTTCGAGCCAGCAGAGACGGTTAAGGCCGTCCCTCTCGACCCCAGTGGCGACACCTCCAAGCAGATCCGGATCGGTTCCGGGCTCGACCCCAAATAGGAAGCAGTGCTCGTCGACTTTCTCCGCGCAAACGCCGACGTCTTTGCGTGGAGTCCCTCGGACATGCCCGGCATACCGAGGGATGTCGTCGAGCACTCGCTGGATATTCGGGCCGGAGCCCGACCGGTCAGGCAGCCTCTGCGCCGATTCGACGAGGAAAAGCGCAGGGTGATAGGCGAGGAGATCCACAAGCTAATGGCAGCAGGGTTCATCAAAGAGGTATTCCATCCCGAATGGCTTGCCAACCCTGTGCTTGTGAGAAAGAAAGGGGGGAAATGGCGGATGTGTGTAGACTACACTGGTCTCAACAAAGCATGTCCGAAGGTTCCCTACCCTCTACCTCGCATCGATCAAATCGTGGATTCCACTGCTGGGTGCGAAACCCTGTCTTTCCTCGATGCCTACTCAGGGTATCATCAAATCAAGATGAAAGAGTCCGACCAGCTCGCGACTTCTTTCATCACGCCCTTCGGCATGTACTGCTATGTCACCATGCCGTTCGGTTTGAGGAACGCGGGTGCGACGTACCAGCGGTGCATGAACCATGTGTTCGGCGAACACATCGGTCGCACGGTCGAGGCCTACGTCGATGACATCGTAGTCAAGACAAGGAAAGCCTCCGACCTCCTCTCCGACCTTGAAGTGACATTCCGGTGTCTCAAGGCAAAGGACGTCAAGCTCAATCCCAAGAAGTGCGTCTTCGGGGTGCCCCGAGGCATGCTCCTGGGGTTCATCGTCTCCGAGCGAGGCATCGAAGCCAACCCGGAGAAAATCACAGCCATCACCAGCATGGGGCCCATCAAGGACTTAAAAGGCGTACAGAGGGTCATGGGATGTCTCACGGCCTTGAGCCGTTTCATCTCACGCCTCGGCGAAAGAGGCCTGCCTCTGTACCGCCTCTTAAGGAAGGCCGAGTGCTTCACTTGGACCCCCGAGGCCGAGGAAGCTCTCGGGAACCTGAAGGCGCTCCTCACCAAGGCGCCTATCTTGGTACCCCCAGCTAATGGAGAAGCCCTCTTGGTCTACATCGCCGCGACCACTCAGGTGGTTAGCGCCGCGATTGTGGTCAAAAGGCAAGAAGAGGGGCATGCATTGCCCGTTCAGAGGCCAGTTTACTTCGTCAGTGAGGTGCTGTCCGAAACCAAGGTCCGCTACCCACAAGTTCAGACACTACTGTATGCAGTAATCCTGACGAGGCGAAAGTTGCGACATTACTTCGAGTCTCATCCGGTAACTGTGGTATCATCCTTCCCCCTGGGGGAGATCATCCAGTGCCGAGAGGCCTCGGGCAGGATCGCAAAATGGGCGGTGGAAATCATGGGCGAGACAATCTCGTTCGCCCCTCGGAAGGCCATCAAGTCCCAGGTACTGGCGGACTTCATAGCCGAATGGGTCGACACCCAGCTGCCGACGGCTCCGATCCAACCAGAGCTCTGGACCATGTTTTTCGACGGGTCGCTGATGAAGACGGGAGCCGGCGCGGGCCTGCTCTTCGTCTCGCCCCTCGGGAAACACCTACGCTACGTGCTGCGTCTCCATTTCCCGGCGTCCAACAATGTGGCTGAGTACGAAGCTCTGATCAACGGATTGCGAATCGCCATCGAGCTAGGGGTCCGACGCCTCGACGCTCGCGGCGACTCGCAGCTCGTCATCGACCAAGTCATGAAGAACTCCCACTGCCGCGACCCGAAGATGGAGGCCTACTGTGATGAGGTTCGGCGCCTGGAAGACAAGTTCTACGGGCTCGAGCTTAACCACATCGCCCGGCGCTACAACGAGACTGCGGACGAGCTGGCGAAGATAGCCTCGGGGCGAACGACGGTTCCCCCGGACGTCTTCTCCCGGGATCTGCACCAACCCTCCGTCAAGATCAACGACACGCCCGAGCCCGAGGCGTCCTCGGCCCAGTCCGAGGTACCCTCGGCCCAGCCCGAGGCGTCCTCGGTTTAGCCCGAGGAACCCTCGGCCCCCGAGGGCGAGGCGCTGCGCATTGAGGAGGAGCGGAGCGGGGTCACGCCTGATCGAGATTGGCAGACCCCGTACCTGCAATATCTCCGCCAAGGAGAGCTACCCCTCGACCAAGCCGAGGCTCGGCGGGTAGCGCGACGCGCCAAGTCGTTCGTCTTGCTGGGCGATGAGAAGGAGCTCTACCACCGCAGCCCCTCGGGCATCCTCCAGCGATGCATCTCCATCGCCGAAGGTCAGGAACTCCTGCAAGAGATACACTCGGGGGCTTGCGGCCATCACGCAGCACCTCGAGCCCTCGTCGGGAACGCTTTCCGGCAAGGCTTCTACTGGCCAACGGCGGTGGCTGACGCCACTAGAATCGTCCGCACCTGCGAAGGGTGTCAATTCTATGCGAAGCAGACCCACCTGCCCGCTCAGGCTCTGCAGACGATACCCATCACCTGGCCCTTCGCTGTGTGGGGTCTGGATCTCGTCGGCCCTCTGCAGAAGGCGCCCGGGGGCTACACGCACCTGCTGGTCACCGTCGACAAATTCTCCAAGTGGATCGAGGTCCGACCCCTGAACAGCATCAGGTCCGAGCAGGCGGTGGCGTTCTTCGCCAACATCATCCATCGCTTCGGGGTCCCAAACTCCATCATCACCGACAATGGCACCCAGTTCACCGGCAGAAAATTCTTGGATTTTTGCGAGGATCACCACTTCCGGGTGAACTGGGCTGCCGTAGCTCATCCCATGTCGAATGGGCAAGTAGAGCGTGCCAACGGCATGATTCTACAAGGGCTCAAGCCTCGGATTTACAACGACCTCAACAAGTTCGGCAAGCGATGGATGAAGGAACTCCCCTCGGTGGTCTGGAGCCTGAGGACAACGCCGAGCCGAGCCACGGGTTTCACGCCGTTCTTCCTGGTCTACGGGGTCGAGGCCGTCTTGCCCACTGACCTGGAATACGGCTCCCCGAGGACGAGGGCCTACGACGATCAAAGCAACCAAGCTAGCCGAGAAGACTCGCTGGACCAGCTGGAAGAGGCTCGGGACAGGGCCTTACTACACTCGGCGCGGTATCAGCAGTCCCTACGACGCTACCACGCCCGAGGGGTCCGACCCCGAGACCTCTAGGTGGGCGACCTGGTGCTTCGTCTGCGGCAAGACGCCCAAGGGAGGCACAAGCTCACGCCCCCCTGGGAAGGGCCATTCGTCATCGCCAAAGTCCTGAAGCCCGGAACGTACAAGCTGGCCAACAGTCAAGGCGAGGTCTACGGCAACGCATGGAACATCCAACAGCTACGTCGCTTCTACCCTTAAGATGTTTCCAAGTTGTTCATATACCCCGCACCCACGCAAAGTTTAGTCAACAAGGAAGGGTCGGCCTCGCCTCGGCAAAGCCCGACCCTCCCTCGGGGGCTAAAAGGGGGGAAACCCCCTCTGCGTCAAAATTTTCCTCGAAAAAAAATCTCTTCTACCAGAATATCTTTCGTGCTTTTTGACTACTTCGAAAAGTGGGTCCTGGAAACGACGGAGTACACGTAAGCAGCCAAGGCTGACCGAGCCGAGGGACTCCTACGCCTCTGGGATACGGATACCTCACTCATCACCTTCTGCGATAAGTAACTCGCGTTCGGATAAAGTGACTCTGCGGATCGAACAAGTCTTTACGTTCGGAAGCCCTTCTGCCGAAGCGATCCTTCGAGCCTTCTCGACCGAGTCGGTGATAGGGCCTCATGGACGGGTGAAAGTACGCGTAAGCGGCAAGGCCGACCGAGCCGAGGGACTCCCACGCCTCCGGGATACGGATACCTCACTCATCACCTTCCGCGAGAAGCAACTCTCGCTCGCACAAACATCCCTGTTACCGACAAAAAGTCCAGATACTCGAAACAAGAGGAAAAGAGACGCAGCTTTACAACGCAGTAAGGGTGTGTGTTCTGGCCTCGACGGCCGCACAAGGCACACGCTACAAGACAATCTGATCCTGCAGGCTCGGGTCTTGGCGCTGGAAGGGGGCAGCAACACCCTCGGCATCAGCGACACCTTCGGCGAGGCCCGACCTAGCCTCAGACGGCGACGCGGTCCGAGGGTCTCCGCTCCGAAGGACGACGTCATCACCACGCCCGAACAATCGCCGCCAGGGACTTCTCCGGGAATCTGGCCCGAGCAGGCGGCTCGGCCGGTTACCCCTTAGGCCTCGGTCAACCATCTTCCGAGGGCGCCAGCCCGGTTCGAAGCCTCGGCTGATCAGCTCCGACGTCGATCCGGCCAACGGACAACCCGGCTAGGCTCCGGCCAACCAGGTTTCATTTTCGAGCTGACTCCACCTCTGTTCATGCTGATATCGCTACCCCTGGCCTCGGCTCGACGAAGAGCGGCCAAGGGGTCTCTTTAACTAAGCTAGAGGAACCTCGGACAGCAAGACCGACCGAGCCGAGGGACTCCTACGCCTCCGGGATACGGATACCTCACTCGTCACCTTGACACGGGGTGACTCATGCTTGGTGAAGCGGTTCAGATAGTCAACAGACGAGTCTTAGTGCTCAAAATGAGGAAAAAACACGGCTCCGTGCCGTAATTACATACATGTTCAGGCCCCGAAAGCCGAAATGAACAAAAAACACCGGCATTCGAAGTGCCATTACAAACGGAACTCCGGTCCCCCCCCCCCCCCCCCCGCAGGTACGAACAACCCCACTCGATAGGGGTGGGCCTGCGGAGCAACAGAAGACCGACGAACGGCTAGTCATCGCCCGCCCCAGCAGCGGCGACGATGAAGACTTCTGTCCCGGGGGGCCGAACAGCAGCAGTGATGACCTCAGGGCGGATGCTGCTGCTAGGAGGCCCTCGCCCTTGCCCAAACTCAAGAGGCAAGGACGGGCAGAAGGCCGTAGAGTTGGAGGTCGGTCCGTGGCCAGCCTTGGCTATCGCGCCGGCGGAAGAACCTCTTCCAGTTGCCGTGGCAAATGCCGACGCCGCGAGCGGCTCCGAAGCCACTCGCGTCCGAAGGCCAGGCACGCTGCAGATGCCAACGCCATGGACGACAACCGCTCCTCCCTCCGATCACTGAGTGAAGGAGCGGGCCGCCGCCCACGCGGGGGCCGACCTCAACTCGGCACACTCCCCTCCCCAGCCCTGGTGATGAAAATCCTTGAGGCTGAGGGAGGGGCAGAGGCCGTGGCCCGGCTCGCTTTCCCCCACCATCAAGCCGGAGGTCACCATCTTGGGTGACCGCCAGCGGAGGGGAGCAACCGGGCCGCCTGATTAAAATCCTTGAAGCCGAACGATGGCTGAAAGGTACCAACTCCCACGGAGTTGTGTTCCTCCAACGATAGGCGAAAGGACGACGGTTTCCCCCATCCGGGGGCTTGGAAGGTGGAAAGACACAGTGCATAAGGGAGGAAGAAGACATGGTCGCCTTACGAAAGGGGTCGCCCTCCTTTTAAAGGCGACTCTCCCTGCGTGCGCCCCCAACCGTCACGGACTGAGTCTTCTCCAACACGCTCCAAAGCCCTCCCCTGCGGCGCGGGGGCTGGGTCCCGCATGTCATACAGACCGGCTCCGAGCAGAAGAAGCCAAACCGCCGCGCATGGCGCACGCAACCGCCCAGCGGTTACAAATGACCCTCCACTTTTGCCCAGACCAACGGGCGAAAGGGGCGGGCAGCCATGCAGGCGGCATGCAACCGCGCCAAGTGGACGCGCCTCTCCGACTCCCGACACGCCAGCATGGAGGCCCAGGCCCACGCGTCGCGCGACCGGCGCGCCGGATGCTGCATGCAAGCAACTGTACCACTTGCGCCACCACCGCACCTCCTCGATTGCGGAACCGATACCGTGACTCGAGGCGACCCAGCGCGCGACCCAGCAGCGCCAGCCTGACGCAGCGGTCAACGCGGTCAAAAGTGGGCCGGCAGTGATGATGGTGGCAGGCACGCGGGAGCAGCGGTCACGCCGTCAGCCAAGCTCACGTCCCATCCGGAGGCAGCGAGAGAACCCCCTCTCACGGCGTGAAGACAACGCGCCCGTGACCCGTTCCTCGAACGGCTCGCGCACGCGCAACGGCAGCCCCGCCAACTACTTGCCCCGTCGCATTAACTCCGCGGCTGGACAGGCGGCGCTTCTGGCAGGAGCAGCGGGCGACGCTTCGCCTTCGCCAAAACAACCGCACCAAAAAAGGTACGCCGCGTCGTTCGGTTTCGTATCCTTTTTCCTTTTTTCCTCTTTCTCTATCTCTTGCGACAGGGACCGGGAAAGGGGGATACCCCGAAAGGGATCCTTCCCCGTGAAGGAACTAGGCTCCGAGCCTCCTTACTGATCAGGGGTTCGAAGGCTGGCCCCCCAAGGGTTCAACAGCCGCCTCAGATCGCGTGGGCCCTACACCCACTACTGGTCAGAGGTTCGAAGGCCGGCCCCCCGAAAGGTTCCACGGCCGCCTCAGGCTACTCGGGCTCCGCGCCCATTACTGATCAGGGGTTCGAAGGCTGGCCCCCCGAAGGGTTCACAGTCGCCTCAGACACCGAGCGAGGGATGACCAGGGGTACGTTCGATACATAACCGAGGCTCGGGCTGCGCTCCCGAGGTACCCTAGGACATTTCCGAGACCAGCGGGAGCGATCCTGTAACGGAATCCCATCGAAGGGAGGCATCGAGCCCTCGGACCCCGTCGCCAGGGGACCGGGTCCGGCAGATCACCCGCAGGTACTTTTCGGCGTGCCTCTAGGCCCCTAGCCGACCCCCAACGAACGGGGCACGGACGTCAACTCGGATTACCCGCTTGCAGCTCACCGGAGACGCCATGTTCGGTGCCCATCGAGGGTAACATGGCGCTCTCCCCCCCTCCTCCTTGCGGAAAGGCGACGTAGGGGCGTATGTAAAAAAGCCGAGTCTGTCCCTGATCGCCCTCTCGCCCTGTGCGGAGGCTCGGGGGCTGCTCTCGCAAACCCGGCTCCGGCCAAACCGTTGACAGCGTCAACATACCAGCCCGAGAACTTGGGCCCCGACCGTGCACCCGGGCTACGGCCAGTTCGCATGAGGGAACCACCAGACCAGCCGAAGCATTACGCAAGGCATTAAGACCTCGAAGGAGTGAAACCACTCCTCCAAGGCCTCGGGGGCTACACCCGGCGGGTGCGCTCGCGCGCACCCACCAACAAAATGCAACCGAGAAAGGCTGGTCCCCTTGCAAAAAAGTGCGACGAAAGCCTCCAAGCGAGTGCTAACACTCCCTTCGAGGCTCGGGGGCTACTGTCGGGGACCATAATTAGGGGTACCCTCAAGACGCCTAATTCTCAGCTGGTAACCCCCATCAGCATAAAGCTGCAGAGGCCTGATGGGTGCGATTAAGTCAGGGATCAGTCCATACGAGCGACTCGATCACGCCTCGCCCGAGCCTAGCCTCGGACAAGGGCAGCCGACCCCGAGGTGTTTCCGTCTCGCCCGAGGCCCCCTTTTAACGGCAGACGCATCTCCGGCTCGCCCGAGGCCTTGCCTTCGCTAAGAAGCAACCCTGACTAAATCGCTGCACCAACCGACCGAGTCGCAGGGGCATTTAACGCAAAGGTAGCCTGACACCTTTATCCTGACGCGCGCCCCCCGGCAGAGCCGAAGTGACCGCCGTCATTTCGCCGCTCCACTGACCGGTCTGACAGAAGGACAGCGCCGCCTGCGCCATCCCAACTGCAGTGCCACTTGACAGAGTGAGACTGACAGGCAGTCAGGCCTTGCCAAAGGCGCCATAGGAAGCTCTGCCCGACCCAGGGCTCGGACTCGGGCTAAGGCCCCGGAAGACGGCGAACTCCGCTCCGCCCGACCCAGGGCTCGGACTCGGGCTAAGGCCCCGGAAGACGGCGAACTCCACTCCGCCCGACCCAGGGCTCGGACTCGGGCTAAGGCCCCGGAAGACGGCGAACTCCGCTCCGCCCGACCCAGGGCTCGGACTCGGGCTAAGGCCCCGGAAGACGGCGAACTCCGCTCCGCCCGACCCAGGGCTCGGACTCGGGCTAAGGCCCCGGAAGACGGCGAACTCCGCTCCGCCCGACCCAGGGCTCGGACTCGGGCTAAGGCCCCGCAAGATGGCGAACTCCGCTCCGCCCGACCCAGGGCTCGGACTCGGGCTAAGGCCCCGGAAGACGGCGAACTCCGCTCTGCCCGACCCAGGGCTCGGACTCGGGCTAAGGCCCCGGAAGACGACGAACTCCGCTTCGCCCGACCCCAGGGGTCGGACTCTGCCCTGGCCTCTGCCGAACGACCTCCGCCTCGCCCGACCCAGGAGCTCGGGCTCGGCCCCGGCCATGGAAGACAGACTCGACCTCGGCCTCGGAGGAGCCTCCACGTCGCCCGACCTAGGGCACAAGTCCGCCACGTCAACAGAAAGCGCCATCATCACCCTACCCCGAGCCGACTCGGGCCGCAGAGAACAAGACCGACGTCCCATCTGGCTAGCTCCGCTAGATAGGCAATGATGGCGCCCCGCTAGCCCTGTGACGGCGACGGCTCTCAGCTCCCTTACGGAAGCAGGGGGACGTCAGCAAGGACCCAACAGCTCCGACAGCTGTCCCTCCACCAGGCTCCGATTGCTCCACCGACAGCCACGACACCACACCAGCTGGGTGCCAAGATCTCTCTGGCTGCCACCTTGGCATGTACTTAGGGCGCTAGCTCTCCCCCGCTAGACACGTAGCACTCTGCTGCACCCCCATTGTACACCTGGATCCTCTCCTTACGCCTATAAAAGGAAGGACCAGGGCCTTCTTAGAGAAGGTTGGCCGCGCGGGAACGAGGACGGGGCAGGCGCTCTCTTGGGGCCGCTCGCTTCCCTCACCCGCGTGGACGCTTGTAACCCCCTACTGCAAGCGCACCCGACCTGGGCGCGGGTCGAACACGAAGGCCGCGGGATCTCCACCTCCATCACGACTCGTCTCCGGCCACCTCGCTTCTCCCCCCTTCGCGCTCGCCCACGCGCTCGACCCATCTGGGCTGGGGCACGCGGCACACTCACTCGTCGGCTTAGGGACCCCCCGGTCTCGAAACGCCGACAATATTATAAGGCTCGAAGAATTGGAACGCTAGCTTGTGGTTCTGGCATTCAGCCACTGAGGACTGACAGTAGAGGGTGAAGTTTCAAGTACACACCCGATCACCCACATCGAATGTACGATCTGTGCACCCTTTTGTCTATCAGCTGGTGTTTAATCGGAGTTTGAGCATGCTGCGAGTGCATTTTGGCTTTCTGCAACATCTAGCACTTCAAATGGAGATTTGCCCAATACAGTATGGTAGCAGGACTGCACATATGCTTTGATCTGTTCTTCCCTTCCAGGCTAGCTGAAAATAGATTTGACACTGTTGGGGCCTTCGTCTTCTGAAGGTCCTCAAAAACATGATTTGACAATATTTCTCAAGTGTAATATATGAACAGGTACCTTCGGACTCGGATCAAAACCATATACAATGTGAGAAGCATGAACAATACGAAGGATGACGCAGCCCCGAAGCCACGCGCAAGGGAGCTTCGGCATAACGGCAAAAAAGGAACCGAATTAAAGGGGAAAAGGCTATATGGACCTCAATGGATTATCCTAAGGTCAATAGTAAATGTAAAGGTAATGAGTGTAATTTTACACAGGTTGCGTCATGTGCCTATAAATAGATGAACAGTGCCCCCGTACTGTTCACGCTAACTTGTACTTGCTCTTGCGTCACGCTTGTACTTTCATTTCTTGTCAAGCCAAAGGTACGAATGTAATTCAATATTGTTCTTATTCATTTATAATCTTATAATAAGAAATGTACGTGATTATATCATATAATTGTTCATGTTCTCTCTTATGTTTTGCATGCTTCATCTGCCATTAATACATACTGTGATGATGAAGGTATGACCTTCATATCCTTCGTCCGAAGATCATTATATCCTTGAGGAGAAAATGTTTCAAAGGACGAAGGACATTCACAATTAACCTATTTTTGTGTTGCCTTGTTCTTAATTCATAGCATTTGAGAACAAGTCTCCAACATTGGCGCCCACCTCCGGTGAACTCATCCGACCACCTTCGGCAAGCCCTGACCTTCGTCATGCCGCCGAAGAAAGCTTCAGCACCAGGGGCTGCTGCATTGTAGCCACTGGACCCAAACCAGGAAACTCTCTCTCTCCAAGAGGCTCGAAGCCAGTAGAGGAAGGCCACCAGCCCAACACTCCAGGAGGAGGAGTTGGACCAAGAGATCAGGGACATGGAAATCATCCATCAACAAGTACAAAGGAAGAAGGAGAAGATGACTTGGCTGGCCGATCTTCAAAGGAAGATCGATGAAGCTACTGAAGAAGTGCGTAATCTTGCTCAAGATGAACAAGATCGAAGGCCCCAACACAGGGAGCTTCGTCAAGAGGGCTTATTCAAAGAAGATGGATGGTATGATGATTTTAGTCATGATACCTTTATTTTTGATGATGTTTCTCCTTTGGCAGCAGAACTGCAGGCTACTCCATGGCCCCCATCATACAAGCCACCCCAGCTTCCCATGTAGATTTCAAATGAAGAGAAGAAAGAGGATGCATGTTCTACATGAAACACGGAGGATGCTCCGATGCCTGAATCATCTGTTTCATAGAAGCAGAAACGAGGACGATGAGGTCCCAATCAGTTGAAAGAAGGTGCAGTTATGTACGTAACAAAACTCAATGCAGATAGGTTTCCTGAAGAACCACTTGACGTGGTTACAAAGTTTCGAAATTCCTGCGGGTCTACTGTTAGAGATATAGTGCCAATCACACTTCAGAAATGGAAGGATTTAGATGAAGACACCCGCAATAAGCTATGGGCTAAGATGTCTGAGTCATTCAAGGTCCCAAAAGGCATAGAGGATGCAGTAAGGAAGTCGATGCTCTCTGCTATGGCTAAGATGTTTCGTGGGTGGAAGACCGAGATGAATAGGGATTTTGTTAAGAAGAATAGGGTTCCTCCACCCAAGAAAATGGGGAAAATCACTCAAGCTCAGTGGGAGGAATTTGTTCGTCAGAAGACCGAACTGAAGGCCAAAGAACTGGGCGAAACTAATTCTCAGAGAGCGAAGATGAACAAACACCCCCATCGCCGGGATCAACCGGATATCACCATAAAGTTGTGTAGTGGAACAGGATAATCGAGGAAGCTATAGCTAACGGGACTTTGGACCCAATATTAAAAGATATCAATGAGCGAGCTATTCGTTGGATCTTAGGTCGGGCAGGTTTGACTGAGGACGGCAAACTTTTGCATTAAGAATTGGTAGGCGAAGTTTCGACAAAAATTCAAGAATATGCAGAAAAGAGAAAGAAGGGCGAATTTAAGCCTCGGAGGGAGAATGACATACTAACCGCAGCACTATGCAATCCTGAACACACTGGACGGGCTCGAGGAATCTCTTTTAAGATTTCCTGGAGAGAGGCGTTTCCAGAGTATGCGGCGTCATATAGGAAACACGAGAAGTCGAAAAGGACCCTTGAAGAGACTATTGATGAAAGGGTACAAAAGGCTATTAATGACGTGATGAAGAAAATGAAGAAAACAGGATGCATATCATGTGAACTCAAGTCAGGCCACATGAGTCTACCTCTAGTCCCTAGCAGCGTAGGATCTGTACAAGACTTCATATCAGGCACCAAGTACTCTGTAGACGATATTGTTGAGGACAAGCCTTGCTGTCTTCATATTCCAATGAATCGTTCTGGGACAAAAACAAAACAGGTTGCTACTGGTTTGGTAAAACCAGGACTTGTTAACTACCAAGATAATCCTGTCCCGCCACACTATGTTGTGGTCCAAGTTCTAGAGATCACAGACAGTGGTTGTGAAGATTGGGAGATAGACTTTCTAGTTGAGGGGATCATAACTTTGCAGGAGGCAATGAACGAGTTGGTCCTTTGGCATCGACGCGACATTAAGTTGGGTGATGAGCCGATCTTAAGCCGTCAATCGCGTCGTAAGTCACCAATGCTGAATTCAACACCAACGCAACAGAAAGATAGTTCGATCATTCCATACCCCATGGTGCAGGAAAATATAGCACCGGCCTCCACAAAAACCGTTGAAACAATCATATCACCTCTTGCGAAGGAACTCGACGAGGGGGCATAGACAAAATTGTTCCTCAGAATGTCGATGCGGACATCAGAAAGTGTAACACCTACTTTGCAAGTGCTAGGAATAATATCAATAGAGAAACATTTTCTCTTGATGTGAGTTTGAACTTTAGGCATCATCATATGTGAACACCATGTCCAAAAACAATTAACAAAAAGATATGCTACTAAATTATTGCATCATGCTGGATACTTTTATTTGTGTGTGCATTTGGTGACAACATAGAGATAAAATGACATTGAGAAGAGGATTGGAGGAAAAAGGAGAAAGAAAGAAAGAAATAATATAAAATGTAAAACCAAATTTATAAATACACAAACTCAACTATACTGGTATGATTGAAATTTATCTATAGTTTGAGTACAAATTCAAAGTCAAATTTGGAATTCAAATTGGGAATTGAAAAATAAAAAGAAAAGAAAACATAAAATATAAAAAGAAAAGGAAGACTATACCTACCTGGGCCGGCAGACCCCATTCTGGCCCAATACCATATTCCTCCGCGCGGCCCAACCGAACTATCCCGCTGCGCCGACACACCGGGCCCAGTCGTCAGCCGCTCTCGTGCGCGCGTCCACAACCGTGTCGCTGCGCCGCGGGACCCACAGCGCAGCCTCTCGCCCGCTCGCGCTGGCTCCCCGTCTCTGTCTCGCGGGGCCCGCTCGTCAGAGTCTTCCTCCCCGAAGAACTCGCGCGCACCGGTGCTCCGCTTTGATCGCGCAAGCTCGCCTCACACTCGCCGCGACCTCGGGTCCGCCTGCCATCGACTCGGTGTAAACCTGCCCGTGCCGTCTCTGTCTGGCGTGTGGACCGGGGGAGTCAGCCCTATCCTTTCGCACCGAACCCGACCGTGCATGGCGGACGTCGCCGATGCCGCTGGATTCGGAAATCCAGGTCCAACCCGTTCCTCTCCTCTGACCCGAACTATGAGGATAAAAACGGAGCCGCGACCGTTCTTCGCCAAACACCTCCCTCTCGCCTTTCGCTGTGACCACCTAGCAAGCCACGAATTTGCCAGCGAGGGAGGGATTGAGCCGCCGCCGTGGACCGGCGTGAAGGCTTCAAATCGGGCACCGTGGGGGCATCCGGCCGCTGCACCGCGCACCCTAGGAGCTTCGACCGTCGCCAATTTCGTCATCAACGCCGCTGTGACCGCGCAATTGCTCGTCGGCGTGGCGAGTTCCGCCTGGACTCGTGGGCAGGGCCGGAGACCGTCGGGAACGTGGTATGGATGCGCTCCTCGTGTTCGCCCTTCTCTCAATTTCGTTTTGCACCTGAATTTTGTAGACATTGTGTACCGATTCACGCGCTGGACATCTCGGCCATGGCGCCGCCGCGCGCGGGGGTATTCCGGTGACCGGAGTTGGGCGGGGCTCAGTTCAAATCGTGGGCCGTCGATTCGGTGATGGACCGTGAGGATTAGATCGGCATACCGATTCAGTGTGATTAATCCAGAGCGTTGATCTGTGAGTGGGTGGCCTCGGTTCGGCCGGGTGACTTAAAAACCTTGGCCGTTGGATCTAGATCTAATGGTCTGTGCTGCGTACCGGTTCGCGGTGTTGTGCGATTTAATCTGCGCCGCACACATGTGATCGGACGGTGAGAAAACAGCCATACCTCTTCGCCCTGGCACAATTTCTTATGAGCCCCTGAACTATGCAGAAATAAACCCGCCGTCCTATTCCCACTGTGCACTGTGTCTGGGGCGACTTACACCGAGCCCCCTGGGTTTTCCAGGAATTGACGCCCAGTCCAGTCAACATGAAAACCAGAGAAAATAAATAGAAAATGAATTTTTAATATAAAAATAATTACTATAACTTGATAAATTCATAGAAAATCCATTTTTAGTCCAAATCACTTCATTCCAGTTGCTAAATTTTTGTAATTTTATCCTCTAACACCTAGAGCCTCTGTTATGTCATGAAGATCAGTAAGGAATTTATTTATCACTTAATCCTATTTAAAGCACATAAAACCTTTGAAAATGCATAACTTAAAATCTATAACTCAGAAAATTATGATTTCTGTTCCTAGGATTTTATTTTAATATGTAGAATATCTCTGTGCATTTTGTTTATATGTTTGGTGTAATGTTAATTTCTCTATATGCACTGTGTTTGTTTGTATTGTGGCGAGTAGAAGAGCCCGTTGCTGAGGATCCTGGTGAGCAGCAGGTTGAGGTAGCTGAGCAGGAGCTCATTGAAGGCAAGTTGTGCCCTTGACCACTTTTTACCCAATAATGTTCTTTAATATCACATACTCATGCATAGGTTAATTTTGATGGACCGGCGTGAAGGCTTCAAATCGGGCACCGTGGGGGCATCCGGCCGCTGCACCGCGCACCCTAGGAGCTTCGACCGTCGCCAATTTCGTCATCAACGCCGCTGTGACCGCGCAATTGCTCGTCGGCGTGGCGAGTTCCGCCTGGACTCGTGGGCAGGGCCGGAGACCGTCGGGAACGTGGTATGGATGCGCTCCTCGTGTTCGCCCTTCTCTCAATTTCGTTTTGCACCTGAATTTTGTAGACATTGTGTACCGATTCACGCGCTGGACATCTCGGCCATGGCGCCGCCGCGCGCGGGGGTATTCCGGTGACCGGAGTTGGGCGGGGCTCAGTTCAAATCGTGGGCCGTCGATTCGGTGATGGACCGTGAGGATTAGATCGGCATACCGATTCAGTGTGATTAATCCAGAGCGTTGATCTGTGAGTGGGTGGCCTCGGTTCGGCCGGGTGACTTAAAAACCTTGGTCGTTGGATCTAGATCTAATGGTCTGTGCTGCGTACCGGTTCGCGGTGTTGTGCGATTTAATCTGCGCCGCACACATGTGATCGGACGGTGAGAAAACAGCCATACCTCTTCGCCCTGGCACAATTTCTTATGAGCCCCTGAACTATGCAGAAATAAACCCGCCGTCCTATTCCCACTGTGCACTGTGTCTGGGGCGACTTACACCGAGCCCCCTGGGTTTTCCAGGAATTGACGCCCAGTCCAGTCAACATGAAAACCAGAGAAAATAAATAGAAAATGAATTTTTAATATAAAAATAATTACTATAACTTGATAAATTCATAGAAAATCCATTTTTAGTCCAAATCACTTCATTCCAGTTGCTAAATTTTTGTAATTTTATCCTCTAACACCTAGAGCCTCTGTTATGTCATGAAGATCAGTAAGGAATTTATTTATCACTTAATCCTATTTAAAGCACATAAAACCTTTGAAAATGCATAACTTAAAATCTATAACTCAGAAAATTATGATTTCTGTTCCTAGGATTTTATTTTAATATGTAGAATATCTCTGTGCATTTTGTTTATATGTTTGGTGTAATGTTAATTTCTCTATATGCACTGTGTTTGTTTGTATTGTGGCGAGTAGAAGAGCCCGTTGCTGAGGATCCTGGTGAGCAGCAGGTTGAGGTAGCTGAGCAGGAGCTCATTGAAGGCAAGTTGTGCCCTTGACCACTTTTTACCCAATAATGTTCTTTAATATCACATACTCATGCATAGGTTAATTTTGATGGGACCCAATAGGTCACCCTAGATTTGTTTATCTCATTACCTTGTTTACCCCTGAATCACTTGGGTAGTTTGCTATTGCTTTACATGGTTTCGGGATAATCATTTGTTATATCTATGTTCCAATTATTCTTGTTATTCGGTTTATGTTCATGTTGATATCATTAATGTTAATTGGAACATAGAGCTTAACTTGAGAACCACGTGCCACCACAAGGGTGGAATGGGACGCCCTTGGCTGACTAATTAGGAAAGCTAGTGGAAGACTACCTTACCCGAAAGGGGCAAGGGCAGTAGGGGAGAGGTCAGTGCGGGGAGGTCCCTGGTTGATTTTGCTGCGATGGCGGTCAGCCAGGAACCCTTTACTGGATCTTCCTATAAACTGTAGCGGGTTTTCGGAAGCTAGTGGAACTTTGTAAAGGCCTCGTAGTGTTGCCCTGCCGCGCTTCCTAGGTAGAGGTGTATGGGATTCGCGACCCCTTGGCAGATGGGTAACATGACTTGTGGGTAAAGGGTACAACCTCTGCAGAGTGTAAAACTGGTATACTAGCCGAGCTCACGGTCACGAGCAGCTCAGGACTCTCTGATGTTTAAATTATGGAACTTAAATTCAATTTTGTCATTTGCATTGCATGGGTTTTGTTATTAATTTTGTTCTATCACTTTACTTATGGTTTGGTATTTACTTACACTTAGTAACTGCTAATAAAATTTTGACCAACTACTTAAAAGCAATGCTCAGCTTTAACCCCTGTCTTTGATTAAGCCTTACACATCACATGAACTCACACTTTTGCGAGTTTATGTCCACTGGTTCCCCACAACTTGTTGAGCTATGATCATGTGTGAGCTCACCCTTGCTGTCTCACACCCCCCCCACAGGAGAAGAACAGGTGGTTTCAAGTGGAGTCAAGTATCGAGGTGTTTGATCTGATCTAGGTGGCGTTTCTCAGTTGACATTGGCGCCGACGATCCTTAGTTCGTTTTATCTTTATTATTTTATTTTGTAATAAGTCTTCCGCTATGTAATAAATACTCTGATGTTAATGACATTTATCTCTATACACTCTGTTATTATATATGTTGTCTTCTTGGCGCATGTATGAGATGCACCCGGCTTTGTTCTTTAAAACCGGGTGTTACAGAAGTGGTATCAGAGGAAATGTTGACTGAAGGACGAAACCTAGATAGAAATGGACAAAACCCTTACCTACTTATCTTACTCTGATTCTTTCTACACTTATCTTGATCCTGTCTCACCTTCTACTGTTCTACTCTGATCATTCTTACCTTTTCTACTCTGAGACAAGATGGATTTCAAACCTTGGAATCCCTACCCCTTTGACATTTTAAGAGATAGGAGGCCTAAGACCAAATCAAAACTATTTTCTCTATTAAAAATATTGGTTGATTGTTCTGATGATCAATGCCTGATTTGCTTCTTTGATTGATTGGAATAGTATAGATGGGCATTTTAGCATGTACCACTATAATGTATTGTATTAGCTTTAGTAGGAGACACACTAATCTACTTAGCTAATAAGTCCCCCAAAGTAACATGGTTGTAATTACTGCCTTGTCTACTGCTCCTTCTTACCCTATGTATCTAACTCAGATGGTCAATACCAGGAAAGGAAAGATTATCACGCAACAGCAAACAGAAATGAATCCTCCAAATCCCCCACCGGTTGAAACTGAGCAAGTGATCGCAACCCAAAGGCTGGTAATACAGCAATTGACGGACATGATGACCGAAATGCAAAGCCAGATAAGACAAGAACGCGAGGAAATACGTCAGGCCCGTCTGGAGATACAGCAAGAAATAAGGCAATCACAGTTGGAGAGACAACAACAAGAGCAACCACCATCTCCACCACCACAACAACAAGAGCAACCACCATCTCCACCACCACCGGCTCCACCAAGCTACATAAACATATATGTAAATTACTACTATTTGTAGGATCTACATGTTCCTTTAGTTAGTATTCGATATGATACCATTTTAGGAGGAATAAAAAGGTCTATTTGACCCCATGAGTTGCTAATAAAATTATGCGTCATACTGAGATTTCGGTTTGGGCATATGTGTTGGACAATATGAGAAAACCCATGAGAGTAATTACACCTAAAGGGACTAAAGAATCAGTGAACGGAATTACAAGAGGCTAGTCACTTACGTCCGAGTTCCTCACCTTGGGGAGTACCAGTTTTGTTTGTAAAGAAGAAAGATGGATGGCAAGGGATGAGCGTGGATTAAAGGTTCCTTAATGATGTCACTGTGAAGAACAAGTTTCGGTTACCCCGCATTAAGGATTCATTTAATCGGATGAGAGGAGCCAGGGTGTTCTCGAAGATTAACCTCCGATCGGGTTACCATCAAATGAAGATTAGGCCATCAGATATTCCTAAGACGACTTTCTCGACTCGATATGGATTATATGAGTTCATCGTTATGTCGTTTGGATTAACTAATGCACCAGCTTATTTTATGGATTTGAGGAATAAGATGTTTTTGGAGTATTTGGACAGATTCGTCGTGGTGTTCATCGACGATATTCTTATCTATTCTAAGAATGAGAGTGACCATGAAGAACATCTAAGGTTGGTGCTACAGAAGCTTTAAGATAATCAACTCTACGCCAAGTACGGTAAATGCGAGTTTTGGATTGGCGAAGTGCCAATTCTTGGTCATATCATTTCTAATGGAGGAATATCAGTGGATTTTGCCAAAGTCAAGGAGATAGTGGCGTGGAGCATACCCACTACAGTTACGGAGGTTCAAAGTCTCGGGGGACTTGCAGGATATTATCGAAGATTTATTGAAGGATTCTCTAAGATTGCCAAACCGATGACTTCGCTTTTGGAGAAGGGAAGAGAGTTTAAGTAGGACGAGAAGTGTCAAGTATATACGGATCATAAGAGTTTGAAGTATATATTCACTCAGAAGGATCTCAACCTTAGGCAACGCCGTTGGTTGGAGCTTATTAAAGATTATGACTTGGAGATTCACTATCACCCAGGCAAGGCAAATTTGGTTGCAGATGCCTTGAGTCGGAAAGAGCATGTTCATTCAGCTATTGTTGCCCAGCTACCCGATGAGATTGTTGAGGATTTCAGGAGACTTAACCTGGGGATAGTTGCCCACACTGAAGGAGTTACAATTGATGTGGAACCTACTTTGGAGCAAGAGATCCGCAAGGGACAAATTGGTGATGATAAGATAAAAGAGATTAAGGATCTGATTACTGAAGGTCGAGTTCCGGAATTCACGGAAGATGAGCAGGGCACTGTATGGTTCAAGGACAGAATATGTGTTCCTGATATTAAAAGCCTGCGAGAGACTATTTTAAAGGAGGCCCATGATTCGGATTATTCTATTCATCCTGGTAGTACCAAGATGTATCAGGATTTGAAACGGAAATATTGGTGGTATGGATTGAAAAGAGATGTAGCTGCACATGTAGCTATGTGCGATGTATGTCAAAGAGTTAAGGCTGAACATCAGAGGCCAGCTGGACTACTGCATCCACTGAAGATACCCGAATGGAAATGGGAAGAGATTGGTATGGATTTCATTACTGGATTGCCTCGCACCCAGAAAGGATATGATGCTATATGGGTGATTGTGGATAGATTGACTAAAGTGGCTCACTTTATTCCTGTCAAGACTACTTATAAGGGTACTCAGCTAGCAGAGTTATATATGGCTCGGATTGTGTGTTTACATGGAGTACCAAAGAAGATCGTGTCTGATCGAGGTTCGCAGTTTACCTCAAGATTTTGGAGAAGCTTTCATGAGAACATGAGCACGAAGTTGAATTTTAGTTTGGCCTACTTCAGACTGATGGACTGACCGAAAGGACTAATCAAGTATTGGAAGATATGTTGAGAGCATGTGCCCTTCAGCATGGAGGAAATTGGGATAAGAGTCTGCCTTATGCTGAGTTCTCGTATAATAATAGTTACCAGGCCAGTCTGAAGATGTCACCTTTTGAAGCTTTATATGGGAGAAAGTGCAGGACTCCTCTATATTGGGATCAGACTGGAGAGAGACAGTTCTTTGGGCCTGAACTGATTCAAGAAGCAGAAGAACAAGTTCGTATAATTCGAGAAAATTTGAGAGTGGCTCAAACCAGGCAAAAGAGCTATGCAGATAATAGAAGAAGACCACTGGAATTTGAAGAAGGAGATTATGTGTATCTCAAGGTGTCACCACTTCGTGGAATGAGGAGATTTAAAGTCAAGGGCAAATTGTCCCCTCGCTACATTGGACCATTCTTGATCTTTAGAAGAGTTGGGGAGATGGCATACCAACTGGAGTTACCTGCTAGTCTATCAGATGTGCATAATGTGTTCCATGTATCTCAACTGAAGAAATGTCTCCGTGTCCCTGAGGAACAGTTACCAATGGAAGAGCTTAGTGTTCAAGGTGATTTGACTTACACGGAGTACCCGATTAAGATTTTGGATACTTTGACTCGAGTTACGAGAAATAAGGTGATAAAGATGTGTAAAGTACAATGGAGTCACCATGGAGAAGATGAAGCAACTTGGGAAAGAGAAGAAGAGCTTCGTATAGATTTTCCCCACCTTTTCTCTAGTTCTTCATAAATCTCGAGGACGAGATTATTTTTAAGGGGGGTAGGATTTGTAACACCTACTTTGCAAGTGCTAGGAATAATATCAATAGAGAAACATTTTCTCTTGATGTGAGTTTGAACTTTAGGCATCATCATATGTGAACACCATGTCCAAAAACAATTAACAAAAAGATATGCTACTAAATTATTGCATCATGCTGGATACTTTTATTTGTGTGTGCATTTGGTGACAACATAGAGATAAAATGACATTGAGAAGAGGATTGGAGGAAAAAGGAGAAAGAAAGAAAGAAATAATATAAAATGTAAAACCAAATTTATAAATACACAAACTCAACTATACTGGTATGATTGAAATTTATCTATAGTTTGAGTACAAATTCAAAGTCAAATTTGGAATTCAAATTGGGAATTGAAAAATAAAAAGAAAAGAAAACATAAAATATAAAAAGAAAAGGAAGACTATACCTACCTGGGCCGGCAGACCCCATTCTGGCCCAATACCATATTCCTCCGCGCGGCCCAACCGAACTATCCCGCTGCGCCGACACACCGGGCCCAGTCGTCAGCCGCTCTCGTGCGCGCGTCCACAACCGTGTCGCTGCGCCGCGGGACCCACAGCGCAGCCTCTCGCCCGCTCGCGCTGGCTCCCCGTCTCTGTCTCGCGGGGCCCGCTCGTCAGAGTCTTCCTCCCCGAAGAACTCGCGCGCACCGGTGCTCCGCTTTGATCGCGCAAGCTCGCCTCACACTCGCCGCGACCTCGGGTCCGCCTGCCATCGACTCGGTGTAAACCTGCCCGTGCCGTCTCTGTCTGGCGTGTGGACCGGGGGAGTCAGCCCTATCCTTTCGCACCGAACCCGACCGTGCATGGCGGACGTCGCCGATGCCGCTGGATTCGGAAATCCAGGTCCAACCCGTTCCTCTCCTCTGACCCGAACTATGAGGATAAAAACGGAGCCGCGACCGTTCTTCGCCAAACACCTCCCTCTCGCCTTTCGCTGTGACCACCTAGCAAGCCACGAATTTGCCAGCGAGGGAGGGATTGAGCCGCCGCCGTGGACCGGCGTGAAGGCTTCAAATCGGGCACCGTGGGGGCATCCGGCCGCTGCACCGCGCACCCTAGGAGCTTCGACCGTCGCCAATTTCGTCATCAACGCCGCTGTGACCGCGCAATTGCTCGTCGGCGTGGCGAGTTCCGCCTGGACTCGTGGGCAGGGCCGGAGACCGTCGGGAACGTGGTATGGATGCGCTCCTCGTGTTCGCCCTTCTCTCAATTTCGTTTTGCACCTGAATTTTGTAGACATTGTGTACCGATTCACGCGCTGGACATCTCGGCCATGGCGCCGCCGCGCGCGGGGGTATTCCGGTGACCGGAGTTGGGCGGGGCTCAGTTCAAATCGTGGGCCGTCGATTCGGTGATGGACCGTGAGGATTAGATCGGCATACCGATTCAGTGTGATTAATCCAGAGCGTTGATCTGTGAGTGGGTGGCCTCGGTTCGGCCGGGTGACTTAAAAACCTTGGCCGTTGGATCTAGATCTAATGGTCTGTGCTGCGTACCGGTTCGCGGTGTTGTGCGATTTAATCTGCGCCGCACACATGTGATCGGACGGTGAGAAAACAGCCATACCTCTTCGCCCTGGCACAATTTCTTATGAGCCCCTGAACTATGCAGAAATAAACCCGCCGTCCTATTCCCACTGTGCACTGTGTCTGGGGCGACTTACACCGAGCCCCCTGGGTTTTCCAGGAATTGACGCCCAGTCCAGTCAACATGAAAACCAGAGAAAATAAATAGAAAATGAATTTTTAATATAAAAATAATTACTATAACTTGATAAATTCATAGAAAATCCATTTTTAGTCCAAATCACTTCATTCCAGTTGCTAAATTTTTGTAATTTTATCCTCTAACACCTAGAGCCTCTGTTATGTCATGAAGATCAGTAAGGAATTTATTTATCACTTAATCCTATTTAAAGCACATAAAACCTTTGAAAATGCATAACTTAAAATCTATAACTCAGAAAATTATGATTTCTGTTCCTAGGATTTTATTTTAATATGTAGAATATCTCTGTGCATTTTGTTTATATGTTTGGTGTAATGTTAATTTCTCTATATGCACTGTGTTTGTTTGTATTGTGGCGAGTAGAAGAGCCCGTTGCTGAGGATCCTGGTGAGCAGCAGGTTGAGGTAGCTGAGCAGGAGCTCATTGAAGGCAAGTTGTGCCCTTGACCACTTTTTACCCAATAATGTTCTTTAATATCACATACTCATGCATAGGTTAATTTTGATGGGACCCAATAGGTCACCCTAGATTTGTTTATCTCATTACCTTGTTTACCCCTGAATCACTTGGGTAGTTTGCTATTGCTTTACATGGTTTCGGGATAATCATTTGTTATATCTATGTTCCAATTATTCTTGTTATTCGGTTTATGTTCATGTTGATATCATTAATGTTAATTGGAACATAGAGCTTAACTTGAGAACCACGTGCCACCACAAGGGTGGAATGGGACGCCCTTGGCTGACTAATTAGGAAAGCTAGTGGAAGACTACCTTACCCGAAAGGGGCAAGGGCAGTAGGGGAGAGGTCAGTGCGGGGAGGTCCCTGGTTGATTTTGCTGCGATGGCGGTCAGCCAGGAACCCTTTACTGGATCTTCCTATAAACTGTAGCGGGTTTTCGGAAGCTAGTGGAACTTTGTAAAGGCCTCGTAGTGTTGCCCTGCCGCGCTTCCTAGGTAGAGGTGTATGGGATTCGCGACCCCTTGGCAGATGGGTAACATGACTTGTGGGTAAAGGGTACAACCTCTGCAGAGTGTAAAACTGGTATACTAGCCGAGCTCACGGTCACGAGCAGCTCAGGACTCTCTGATGTTTAAATTATGGAACTTAAATTCAATTTTGTCATTTGCATTGCATGGGTTTTGTTATTAATTTTGTTCTATCACTTTACTTATGGTTTGGTATTTACTTACACTTAGTAACTGCTAATAAAATTTTGACCAACTACTTAAAAGCAATGCTCAGCTTTAACCCCTGTCTTTGATTAAGCCTTACACATCACATGAACTCACACTTTTGCGAGTTTATGTCCACTGGTTCCCCACAACTTGTTGAGCTATGATCATGTGTGAGCTCACCCTTGCTGTCTCACACCCCCCCCACAGGAGAAGAACAGGTGGTTTCAAGTGGAGTCAAGTATCGAGGTGTTTGATCTGATCTAGGTGGCGTTTCTCAGTTGACATTGGCGCCGACGATCCTTAGTTCGTTTTATCTTTATTATTTTATTTTGTAATAAGTCTTCCGCTATGTAATAAATACTCTGATGTTAATGACATTTATCTCTATACACTCTGTTATTATATATGTTGTCTTCTTGGCGCATGTATGAGATGCACCCGGCTTTGTTCTTTAAAACCGGGTGTTACAGAAAGGAAGCAAAGGTTGACACCAATGTTGAAGGGCCAACTACTTCAAAGAAAGTTTATTAGCTAATCGCCATTGACAATGTCAAGAAACCGTCAGAAGCTGTGACATGCTACCTGCAAAAATTGAAGAGAGTTATGACAGATCAATCAAAAGCGGAATCAGCATCTCGTGGAGTACGCACACGGTCCCAAATAGACAATTTCGAAGTATGGGAAGAAGATGGAATGATTCATACTCGACAATCATTACGTCTTAAAATCAATACCTGATATACAAGAAGGAGGATGTTCCTCCTAAATTTGTGAATAGGAGGCTGTTCTTGACGACGGTGCAACTTTCTAAGTTGTCGACTCTAGAGATTAGAATGCATGAGTGGTACATGGTGGCTAGCAACAAATACAAACTCGAGGACTTCACATTTGTTGTGCCAGAAGATGCATTTTGGAGCAAAGATAATATAGATCCTGTGTGGCATTTATTCTTTGACGATCTGTGGTCGTTGTACCACCGACAAAGGATGGAAACCAACTACTTAACCCTCTTTTGCTTGTAAGTACCTCTAAACTTTCATATTTGTTAGTTTTGTACACGCACACAAACGAGAGTCTAACAATTAACACTTTTTACACGTAGGATGCAATACATGGATGATAAGAAGAAACAACTTAAGACAAGGTTTCTTGACCCGTTGATGATATCCCAAGCTCGCTACAAAGAAGTTGTTCGGAGACATGGATAAGAATACAAAGACTTGGATGATGATGAATTTGAGAAAGCCATCAAACAGAATCAGAGAAAGAAAATGAAGGTAATGGCGGCATACATTGGACGAGCCATGTATAATCATGTACAACATGGCAAGGACTTAATAATAGCTCCACACCACTTTAAGTAAGTTCTCGACATGGTTTGAACTACAAATTATAGCAATTGTGATCTTAACATGTGTTTTCGTCTATGTCTATATAGTGACCACTACATTTGTATCATGACCTTTCCAAAGCATGGTAAAGACGTGGTCTTCGACTCACTGAGAATGGAAAAGGATGTGTATAATGACTTCTTGAAGATTTTAGAGAAGTATGATTATTACACACTTGTACTTATAACTTAACAAATGTATTCTTAATCTCACAATGCTATTCTTATATGCAGTGCATACCATTTTTATTGAAAAGATCTTGGCGGCGAACATCCAGAGGACAAGCCTAATTTGTCAATATCATTATTTCCATTTGGTGACAAACAACCTCCGGGTACTGTCGTGTGCGGTTATTATGTATGCGAATGGTGTCGTGTCACCTTCCATTATATGGTCAATCGTGAGGATGTAAGTTCGCTATCATTGTCTATGTTGCAATTTTTATGTTATATTGTTGTTCATCACATTACTCTTAGCCCTGCTTGCTTTTTGCTTTCATTGCAGGTTCCTAAATCCAAAATCAATGCTGAATGGCTAGAAAGAGATATAGTTACCGTCGGCGTGGCTAAGGTTGTAAAAGACTTGCTTTACTTTATGTGTCGTGAAGTTCTTCATCAACAAGGGCTATTCTACAATAAAAATGGTAATTTGCAACACCTCCCAGAATTAAGTTTGTACACGCTAGCACATAGTGTTTAGATCTTTAGTTTGGAACTTGAGATGTTTAGTTATATATGGAACTTGAGATGTTGAGTTGTATATGGAACTTGAGATGTGTATCTTATTGTGGTTTGGTGCTAATACTAGTACTGTTATCGTTCTGTGAATGTGATTTGTGATGTGTATGAATCTGATGTATGAATCTGGATTCTGTATATTGATTTGTTATAAATATCATTTGTATATTAATTCTGTATATGAATCTGGAATCTGCATATGAATCTGGAATCTGTATATTGAAATACAGTCGGACCTATATTTAAAACCGTCTGTGGTATGTGTCTAACACAAGCGGCTAGGACTAGAAACCGCTTGTGATGTGTGTTTATCGCAGGCGGTTCCTTTAGCTGAAACCGCATGTGATGTGTCTATCACAAGCGGTGAGATGTTGTTTTACATCATAGGTGGTACACCACAAGCGGTTTCTGAAACCGCATGTGTAGAGGTTAACTGAACCGCATGTATAGAGGTTTACTAGTGTGCCTCACCCATTTGCCCCACCTTCACATGCACATCCACCACAGAATTGTACGTTAGCTCGCACGGCTCCAACCCTGCCTCCATCCTCTCTTCGTCCCTAGCACCTTGAGTGCCCGGTCTGCATCACGTAGATTGCACAACCCTGGGGTTGTGATGGCATGATGTATGCGCGCGCTCGTCGGTCTTGACCCTAGAACCGACCACGTCACCGAACAACACCGGACGACATCACTGTGCATCCTTCCCCTGGCGCAGGCCAGCATCAAACACGTCGTACATTAATTATCCTCCTGCTGACCAGTACTTGAATCATGCTCAGGCATGAGCCTTGTGGAAGGAAGCTTTGAAAAGGACGCAGGTTGTTGAGCATGAGGAACCTCAAGATGCAGCTGAGGAAAACGGAGAGCACGATCAACAGGTATCTCCTTGTTGACTGTAATTGTTTATACCTTTTGGAATAATGAATATACTTGTTTTCAAGCATTGGAAGGGACTCAAGTGTAGAATATAGATGATGATGCTGATTAACCTGAAGAGACAATTTTAGTAATGGCTATAAGTTTTACACTATAAAATTTAAGGATCGGATCATATTAGAATCATGCTCTATTTTTATTTATTTTCTAACTAAAATTAATTAAGGTATCAAATGAATTGTGAAGAAACATTCAATTTGAATGGTGATTCATTACCACCCCTAAGTGTGGTCTTGTTTCACTGTGGGGATAATTCCTTGTTTTGCCCATTGCAGTGCAAACTCAACATGAGTTATATGCATATTCCAACCTAACATGACCAACTCTTGCCGTAGTGGACTATCTAGGTCGACACCACGTCAGATTTTAGAGTAGAATGAAGGGGTACAGACCTGTAATTTAGCAAAAGACAACATTAATGGCTCAGAAATACATTTATAGACCTCATATAGTCCTACGTATTTTACTCAAAAGCATAAATTAAGGTTCATACACGTGGATAACTGATTTCTATTCTCATATATGTAAGACAAAACCTTTATGTGTATTTCATTTTTAAATCTACTTTTATCGTCTCTTATCTCTTATCGCGTGTTTGGTAGACTAGGTGAATAGAGAAATTGCACCCGCGGAGTTATAAAACAGTGTTTGTTTGGTTAGCTTCTCTATACATCCCGGCTCTACTCATGCAAAGAAGCGACTGCAGCCAAGCTTCCGAGCGAAGCTCGCGGCGAGCGTACGCGCCCAGCCAGACTCAGTGCATGCAGCGGCACGTATACCGAGATATATTTTTAGTTAGTTTTTTTTATATCTTCTAATTAAAAGATTTAATCACCGAACAAATTTCATATTTATGTCCCTAACATTTTTTTATCAAAACTAGACCATATATGTTATATAATATTTAAAGATTTATTTGTACATTCTTCACTAGTACATGTTTTGATACATACAACCAAATACTGTATCTACTCCGACATTCTCCTCTCTTTTTCCACTATTATTTACTTTAGAATCCCACTATACACTAGTGTGTCTAGGGATATATCCAAACCATCACAATGAAGCATTGAAACACTGAATTGGTGCAAGAAAAATAACATGTTTAGCTTCTAGAGAAATGACATGAAGATGAACTATGATAGTCATTCTAGGAATTGGTTAAAATAAAAAGAATATTCCACTTCACATGGTTCCAGAGATGTTCGGATTGTCTAACAGGTTTGAGCAAATTCTAATGTTCTTGTGTTGCTTCTAAACATTGACAGCAACAGATCATAACCCCAGAAAATTCATCCATAGCATGATGGACTAGAAAATTATTCACAACTTCTCAAAACCTGAAGCATATCTTTGTTTTTGCAAACAAGAAATTCTTTCAAAGGAATATGATTTGATTACTCTAGATCGCCACCTCATTGGTGACATAGACGGCGGCACCTCACAAAAATGATGGATACTGCCATGCTAGGTAGTTGAACAAGTAGTGCACTTAGGGCAAAGTCATTTCTCATAACACCTGACTTAACAACAAATCATATGAAAGCAAATGGAAGAGTGTTATGAAAATGCTTGCTGATGGCACAACTCCTTTCCACTATTCAAGGAGAACTTTTTCCTAGGCTAATGTACAATTGTATACAACAAAAGATTTAATAAAAGCATACTTTGCTATGCTAAAGCTTGTTGGCAGATTAAGGAGAAGGTTACGTTTCATCTGAACAGGAATAGTTCTCACATACATTCACATTCACATAAGTAAAGGAACTACCAAGGCTACAGCGATGTTGCACAAAGAGAAAATGGAACGTGTCTTCTTCATAATTCCCTTCCGCGGTGCACATAAGTACACAACCTTTCATCTATGACCCACACGGTGACACGGCCTTATTTTTTAGATGCATAAAAAATGATCCAAAGACCAAAACTGCGGCCAGAACTAACTGGTTCTCTGGTTCCATTTTTTCAAAGCTAAACTGCTGGCCCGATCTGGTTTTAACAAATATGAATCTAAGTACTAACTCTGAGCTTCCAAAGATAGATCCTCACATCTTGAAATCATTCTTCTAATACGATGACAAAGTAGAGATGTTTTTACCTGTTCTCAAGATGTCCATCTTCCACGAATTGTTCAGAACCAAGATATCAGATATCAGCAGCCATGCAATACTATTATATACATATAATTCTGGTGAGTCAGGACTACTATATTGTTTTCACGGTAATTGAGTAGTCATTTGTTGACATTATTGACCTTGCAATACACTTGCAAGTTTGCATACAGACTATTTGTCCTCAGCCCCACTACACCGGAGGTATGCAACTGAAAGAACCAGGGTAGGCTATCATACTGGACTTATAACCCAGCCTGTATTCCGGCTTGGTTTACGTATTCTTACTGTTCGTTGAGATCTACTTTCCAATCTCTCAAGTATTGAGTAAGTTATCGAGTCTGGAGTCAATCCCTGTTGCTTCAGAGTTTCATAAAATTTATGAGCTTCTGTTGTCTTCCCTCGTCTCTCTAAACAGTCTAGTAAAATGTTATAGGTTACAATATTAGGAATGCACCCCTGTGCAACCATCTCATCAAACAACCTGCATGCCATATCAACCTTATTGGATTTCCCAAAGCACTCAATCAATATGCTGTAAGTGAAGACATCAGGATCATATCCTTTCTCTTGCATATCTTTGAAAAGCATGTGGGCTTCATCGAGATCTCCATTTTTCCCAAGACAATTTATCATAGAATTATAGGTGACGACATCAGGCTTGCAACTGCCATCCTCCATTTCCTCAAAAAGTTCAGATGCCTTATCAACTAAGCCAACCCTACCAAAACTTGAAATCATAATATTGTATGTGAAAACATCAGGAACAACACCATTGGCTCTCATCGTATCATAGAGGCTGCTCATGAAAGATACCTGCTTCAGCTTCCCAAAAGCAGAAAATATCATATTATACATTCCAACATCTGTAGTAATCCCCTTTTCAGGCATCATATGCAGTAGATCAATAGCCTCTGTTGTCTTTTCTGCATTGCATAGTGCCTCAAGCATTGATACAAAAGCATCCCGGTCTCCTTTTTCATGGGAACTCCACATACGGCAGAATACACTATGAGCCTCACTTGCATGACCAGATTTGCAGAGTGCCTTGATCAAATAAGAATAAACTGGCCTATTCAAACATCCACTACAAATATCTAGAATCTCATTCAACCTGTGGAGTTGTCCCCCTGTTGATAAAACATCCAGCATAATGCTATATGTGAATTGATTGGGTCGACAGTCACTCTCAATCATTTTAGAAAGCATAAAAATCGCCTTGTCAACCATCTTGTTCTTACCAAGAGCCTCAATAACAGTATTATAAGCAATCAGGTTAAGAACACATCCTTTGGACACCATTTCCTCCAAAAATGAGACAAATTTAGTGGTCTTTCCAGCCTTTCCAGACATTCTAATTAGTATAGTGTATGTGTATGCATCTGGATCACAGTTGTTTTGTTTCATATCTTCGAAGACTTGGTAAGCTTGGTCAACCTGCATGAAACAAATTTCTACTTGTCAATAGATTATATGCAGTTAGGTCCAAACTTTTCTTGGGAAGGAACAAAAATTCAGGGTTTCTACAAACAAAATTTTACTGCTGCCAAAGGACTAAAATGATGACTCATGGTACACCATCCACTCAACCTCCTTTACTATTAGACCATGTCAAAGCAAGTTAGCCCATGGCCCACCTGTAAGCATTAGTACTAAACAGCATTGGTAGCGCCTGCAATAGTGTCCACTATAGCCGTAGCAGCCCTCTACTGCTACCGCTACAAGGTAGTGGACTAACGATAGTGTGTGTTGGAACTTAGTGGTCGCTATTGCAAGCCGCTATTACTGTTGTTAGGCTGCTGTTTGCTATGTGGATGGTTCAAGTGACATTGTGGATGATTCCAATGGTAATCAAAATATTAAGATAGTAATTCGGACCATGATAAAGAATGATGGGATGATTAATGGTATCCATTTCATCTGATATAAAAACTTAATGAAAATTTCTCTCCATGTGTCTTCATCATTTATACACTTCTTTGTGATTTTATGTCATTAAATGTAATGATTAACTAAAACCTTCTGTTCACTTTAAGAATACATGATATCAGTATTGCCATATGATGTAATTTTGACTACTAATATTCCTCTATTGGGACTTAGGGGCCGTTCAGTACCGTTTTTCATCAGAATCGGAAGAAATGACTCCAAATGGGAATACTGCCGCTGGCATCAGAGTGAAAATGATATGCATTTCCTTCGGTGGTTGCCAAAACACTGTTTGGGTGGTTTCGCACCAATTCAGGGAGCCAACACCTTCACCTATGCTTTGTTTTGATGAAAATTGCAGAAGTTCCACCATCTCCTTATCCATTCGGTTGCACTAGATTGGGGCAGACAGACGGGATTCACAAGTGCCGCTGCGTCGCCTGTACCATTTCAGGAGCACAGGCACACACCTCTCCCCACGCTCCTTACCCGGATGGCAGCCTTCCCACGCATCCTGACCTCACTAGGAACCATCCGACCCATCCTCATCGGCCTTGCAATACGCCTAGAGGTTAAAGCAAGCAAGCAAGCAAGCAATTTTGTTTCTTTTGTGAGACAAAGGACTGCAGTTCCGGATGACAGTAGAGCAGGGCAAAGAATATAGAACATGATTTTTATAGCAGCAACGGTACAAAATAGGGTGTGTCAGAGTTCCATAGGTATACAGATTCCCCCACACCAGTAACTCAAACATATCAAGGACATCTATATGTAGCGAGTAGCAACACCCTAACAATCAACAATTTGTGGAAAACAATTGCAGCAGAAACAAACTTTTCTATAAATTTGAATTCTTTCAGACATGCAAGTGCCCATGTAGAACATTAAATGGTGTCTCCCAGCACGAGAGTAACTGGAATCCATAATCAGATAAACTGTAAATTCATTCATATAACAACATCAACTAGTGTACCAACCACCTTAGACCAGACAGTAGAAGCTCATCTTTACATACTGTGCAAGTACCATCTAAGTTGCGCAAATTTTGTCCTCAGGAAATATTTGAGGAAGGCAACAACATTTTTTTAACGCAACCATTCCTACTTCCTAAAGTTAGCCCAGCATGACAAAATATATCACTAAATATATATGATTTATGATCATTATCATACCATTCCAGCCTTGGCAAGCGCATCAAGCAGCATGTTATATGCAAATATGTCCAGCTTGTAGCCCTTCCTCCGCATCTTCTCATATACCTCGAACCCCTTCCACACCTCCCGACTCCTCAGATGCGCCTGCACAAGGCACTTGTAGGTGTACCCGTTCAGCCTGAGCCCCCACTTACTTGCCAGGTCCAGGCACCTCCCCACCTCCACGCCCATCCCGACCAGCAAATTCACGGTGGAGATGTTGCCGGGCACGCCGTCGCGCTCCATCTCCGCGATGAGCCGCATGGCCTCGGCGGGATCGGCGCGGTTGCCGAATAGGAGGACCAGGATGCGGTTGTAGGAGAAGGCATCGTGCCGGAAGCCGGGGAGGGAGGTGGCGGCGAAGCGGAAGAAGCCGAGCGCGAGAGAGGTGTCGGGGGCGAGCGCCTTCATGACCTCAGAAGCCTCCGCGGTGGTGAGAGTGAGGCGGAGAGATCGGAGGTAGTCATCGAGGTCAAGCAGCGGGGTGGGTGACACCGGGGAGCGGAGGATTCGGGCGACGGCGCAGATGAGGTGGCGGCGCGGTAGCAAATATCCGCGCGTGTCAAGCGGGGTGGGGGCCGGTGTCGGCGAGACGGTGACGGTGATGGAAGGGCCCGAGGGGGACGGCGTCGCGGCGGCGATGCGGCCGGCGTAGGTCGTAGCTAGGCGGCGGGGCATTTTGGGCCGGCGTGGATTGGGGTTTGGGGGCGCCGGAAGCCCTGAAGTTAACTGAACCCTCTCTCAGTTTCTGCATGTTCATTTACATGTGGATTTCGCCAAGGTCTGGGAGAATAAAGGTATGTGGCTAACTGCCACATTTTAACTAAAGTTTAATTATCTGAATTAAAAAACTAACATTAGCTAGAAAAATTTGACAAAGTATAGTAAATTAGACAACGAACTAAACATGTCTTAAATCATTCCATGGTCCAGTAGCTAGGTTTATAAGCTCACAACCGACCTCAACAAATTATTTTTTCTTGTCTGAATTTTTAGGTTCTGGCTTACGGATCTAGTGGGTGTTTGGTTTTGAAAGAGAAATAGGGTTAAATCTTTTCCAATAAGAATTTTGGTGGTTGAATTGCCCAACACAAATTATTAGGCTAACTAGTTTGCTCTAGATTATGAGTTCTACAGGTGCCAAAGGTTCACAACAAACCAATACAAGTCAAAATAAAGGGTTCAAACAAAGGGAGCAAAGTATACCGAAGGCAGCCTTGGTCTGGCGCACCGGACTGTCCGGTGTGCCACCGGACTAGAGATGGCAATGGGTACCCGAAACCCGAATACCCGACGGGTTTTACCCGATATGAAGGTGGGTACGGGATGATTTCTCTACCCGCGGGTATGTTAATGGGTAAAAACCTCTACCCGTTGGGTAGACGGGTACGGGTACGGGTTGGAACTACTCATACCTGTCTACCCATGGGTAAAATATACCTGCATCAATACAACTATAACCATCTAATATAGTTCATCTTAGCTAAAATAAAACCCTTCTCTAGCTATCATTTGTCTAGATACCAAGTTATGTAATCATATGATTTGTTATATGTGAAGTTGAAGTTGTTTTTATATGTTTATTTAATATTTTGAGTGATTGGTATATTGGAATTTAAGACTTTCCTAGCGGATACGGGTTACCCGACGGGTAAAAATACCCACGCGGGTACGGGTATGGGTAAGATTTTATACCCGCGAGTATATATGGGTAACCCGACGGGTAGAATTTTTTTTGATGGGTACAGGTATGGAATGGTACTACCCGACGGGTATGTACCCGTTGCCATCCCTACACCGGACAGTGTCCGGTGCACCAGAAAATCCAACTCCAAACTTGCCAGTCTCGGGAATTCTGGGAGCCGCTCCGCTATAATTCACCGGGCTGTCCGATGTAACACCGGACTGTCCGGTGTGCCAGCGGAGCAACGGCTACTTCGCGCTAACGGTCGTCTGCAGTGTCAGAGCAGCGCCAGAAGGCACACCGGACAGTGTACAGTAACTGTCCGGTGCAACACCGGACTGTCCGGTGACCCAGAAGACAGAAGCTCCAACGGTCGAACCCTAACGGTCGGGTGACGTGGCTGGCGCACCGAACAGTGTCCGGTGGCGCACCGGACTGTCCAGTGCGCCATACGACAGCAGCCTCCACCAACGGCCATTTTGGTGGTTGGGGCTATAAATACCCCCAACCACCCACCATTCATTGTATCCAAGTTTTCAGACTTCCTGCACCTTACAAGAGCTATAGCATTCAATACAAGACACACCAAAGAGATCAAATCCTCTCCCAAGCCCAAAAATCATTCCCAATCAAATAGTGGCTAGTGAGAGAGTGACTTGTGTTCATTTGAGCTCTTGCGCTTAGATTGCTTCTTTTCTTTCTCATTCTTTCTTGTGATCAACTTAATTGTAACCGAGACAAGAGACACCAATTGTGTGGTGGTCCTTGCGGGTACTTAGTGTCCCGTTTGATTGAGAAGAGAAGCTCACTCGGTCTAAGTGACCGTTTGAGAGAGGGAAAGGGTTGAAAGAGACCCGGTCCTTGTGACCACCTCAACGGGGAGTAGGTTTGCAAGAACTGAACCTCGGTAAAACAAATCACCGTGTCACACTCTCCATTTGCTTGTGATTTGTTTTTCGCCCTCTCTCTCGGACTCGATTTTAATTCTAACGCCAACCCCGGCTTGTAATTGTGCTTAAACTTTATAAATTTCAGATTCACCCTATTCACCCCCCCCCCCTCTAGGCGACTTTCAATTGGTATCAGAGCCCGGTGCTTCATAAGAGCCTAACCGCTCGAAGTGATGTCGGGAGATCACGCCAAGAAGGAGATGGTGACCAGCGACAAGCCCGTTACAAGCCACGGGAAGGCTCCATCGGGGAGTCCCGCAACAAGGGGAAGGAGAAGGAATCCCTTTCACACAAATCGCATCGGAGTGGCAAAAAGAAAAAGAAGATGAGGAAGGTGGTCTACTACGAATCCGACTCTTCATCGCCATCCACCTCCGGCTCCGACGCGCCGTCCGTAACTTCTAAGCGCCATGAGCGCAAGAAGTTTAGTAAGATTTCCCTACACTACCCTCGCATTTCTAAACGTACTCCATTACTTTCCGTTCCATTAGGCAAACCACTGGTTTTTTACGGTGAAGATTATAACATGTGGAGTGACAAAATGAGGCATCATCTAACCTCACTCCACACTAGCATTTGGAACGTTGTTGAGTTTGGTGTATAGGTACCATCCGTAGGGGATGAATACTATGATTCGGACGAAGTTACCCAAATCTGGCACTTCAACTCACAAGCCACCACAATACTCCTCGCCTCTCTAAGTCGAGAGGAGTATAACAAAGTGCAAAGATTAAAGAGCGCCAAGGAGATTTGGGACGTCCTCAAAACGGCGCACGAAGGAGATGAGGTGACCAAGATCACCAAGAGGGAGACAATCGAGGGGGAGTTCGGTCGATTCATGCTTCACCAAGGGGAGGAGCCACAAGCGATGTACAACCGGCTCAAGACTTTGGTGAACCAAGTGCGCAACCTCGGGAGCACAAAGTGGAATGACCATGAAATGGTCAAGGTTATTCTAAGATCACTAGTTTTTCTTAATCCTACTCAAGTACAATTAATTCGTGGTGATCCTAGATACAAAATAATGTCTCCCGAGGAAGTGATAGGTAAATTTGTGAGCTTTGAACTAATGATCAAAGGCTCCAAAAAGATCATCGAGCAAAACGCATCCTCCTCCGTACCCGAAGCACAACCCCGTTACATTCAAAGCAACGGAGGAGGAGAAAGAAGATTCTACTCCAAGTAGAATCCCCATCGACGCCTCCAAGCTCGACAATGAGGAGATGACGCTTATTATCAAAAGCTTCCGTCAAATCCTCAAACAAAGGAAGGGGAAGGATTACAAGCCCCATTCCAAGAAAGTGTGCTACAAGTGTGGTAAGCCCGGTCATTTTATTGCAAAATGTCCATTACCTAGTGATAGTGATAGGGGCGACGACAAGAAGGAAAAGAGGAGAGAAAAGAAGAGGTACTACAAGAAGAAGGGCGGCGATGCCCATGTTTGCCGGGAGTGGGACTCCGACGAGAGCTCCACCGACTCCTCCTCCGACGAGGACGCCGCCAACATCGCTGTCAACAAAGGGCTCCTCTTCCCCAACGTCGGCCACAAGTGCCTCATGGCAAAGGACGGCAAAAAGAAGAAGGTGAAATCTAAATCCTCCACTAAATATGCAACATCTAGTGATGAGGCTAATTCTAGTGATAATGAGGATGACTTGTTTACTCTTTTTGCCAACTTAAACATGCAACAAAAGGAAAAATTAAATGAATTAATTAGTGCTATTCATGATAAGGATGAACTCTTGGATAGCCAAGAGGACTTCCTAATTAAAGAAAACAAGAAGCATGTTAAGGTAAAAAATGCTTATGCTCTAGAAGTTGAAAAATGTGAAAAATTAACTAGTGAGCTAAGCACTTGCCATGATATTATTTCCAACCTTAGAAATGAGAATGCCAATTTAATTGCTAAGGTTGGGAAGCTTGATGTTTGTGATGATTCAATTGTTAATCTTAGAAATGATAATGCTAACTTAATTGCTAAGATTGACAAATTGAATGCTTCTCTTTCTAGCCTTAAGATTGAAAATGAAAAATTAATTGCTAAGGCTAAGGAACTAGATGTTTGCAATGCTTCTATTTCGAATCTTAGAGATGAGAATGATATTTTGCATGCTAAGATTGTCGAATTAAATACTTGCAAACCCTCTATATCTTCCGTTGAGCATGTTACTATTTGTACTAGATGTCGAGATATTGATGTTGATGCTATTCATGATCACCTAGCTTTAATTAAACAACAAAATGATCACATAGCTCAACTTAATGCCAAAATCACTGAGCATGACTTAGAAAATGAAAAATTTAAATTTGCTAGAAGCATGCTCTATAGTGGGAGACGCCCTGGCATTAAGGATGGCATTGGCTTCCAACAGGGAGACTGAAAGTAGCCTAGAGGGGGGGTGAATATGCTACACCTGAAATTTTTCACTAAAAACTTCAAGATAGGTTAAATTAAAGTTGCACTGGTGCAAACCGGTTCAGTTGATTTTGTTTACAACTGAACAAGTTTGAACCTACTCAACTTAGATAAACAAATATTACGAAGTAGTGAAAGATTTTGCTAATGACTTGCCCTACGCAAGATCTACTCGAATAGATAATATGAACCAACCAACAAATTTAAAGTGCTTAACAAGAACACACAGGAACACACGATATAACCCGAGGTTCGGCAACCACCACAAAGGTGTCCTACTCCTCGTTGAGGAGCCCACAAAGGGCCGGGTCTTTTCCAACCCTAATCCTCCACAAACTGACCACAAAGGTCAAGGCAATCTCTTCTCAAATATGCTCAAAGAGCGGGTGATACAAACTTCTTGGGGTCGTCCACAAATTTGGAGACTCCCAAGCAACCTCTAACCGTCAAGGAACACGAGGTTCCAAGAGTAACAAATCCGCACAAGGTTAAGTTTGCAACGAGCTCAAGAACAAAGAGAATAGGAGAATCGAGATGAAAATGACAGCGTGTTAGATCGAGTTCACCTCACACCAAGGATCCTTCAAGCGATTGAAGGAGATGCGATTGCGGGTGTGAAAGGTGAAATGAATGCACTTGTTGAGAGTTTGGTCAGCCAAGATTTCATGGGAGAGGCAGAAGTGAATAAGAGAGAGAGTGTGGGGGGTATATAAAGGATCCCCCAAAAGCTGGCAGCCGTTGGGAGAAAATCGGTAAAAACCGGTTGAACCGGTTTTCAGACCGGTTTCCACCAGGGAGAACCCGGTTCACTGACTTACTGAGCCAGAGACTCGACCGGAAACAAAATCGGTTGAGCCGAGAAAAATTCCAGTTGAACCGGTTTTCCCAAAAAGTCTGCAACGAATTTTCTGACAGCACTGACTGTCAGACAGGTCAGAGCAGGGATGGCAGAGGAACAGTCCCAAAACCGGTTGAACCGGTTTTAGGCCCGGTTGAACCGGTTTCTAGGGCTGAAAACCATGTTTTGAATTTTTTTGAAGTAAACAAGGGTGGAGCTTATGTGGGAAGTGAAAAATGGTTTTTCTCAAGGCATTCATGATCTGGAAAAGTGTTCTCTAAAATGATTTTGAAGGATTTTGAACTTAGCTCATTGCAAAACTTACTTAACCATTGCGGATCCCTCTTAATTGAACAGTGAATCCTATAACTCAAGAATTATAAAAAGAGTACTGCCGTTGTTTCCAAGCACTTGGAGCACGCCATTTGATGTAGAATTTTAAATCCGCTGTGCTTTCTATTTTTATGCTCATAAGATCTGTGCTTCTCCTGTCTGTAGAAATACTGTGTACATGCTAGGAGCAAACTTGTTAGAAACTTTGTTTGTTTTGTCATTTAATCACCAAAACCCTCAATTAGGGTTGGTTGCACTTACAATCTCCCCCTTTTTGGTGATTGATGCCAAAACTAACAAGAGTAGAGATAAAAATTGAAAATTAAGAACACTTGCAAGATGAAAGTATTTGTGTATGTGCAGCTCCCCCTAAATATGTGCATGAGTTTTGAAATATTAATATTGACTTGATATGTCAATTTGCAACATATTTAGAGAGAGTGAACAAACAACACAATACACAAAAATTGAGGGATGCAACACAATTATATATGATGTGATGATAACAAGAGTAGTGTTACACAGACAAGCGCATTATTGCATAGCATAAGATATGAAAAGTTACTACTAGCTATTACAACAATGATATCACATCACATCATTTAAAAAATTTGTGGCCTCTAAGCCAACACCAAATGTATCTCGAGACAGACAAATAATAATTATTACAGACCAAATTGTTCATTACATAAATAAAGATGTAGCTAAGATAAGAAACCTTCTCCCCCTTTTTGGCAACAAGAACCAAAAAAGGAGAGAGCCACCAAGCCAAAGATCACCAGTTAGGAGGAGGATGATGTGGAGCAAAGAAATGATGCGCCAGGTGAGATGCAAATTGGTCTTCCCCAGACTGATCTGGGGGAGGATAGCTTCCAGATGGATCCTGGGGCGGAGGGTGAGAGGAGGATTGACCCGGATCCCCTTGGTAGGGAGGCGGGGCAAACTGCTCGCGATCATCAAAGTAAGCTTCTTCTTCGTCGTCGTCTGCTGACATAAATGGCACCCCGTAGGCCTGCTGGTGCCACTCATTGATCTCCGGGGGAGGCGGATGGAGAGGCACGTCAGGCGAGCGAGGGGCAAAAGGCATACCCATAGTGGAAGCTTGACGACGAAGATTGTCGTCAGTCTCCCGCTGACGCCTTGCCAGCTCATGCACATCAGCAGAAATATTTCGGCACATAGAGAAAAATGCCGCAATCCCATGGGCCAAGCGGGCGCCCATCCCTCGGCCACGACCTCGACCATGACCACGACCACGTGGCGTGGGAGATCCGCGGCCAGGGGAGGGACACGAGGCACCACCAGCAGCAGCAGCAGCAGAAGGACCAGCAGAAGTACCAGCAGAAGTACGTGCACGTGAGCTGGAAGGGGCTTTCCTCAAGCGCCCTGCTGGATTGTTGGGATCAATCCAGAAGGGGGTATAAGATTGATGTCTAGTGCCTTTTTCATAACGGAACTGGGACAACTTCAATCATCTTCATTATGAAAGGAGCATGTAGACATCCCTTTAGTGGAAAGCAGGCAGCATGGATAATCTCCTGCCAGATCATATCAAAAATGTTGATACTCTCAGAACTGGTGGGCTTCATGAACGAGAGCAAAACCTTGCTCTCTCCAAGAATATTCATCTGGTTACCCCCTTTGGGAATGAGGGTCATCCTGCTGAGAGAGTTGATATATCTGTAATATTTGTGCATGTTGGTGGACTCCCAATATTTTCTAGACTCAGAGAGATGAAGATCTCTGGCTTCATCTCTGGTGGGTTGGCGAAAATCATGGATTTTGATCTTGTCACCAGAGATGTCCTCATCAGTGAACCCAAGAATGTGAGTGAACCGACGGTAGCTCACCTTGTACCAGCTGCCTTCGATGAAGAAATTAAGATAAGGAAAGTTGTAGGGACTTTCCTCATCGGCCAGCTTGATCCATAGAGTGGAATAAAATTGGGCAATGACCTCATCATTCCAGTCATATTGAAAGGTCATTATATTCTTCATCTTCTTTCTTTCACAGGCCCTCAATGCCTGTGTCATCTCTGGGTCTCCAATAGCCTCACATCCTTCCCAGTTGATATATCGTTGATGTAGTATGGGCTGATGTTTCTTGGGAAGGATTACTGAGTTGTAAAAATCCACATGCTGAAGAGTCCAGAAACGGTTCCCATCAATCCTAGCATCGCAAATGCGCAATGCAGGATTCTGAAAGCGGATGTCCTGAAGCAGTGCAGAACCCCCGCTGGCAGTGAAATCAGTAACTGGCTCATTGCCAGAACGACGGGCCTCCGCCCGGTGGAGGACCAACCCACGAATAATAGGGGCGTGGGTAGGGGGTGGGTCAATCTCATCATCTTTCCCACCATCATCATCACTTGTTGCTTCCCATGCATGTGGATTTGTCGCGGGTCGGGACCGACCGGAGGGATTCCGAGCCGTCCGACCGCGACCTCCATGAGACCCAGAGGCCTCACCACCCTGCATGACGTTGCCAGATCCTCGCCCATGTTTGGATCTGGAACGTGGGGGAGTTTCTTCATGTATCTCTTGTTCGTCAGAGGAGTCGGATTCAACAACAGAGGGATTCCTCCGACGCACCATCCTTAAAAAGAAAAGATAGAACCTATGATGAGCAAAGATCTTAACAAACACGTTTGAGTAGAGACACGTATGATATTGAGCATGCACTTCAACCGTTCATGCGAGCGGTTCAACTACAACGAACAATATCAAACCGCTAAACTCAAACAATGTTCGAGACAAACGAAGATAGTCTAAGTGTAGCAAGCACCTAAACTCAAATGTATCCAAGAAACGATACACTAGATAATCAAGAACTGGTGAGATCGAGTAAACAAAATGAAATAGGGTAATACCTCGATCCGAAGTTTGAATCACAGAAATCCCAACAAGAGTGCGGGAGATGATGGAGGAAGCCGAGATGAACGAATCTCCAACAAAACTTCCAAAGAGTGGATGGCACAAATGGGTTTTGGAGTGGTGAGAGAGTGAAGGAGAGAGAGGAAAATGTGTAGGCGGCGTCGGCTGGGAAAAAGGAGCTGGTAAGAAGAGAAGGGAGGAAAGGGGAGAGAAATAGGGAGGCGCCGGCTGGTCAACAAAACGAAAACTGGTTCAACCGGTTTCCAGTCAGACTGCGCAGTAAAAGCGCGCAGAAAAAGTGATTGACTGCACGAATTTTCTGCCAGACTGACAGCGCAGTCTGCGAGACTGACGGCGCAGACTGCAGCGCTGACAGACAGCACAGACGCGGAGGCGGTCAAAACCGGTTCAACCGGTTTTTATACCGGTTCAACCGGTTTTCACCAGGGGAAAACCGGTTGAGTGGCCTACTCAGCCGATTCACTCAACCTATTTTCAAATATTGCCCGGAAAGGCTATAAGAACACTTAGCAAATATGACATGAGCAATTTTAATGATAAAAACAGTATTTTTCATGACATATTGAGCATACAATCATTTTATATCCATCAAACTTGTGATCAAGATTTTAGTTTTAAGACACGTTTCGAGAATCCAAGATGTTTAGCTCACTCCTAAGAAAGCAAAACCTAGTCTCATCAAGGGGTTTTGTGAATATATCGGCTAGTTGATTTTCGGTGCTCACATGAAACAATTCGATATCTCCTTTGGCTTCGTGGTCTCTCAAGAAATGATGTCTAATGTCAATATGTTTGGTTCTAGAGTGTTGCACTGGATTGTTTGCAAGTTTTATGGCACTCTCATTGTCACACAATAGTGGAATCTTGTTAAACTCACAACCAAAATCTCTCAGGGTTTGCTTCATCCATAACAACTGTGCACAACATGCCCCAGCTGCTATGTACTCAGCTTCTGCAGTGGAAAGTGCAACACAATTTTGTTTCTTGGAACTCCACGACACTAAGGACAACCCAAGGAATTGGTAAGTCCCAGTAGTGCTTTTTCGATCTACTTTGCAACCGGCATAATCTGAGTCAGAGTAGCCAAGCAAATCGAAAAGGGAGCCTTTAGGGTACCATAAGCCTAGGTTTTGGGTGTGCACTAAGTATCTTAGGATTCTCTTAATGGCAACAAGATGACTATCTTTAGGATTAGGTTGAAAGCGTGCACACATGCAAACACTTAACATTATATCAGGTCTAGATGCACACAAATAAAGCAGTGACCCTATCATTGATCTATATAACTTTTGATCTACAGGTTTACCTTCTTCATTTAGGTCGAGATGTCCATTTGATGACATTGGAGTCTTGGCGTGCTTTGCCTTTTCCATGCCAAACTTCTTGAGCATATCTTGTGTATATTTAGTTTGGCATAGAAAAGTACCTTCCTTGAGTTGTTTGACTTGAAATCCCAGGAAGTATTTGAGCTCGCCCATCATAGACATCTCAAACCTGTTCGTCATTACTTTGCTAAACTCTTCACAAAATTTTTCATTAGTACTACCAAATATAATGTCATCGACATATATTTGGCACACAAATAATTCATTGTCAACTTTGCGAGTAAATAATGTAGAGTCAGCTTTTCCTATTGTAAACCCATTCTTAATTAAAAAATCTTTAAGGCAATCATACCAAGCTCTAAGGGCTTGTTTGAGCCCGTAGAGTGCCTTGTGAAGTAGATAGACATGATTTGGCTTCCTTGGATCTTCAAAGCCCGGCGGTTGCTCCACATAGACCCTCTCTTGTAGTGGTCCATTTAGAAACGTGCTCTTGACGTCCATTTGATATAACTTGAAATCATGGTTAGTAGCATAGGCAATTAATATTCTAATTGACTCTAACCTTGCTACCGGCGCATATGTTTCACCAAAATCAAGTCCTTCCACTTGAGTGTAGCCTTGGGCAACCAACCGTGCTTTATTTCTAGTAACCGCGCCATGCTCATCTTGTTTGTTCCTAAAGACCCATTTTGTCCCAATCGCATTTTGCTTGGGTCTTGGAACCAAGGACCAGACTTCATTCCGGGTGAAGTTGTTCAATTCCTCTTGCATGGCAATTATCCAATCCGGATCACCCAACGCTTCTTCAACCTTAAGTGGCTCAAGAGAGGAAACAAACAAGTAAAATTCACAAAAATTTGCTAAATGAGATCGAGTTGTTACCCCTCTCCTGATGCTACCCAGGATGTTGTCCACCGGATGATCTCTTTGAATAGTGTGATGGACTCGAGGATGAGGCACTGATGGTTGTCTTTGAATTTGTTCCTCCTCATCATCTACTTGATCAAGAGGCACTTCACCATCAATACTTTCATGTTCATCTTCTACCACCGTTGGCATCCTTTGGGGTTGATGATTTTCTTCAAGATTTGGATGACTTGAGGTTGATGGGTTTGCTTGGGTGGAGGATTTGTCACCCACCACCTTTGCACCCACATCAAAAACCTCATTGGTCATCCACAAAGTTCCTTCTTCATCATCCTTTTCTTGAGGTCTCACCTCACCTATTGCAAGTTTCTTTATGGCCTCACAAGGTGGTTCTTCATTTCCTGCAGTGCCATTAGAAACATGCCCTTGCGAGCCATTAGATTCATCAAATGTCACGTCTATCGCTATTTCAACAAGACCGGTGGTATTGTTGAAAACACGATATCCATGCGCATTTGATGCATAACCAAGCAAGAAACCCTCGTCCACTCTAGGAGCAAACTTTGAGCTCTTGACTTTTTTTGTTAAGAATAAAGCACTTGCAACCAAATACTCTAAAATAATCAACTTTAGGTTTGTTACCAGTGAGAAGCTCATAAGCAGTCTTCTTGTAGATCTTGTGAAGATAGAGGCGGTTGATTGCATGACAGGCGGTGTTGACCGCCTCTGCCCAAAAGTTGTCAGGTGTCTTGTACTCATCCAACATGGTTCTAGCTGCTTCAATTAAAGTTCAGTTCTTTCTTTCCACAACACCATTTCGTTGTGGAGTGTAAGGAACCGAGAACTCATGTTAGATTCCTTCTTCGCCTAAGAATTCTTCGACACCTGTGTTCTTGAATTCCGTCCCATTATCACTTCTCACTTTCTTGATTTTGAGCTCAAACTCATTTTGAGCTCTTCTCATGAATTTCTTTAATGTTTCTTGAGTTTCACCTTTATCACTCAAAAAGAAAACCCAGGTGAAGCGAGAAAAATCATCAACAATGACTAAACCATACTTACTACCACCAATGCTGATGTAAGCCACAGGTCCGAAGAGGTCCATGTGAAGAAGCTCCAGTGGCCTTTTTGTTGTGACCACATTCTTTGTTTGATGTGGGACTCCATGTTGCTTTCCTGCTTGGCATGCGCCACAAATCCTATCTTTCTCAAACACAACATTTGTTAGTCCAATAATGTGACTATCCTTTTGAAGTTTGGCCAAGTTCCTCATGCCAACATGAGCTAGCCGGCGATGCCAAAGCCAACCCTTGTTAGATTTTGCCACTAAACAAGTCTCAGGCGTCACTCTACTTGTTGTGAAATCAACAAGATAGTTTGCCCTTCAAGCGACCTGTAAAGGCAACAGAGGAATCCTCCCTTCTAAGGATCTTCACATCCACATCAGAAAATAAGCAATTATAACCCATTCCACAAAGTTGTGAAACAGACATCAAATTGTAGCTTAAAGAATCTACCAATAAAACATTTGAAAGTGATTGTTGGTCAGATATATGAATTTTACCAATACCAATCACCTTACTCTTGCCACTATCTCCAAACATAATTTCTTGTGCTTCTTGAGTTAGTTGCAAGGAATGGAACATGTCTTCCTCCCCGGTCATGTGATTTGTACATCCACTGTCAAGCACCCAACTTGACCCACCAGAGGAGTAGACCTGCAAAACAAATTTAGGCTATGCTTTTAGGTACCCAAATTGAATTGGGTCCTGCAGTGTTAGTTATAGCCTTGGGTACCCACACACTTCTTTTCATGACTTTTCTTTTAGTGTAGGCACCCACATATTTAACAACCAATTTCCCTAAATCCCAAGTCAACATGTAATCACAAAGATAAGAGTGAGAAATGGGAGCATTAAATTTTTCTCCACTTGTTGATGTCGCTTCCTTCACCTTACTCTTTGTGGAACTCAAGTTTACCTTTACTTGAGTTGACTTGTGATTTGAGGAGTGAATCCTCCCCAAGGCATCATATAGTGTGGTTCTCTCTATGAACTTGGGGGATCTCCACCCCTTATGCACTATGCTAGGGTTTTCCTTGAAAGAGTTGAACCCAAGCCCCCTTCTTCCATTGTTGGCCTTTAGGGACTTGTACTTGGGTTCAATTTTCTTTAACCCATCATTGCTAGAGCATCTTTTCAATATTTCTTTGACCTTCCCTGTGGGCTCTTCTTCCTTGCATGGTTAGTTAGACAACAAGAAGCATGATATTTGGCACAATGTTTGCAAAAGGTATTATTTGAGGAGCTAGACTTAGATTCAATCAATAAAGATGAAGCATTGATGTTCTTGCAATTTTCAAGTTGCACCTGAAGTTCTTGATTTTGGACATTCAAGCTTAACATGCTTGATTCAAGTGCATCCTTTTCATTTGCAAGATTAGCTATAGAGGTTTTCATATTGATTACTTCTTTTTCTTTATCCTTTATAGTTATCTTGACTAAAGATACTTCCTTAGTCAAGGCATCTAGCATTTCATCTTTATTGAGTAGCAATCCTTGAAGCTCTAGGTTTCTTTCCTTTTCAAGGATAAGCAAGTCTTCTTGAGCATCAAGAGTTGCTTTTCTTTTATCTAGCTTCTCCATTAAGTTGATGATAACATTATATCCATTCAAGCCAAATTCCTTAATCATTTTATTTTTCATGGCAATTTGTTCATCATCATCATCATCATTTGGAAAATCATTACTAAATAAAGTTACCTTATCTCCTTTTGCCATGAGGCAAGTTGGAGTGTAGGAGTCGTCTTGTAGGTTGGTGAAGAGTTGCGAGCTTGAAGTAGATTGGATGGCAACGTTTGCCACCACTTCCTCTTCTTCGGAGCTAGAACTCTCTTCATCGGAGTTCTATTCTTCAACAATATGGGCTTGACCATATTTCTTCTTCTTGAAATGTCCCTTGGTCTTGCCTCCCTTTTTGAACTTGTCCTTCTTGTATTCCTTCTTGGCTTCTTATTCCTTTTTGTTAGGACAATCCGCTATGAAATGACCGGTTTGGCCACATTCATAGCATGCCCTCTTCTTTCCTTTCCTTTGAGACTTGTCATTTTTCCTTATAAATTTCTTGAATGTTTTGATGAACATAGTTGTGTCTTCATCACTTGAGCTATCTTCATCACTTGATGTCTCGACCACTTTCTTTGCCTTGTGGTCTTTGTTCTTCTTGGGGGTGTCTTGTTCATTTGTGATCAAGGCATGAGTCTCTTGTCTTGATAGGGGCTTCTTCGGACTCGTGTTGTTGAATTTTTGCAAATAATTGATGAGGCGTCATATCCTCATAGTCATCACGATCCCTTATCATCCTTGCTAGACTCTTATCCTTTTCTTTGTATGCTCTCATGAATAGTCTTGTGACCTTGGAGTCACTCCAATCTTCACTTCCAAGCACTGTTATTTTTTTTACTAACACCATCAACCGATCAAAGAGTGATTGAAGCGACTCACCCTTAATCCAATCATATCTAGCAAGCTCACTCTCCAAAGCTTCAACTCTATGTCTCTTAGCTTTGGGATCTCCTTCATGTGACATTTTAAGAATATTCCAAATGTCACGGGCATCTTCTCTTCCTTAAACTTTCCGGTATTCTTCTGGACAAAGACTTCCTTTAATTATGCTCACCGCTTGAGCATTGCGATGAACCTCTTGCATCATTTTCGGAGTCATCTCTTCTCCTTGGGCGGGCTTATACATACCTACATTAACAATCTCCCAAAGACTAGGATGTACACCGATTAAATGCGACTTCATCTTATCGACCCACTCGTCATAGTTCAACTCACTAAGAGTTGGTAACTTTCCAAGTGGGGCGGAAGAGAAGTTGGGAATAAAATTTCTAGAGTAATCGAATTGAACTTTACTAAATTCGTTACCTTTGCTTTTGGTAGATGATCCTTCGGTGTTGAGACTTACCTTGCTCAACACCTTCGACACCAAAAGATCCACTAGCTCGTCATTGTAATCAAATTTTCCCTTACCTTTGTCTTCTTCGGCCTTTCTTCTTGATTCTTCTTCTTCGGCCTTTTTCTTAGCATCTTCCTCTTTCATTTTGAGGAACATCTTCTCGGCAATCTTCATGGCGAGGTCGAGGACCTTGGGGTCCACTTCCTCACCGGAATATGTGATGGGGATCTCCTCGAGGATAGGATCCACATGGTCCCGTTGAGTAGACATGATCGTTTCCTCACGCAATTAAGCGCAAAACAAGGTACAAAGCTTTGATACCAATTGAAAGTAGCCTAGAGGGGGGTGAATAGGCTACACCTGAAATTTTTCACTAAAAACTTCGAGATAGGTTAAATTAAAGTTGCACTGGTGCAAACCGGTTCAGTTGATTTTGTTTACAACTGAACAAGTTTGAACCTGCTCAACTTAGATAAACAAATATTACAAAGTAGTGAAAGATTTTGCTAATGACTTGCCCTACACAAGATCTACTCGAATAGATAATATGAACCAACCAACAAATTTTAAGTGCTTAACAAGAACACACAGGAACACGCGATATAACCCGAGGTTCGGCAACCACCACAAAGGTGTCCTACTCCTCGTTGAGGAGCCCACAAAGGGCCGGGTCTTTTCCAACCCTAATCCTCCACAAACCGACCACAAAGGTCAAGGCAATCTCTTCTCAAATATGCTCAAAGAGCGGGTGATACAAACTTCTTGGGGTCGTCCACAAATTTGGAGACTCCCAAGCAACCTCTAACCATCAAGGAACACGAGGTTCCAAGAGTAACAAATCCACACAAGGTTAAGTTTGCAACGAGCTCAAGAACAAAGAGAATAGGAGAATCGAGATGAAAATGACAGCGTGTTAGATCGAGTTCACCTCACACCAAGGATCCTTCAAGCGATTGAAGGAGATGCGATTGCGGGTGTGAAAGCTCTCTTGTGAGTTTTGGTGTTTGGATGACAACTTAGTTAAAGGACTAACAAGTGTACTAAGTGTTGAACAGGTGCTTAAGGTAAAGCCTATAGGGTTCAACACAAGTGAACAAATGTGATGGTCCAAGAACTGGATTATGGACATCACAAGTAAGATGGACATTGCATAAAGTGAGACTCGGGTGCGTAGCTCGGAGACAACTGATCAAGCCAAGGACGGAGGCAAGAAGAGCTTCGAGGTACCAAGTGCACGGGAGAAGGTCAAGGAGGCTGAGGAACCCAAAGCCAAGGGTGAAGAAGAAGGCTTGCAAAGTCAAGGGTGATCGAGTTGAGAACAGCTACGGCACATCAAGGATCACTACATAAGGACGTGACTTACAGCCAATGAGGTAACAGCTACAATTATGTGGTGTAAGTCATAAGGCTCAAGATCAAGCTCTAAGAAGGAGATCAAGGTCACTAGAAGGAGAACAAGTGTCAAAACCAGAACTGGAAGCAGCCCAAAAGAGCTAAGTTCACCTTAATCTTTAGTTTGGGTTGTTCCTATGTTTGGAGATGTTCTATGTGACCTTTGCAGGATGTTGGAGCTAAGAAATGTCAATCTAGATCAAGTCAAGCTGACTTGATGATTTATGAGTCCAACATCAAAGCTCAAGCATGACAAATGCTATAGATGTAATAATTAAGAGAAGGTATGTTTCTAGACTTAGTACATTGGTTTTTGTGTACTAATATACTTGTCTAAGTGTTAGAAACAGAAGGAAGAAGAAAAGGAAAGAGGTGCAAATGGCTTGGCTGTGTACAACCAAGACTCAGCTCAGTCTGGCACACCGGACTGTCCGGTGGTGCACCGGACAGTGTCCGGTGCGCCAGGTTGAACCCCGGTGAACAGGCCGCTCTCGGGAGGAGTCTGGCGACGTACGACTATAATTCACCAGACTGTCCGGTGGTGCACCGGACTGTCCGGTGAGCCAACGGTCGGCTTGGGCAACGGTCGGCCGCGCGATCTGTGCGTGACGCTTGGCCGAGCCAACGGTCAAATAAGGGCACCGGACTGTCCGGTGCGCCAACGGCTCCTGGACTGCAACGGTCGACTGCTCCATTTATGGAAGGAAATCAGGCACCGGACAGTGTCCGATGGTGCACCGGACAGTGTCCGATGGTGCACCGGACTGTCCGGTGCGCCACCCGACTGAAGGCAAGATTTGCCTTCCTAGATTGCTTCCAACGGCTCCTAGGCCCCTTGTGCCTATAAAAGGGACCCCTAGGCGCCTCAAGCAATATACAAGTGCAGCCAACAAGTGTAGACATCACTCGAATCAATTCTCACTCTCCCTCTTGTGTGTAACTCTATAGTTTGTGTAGAAGGCACAGCTATAAGCCTTTAGAGAGAGGAGAAGTGCTGCGAAGAGCTAGAGCAAGGTCTTGAGCGTATCGTTACTCTACCGAGGTGCTGCCGAGAAGTTTGTAAGCAGCCACGGTGTTGTTGTAACCCAACTCAATAGTGAAAGGCTCTATCTGTCATACTGACAGATCTGAGCAAACGGAGGAAGGAGTTGAAATAGACTCCAAGCCCAGGTGTGGCTAACTCCAACGAGGACTAGGCAAGCATTTCAGGCTTGGCCGAACCTCGGGATAAATCCTTGCGTTTGTGTGCTCTGTTCTGTATTGTATCCTGACTCTCTATCTTACTCGCTTTTATATCTGCACTTCAACTCTTATCTGTGGTATAAGCTTTATTTGGAGTGCAGGACATATTGAGACAGGATCTCCGATTCCGCTGCAACCTACTCGAAGGATCTTCTCATTCCACTGCGTACGAAGTCTTCGAGTAGAGTAAGAAGTTAAGTTTTAAATTGAAAAGTTTTATTCGCCTATTCACCCCCCCCCTTCTAGGCGACATCCAGATCTTGTTCTCGGGTCAAAGGGAACTTTCAATTGGTATCAGAGCTAGGCCTCTCCAGTGTGGGCTTAGCCGTCCAGAGATAACGATGTCGTCACAAGAGGTAACTGTAGAACTTCTTTTAGGCGATGGTTCTAATTACAAATCTTGGTCTGTCTCTATTTACAAAGCTTTCATGAATATTGATCCTGATTTGAGACAGATCTTTAGTAGAAGTATTTTTCCCTCTAATTTTAGTAAAAATCCTTTTAATGAAGAACTAAGATGTTTATCTCTCAATCACCATGCTTGCAACATCTTAGTTGACTCGCTTTCTAGAAGTGCTTATTTTGCCATCATGAGCAGTGATAGTGATCTATTTGTTGATGCTCATGATTTATGAATAGAATTAAAGAAAAATATTCTGTGGCAAACTGTAATGCTCCTACTCCCTATATTACTTGCGTTACTAATCATTTAGAGGGAGAAGAACAAGAACGATGGCACCCAAACGATGAATCCACCTCGTCGACAAGTTTGTTCTCCACTAGTGATAAATGTTTTATTGCTAACAATGACGGTGGAGACGAAAGCCATGATGAGGAGGAATATGAGGATGATAGCGAGGATGAATCTTCATCATCACAAGGTACATTTTCCTATATTGCTTCCACTGACATTAATGACAGGGAAAATGAGACCGATGACGTGGAAGAAGAGGAGATTCGCCGTTTCTACAACCATCTCAACAAAGCGGACAAAGCTCTCTTGGTTAAGTTGTTGAGAATGAACAAGGAACAAGGCATCAAAACAAACAATAGCCTGGAGAAGATGACCAAAGAACATGAGGAGCTAAGGTGCTCTCATGATGTCTTGGTCCAACGGTATGATTCAATGTTAATTGAGCAAAGTAATAATGATGACACTCTATCTAATGTTGCTCAACTTAAAACTGAAAATTCTATGCTTAGAAGTCAAGTAGAAACAATGAATTTAGAAAAGCTTGCTCTTAGTGAAAAGTATGATACGTTGTCATACTCTCATAGTAAACTAGTTGATGATCACATCATGCTTGATATTGCTCATAAGGTAGTAATTACTAGTTTAAACTCATATGAACCTCATTCTTGCACTAGTAATCAATTGGTCAAAATATTATCATGTGATGACCTCCACCGCCCCAAGAAAGGCCAATCCTTGTTTGAGAAACAAGTTGCAGGATCAAAAAGGAAATTGCTTGGGAACAAGAAACAAAGACAATTAAGGAGAAGATGCCTTGCTCAACTTCCACAAGATATCTACGAACACGTGGTGAAGAAGCTTGAGGAAGGAGAAACCGCAGCAAGGGTCAAACTCCATAAGAAGGATGTTCCCAAAGCAATAAATGAAGAAATCAACATGAACAAGGAAAAAGGTAAAAATTCAATTAATCATGTTGTTTGCACTGATCATCTCTCCATGTCATTCAAGTACAAAAAGGGAAAAGGAAAAAGGAGGTGCTTCAAGTGCAAGAAGTTAGGCCACCTCATCGCGTCTTGTCCGTACAAAGACAAGAATGAAGGGACAAGGAGTTGTTTTGGATGCAACAATAAGGACCACATGATCACTTCATGTCCGGTCATGAAGAATCAAGGATGTGCATCCTCCAAGGTGACCCTCACCAAGGAAAATGACAAAAAGCAAGCGTCATGTCAGGTTGAGCAACGCTTCTGCTACAAGTGTGGTGAGCAAGGTCATCTATCCAAGGTATGTTATAAAGGTAAGATTCCTAAGCAAGTGAATTTGTCTCAATCTTATTCGCGTAGGAGACCCAAATCATACACTTGTGCTAGATCTATAACGAGATCACCTAGAACTAGCACAAAAGGCAATTTGGGTACCAAAGGCACATATAGATGATCATTATGGACCCATCCCGAGATGGGTACCAAACTGTGCTAACTAGACCATGCAAGTGCCTTGAGATGGACTAGAGACCATGGGAGAGCTTAAGACGGTTATCTAAAACTCTATGCTTAAGCTGTTAATTGTTTTGGTGTTTATTGACCCAAGGTTGAATTATTATGAGACACTAATCCCATGTTCATCTCAAGTGAAATAAGGTGTATAGGTCCTTAATCATTATTGGTGAATCAAACAAAGGACCTTGATGAGATTCTTCAACTTGCTCTCCATAGGATGGTACCCTTGTATCGTAAGTACTTTGTTGATAATCAGTATTGCTCGGTGTGTTACCTGTCCTTGGAGTAGTTATGTCTCTTGATTACCTGTGTTGAGTATCTTTCAATCAATGATTAGTGATTTCCAAGATCGTAACCATGCGTGCTTAATCATGATTAGGTGCTCTCAATTGGTATCTTATCATTGCTTAATCATTCTTTGGGTAACTTATCATTTGAGATATCCTCCATGATTAACTCTTGTTGTGTTCGTGAATAAACCTGCATCCCGTTGTGAGTTATGCTATATGGTTTTATGATTAGCCTGTGTGAAAATATGACATATTGCTTAGTTTATATGATGACCCTATTGTGGCACTATGTGTTATGCCTCTAATGCCTCTAATGCATTCTCTCGAGCTATGAAGTGCATAAATAATAGGGAACTTTCAGTTGGTTTGTGGTAATAACTGGTGCTCTCATGGCCATACTAGTAAAAGGCAAAGGTATGGAAAATGGAACTGTACAATTTTATTGAATATCTTAAAGTTCCATTGATTGTGATCATAGCTGTGTTCTTGCATTTCACTGGTAGTACCGTGGCTTAGGAGACTTATGCCTTAAAATGTTTTTTTGGTGTACCTAAAAAACCTTCTTAACTATGATGTGCTTAAGACATGATCGTGTTGTTTTTCAATTGGTATATGTGATGCAATGATAGTTAAGTATGAAGCATGTCTAAGTTGCGTGTAAATGTTAGACTTCCTGTGAGTATTCAATTGGCTTAGGTGCTCCTGAGGCATGCATTGTTGTATTTAGTCAACCTTTCATTTAGCCTTTAATTTGTATTAAATGGCTTTCAATTTGGTATTTAATTGATATCTCTTTGGGATGAAAGTGATAGAGTATGCCTTGACCAAGGTATGTTGTGATCCCCTCTAGTTCTGAGGAAGCTAGAATGTGCAAAGTGCAAGTCATTCAAATACTTGATGCACAACTTGAGGGGGAGCACACATAACTTGTGTCTTTTGAGACTAACTGTTTCTTGAGCAATCTTGTACAGTCTCAAGGTGGAAAAGAGAAGATGAGCATGAAATGGAGCAATCAGGACTTGGGTACCTCTGTAAGTCAAGTAATTGGTATCTTAAGTCATGAGTAATTGTATATCCCTAGATTGCTCATGCTCTATAATATTTGGTGATACTCTATGCCTATCCTTAAATATCATGGAGCTATGATAATAAATGATCTTGCAATTGGTATCTTTCAATTGGTAGCCGTGATAGTTTGCTTCAATTGACATCTTTTGATAATGATTAGAATAGAAGTTTCTTCTTGTGCCCAATACTATAACTTGTTCTAAGTTTGGTGTCTTAGCAAAAATAAAAGGTTAGGATAAAGAATCAGGCACAAGTGTGGAAAAGCTCTCGAGAGATTAAATACTTTCAAGATGGGAAGTGCACTACAACATGGTAAAGGTTCAAAAGGAAGTATTAATCTTTTTGCGTATATGTATCTTACTTAAATGTTGGTGGTGCATATGTTCAATAAGTAAGGGGGAGTGTTGATAGTGTGTTTTTTCCTCCTAAACACCCTGCTGTCCCTTGACATCATCCTATGTTCTTGCTTGAGTATGGTTTTTGGTGTTTGATGTCAAAGGGGGAGAAGTCGTGCATTAAAACTTATCTCAACCTGAGAGAGGAAAGCTTATCCTAAGGGGTGATGTGTTAGTTTGAGCTTTGCTAGTGTGTTATTCATATGCTTCTTGCAGTATTATATGTGTTGCATCATATGGACTAGTGTCTCCGCTGCGATGAATTATTTGGCTTCTATAGTGTAATAGATAGTCATGTGGTTAATGGTGCTTTAAGATTATTAATTGGCTTCTATAGTGTAATAGATAGTCATGTGGTTAATGGTGCTTTAAGATTATTAATTGGCTTCTATAGTGTAATAGATAGTCATGTGGTTTAAGATTGCTTTAAATTGGTATCTTAGTTTAAATTGGTATCTTAATGGTGAATAGTGGTAGGTTGATATTCCTGTGATATATCCACTAATTTGAATGGTGTTTAACTCTGATTATGTGCATTTGTGTGTTATAGCATCATGGTTTGATTCTTGACAATGCATCCTAAAAAGTGCTAAGGTGTAGAAATGTTTCGAATTGCCTAAGTATGTGCAAATTGGCGTCTAAGGCCAAAATTATGTTTTTGAAGTAAGCACATATTTAGGGGGAGCATTCTATAAACTTAGAATTCAAAATTTGTGCTTCAAATCTTATTCTTATGTAAGCTTTAATTGTGTTGCCATCAATCACCAAAAAGGGGGAGATTGAAAGCTCTCTTGTGAGTTTTGGTGTTTGGATGACAACTCAGTTAAAGGACTAACAAGTGTACTAAGTGTTGAACAGGTGCTTAAGGTAAAGCCTACAGGGTTCAACACAAGTGAACAAATGTGATGGTCCAAGAACTGGATTATGGACATCACAAGTAAGATGGACATTGCATAAAGTGAGACTCGGGTGCATAGCTCGGAGACAACTGATCAAGCCAAGGACGGAGGCAAGAAGAGCTTCGAGGTACCAAGTGCACGGGAGAAGGTCAAGGAGGCTGAGGAACCCAAAGCCAAGGGTGAAGAAGAATGCTTGCAAAGTCAAGGGTGATCGAGTTGAGAACAGCTACGGCACATCAAGGATCACTACATAAGGACGTGACTTACAGCCAATGAGGTAACAGCTACAGTTATGTGGTGTAAGTCATAAGGCTCAAGATCAAGCTCTAAGAAGGAGATCAAGGTCACTAGAAGGAGAACAAGTGTCAAAACCAGAACTGGAAGCAGCCCAAAAGAGCTAAGTTCACCTTAATCTTTAGTTTGGGTTGTTCCTATGTTTGGAGATGTTCTATGTGACCTTTGCAGGATGTTGGAGCTAAGAAATGTCAATCTAGATCAAGTCAAGCTGACTTGATGATTTATGAGTCCAACATCAAAGCTCAAGCATGACAAATGCTATATATGTAATAATTAAGAGAAGGTATGTTTCTAGACTTAGTACATTGGTTTTTGTGTACTAATATACTTGTCTAAGTGTTAGAAACAGAAGGAAGAAGAAAAGGAAAGAGGTGCAAATGGCTTGGCTGTGTACAGCTAAGACTCAGCTCAGTCTGGCACACCGGACTGTCCGGTGGTGCACCGGACAGTGTCCGGTGCGCCAGGTTGAACCCCGGTGAACAGGCCGCTCTCGGGAGGAGTCTGGCGACGTACGGCTATAATTCACCGGACTGTCCGGTGGTGCACTGGACTGTCCGGTGAGCCAACGGTCGGCTTGGGCAACGGTCGGCCGCATGATCTGCGCGTGACGCGTGGCCGAGCCAACGGTCAAATAAGGGCACCGGACTGTCCGGTGTGCACCGGACAGTGTCCGGTGCGCCAACGGCTCCAGGACTGCAACGGTCGACTGCTCCATTTATGGAAGGAAATCAGGCACCGGACTGTCCGGTGCGCCACCCGACTAAAGGAAAGATTTGCCTTCCTGGATTGCTTCCAGCGGCTCCTAGGCCCCTTGTGCCTATAAAAGGGACCCCTAGGCGCCTCAAGCAATATACAAGTGCAGCCAACAAGTGTAGACATCACTCGAATCAATTCTCACTCTCCCTCTTGTGTGTAACTCTATAGTTTGTGTAGAAGGCACAGCTATAAGCCTTTAGAGAGAGGAGAAGTGCTGCGAAGAGCTAGAGCAAGGTCTTGAGCGTATCGTTACTCTACCGAGGTGCTGCCGAGAAGTTTGTAAGCAGCCATGGTGTTGTTGTAACCCAACTCAATAGTGAAAGGCTCTATCTGTCATACTGATAGATCTGAGCAAACGGAGGAAGGAGTTGAAATAGACTCCAAGCCCAGGTGTGGCTAACTCCAACGAGGACTAGGCAAGCATTTCAGGCTTGGCCGAACCTCGGGATAAATCCTTGCGTCTGTGTGCTCTGTTCTGTATTGTATCCTGACTCTCTATCTTACTCGCTTTTATATCTGCACTTCAACTCTTATCTGTGGTATAAGGTTTATTTGGAGTGCAGGACATATTGAGACAAGATCTCCGATTCCGCTGCAACCTACTCAAAGGATCTTCTCATTCCACTGCGTACGAAGTCTTCGAGTAGAGTAAGAAGTTAAGTTTTAAATTGAAAAGTTTTATTCACCTATTCACCCCCCCCCTCTAGGCGACATCCAGATCCTGTTCTCGGGTCAAAGGGAACTTTCAGGGTGTGAAAGGTGAAATGAATGCACTTGTTGAGAGTTTGGTCAGCCAAGATTTCGTGGGAGAGGCAGAAGTGAATAAGAGAGAGAGTGTGGGGGTATATAAAGGATCCCCCAAAGCTGGCAGCCGTTGGGAGAAAATCGGTAAAAACCGGTTGAACCGGTTTTCAGACCGGTTGAACCGGTTTCCACCAGGGAGAACCCGGTTCACTGACTTACTGAGCCGGAGACTCGACCGGAAACAAAACCGGTTGAGCCGGGAAAAACTCCGGTTGAACCGGTTTTCCCAAAAAGTCTGCAACGACTTTTCTGACAGCATTGACTGTCAGACAGGTCAGAGCAGGGATGGCAGAGGAACAGTCCCAAAACCGGTTGAACCGGTTTCAGGCCCGGTTGAACCGGTTTCTAGGGCTGAAACCCATGTTTTGAATTTTTTTGAAGTAAACAAGGGTGGAGCTTATGTGGGAAGTGAAAAATGGTTTTTCTCAAGGCATTCATGATCTGGAAAAGTGTTCTCTAAAATGATTTTGAAGGATTTTGAACTTAGCTCATTGCAAAACTTACTTAACCATTGCGGATCCCTCTTAATTGAACGACGAATCCTATAACTCAAGAATTATAAAAAGAGTATTGCCGTTGTTTCCAAGCACTTGGAGCACGCCATTTGATGTAGAATTTTAAATCTGCTGTGCTTTCTATTTTTATGCTCATAAGATCTGTGCTTCTCCTGTCTGTAGAAATACTGTGTACATGCTAGGAGAAAACTTATTAGAAACTTTGTTTGTTTTGTCATTTAATCACCAAAACCCTCAATTAGGGTTGATTGCACTTACAGAGACAATGTCAAGCTTAATACCCCACCTAAAAGATTGTCCAATTTTGTTAAGGGCAAGGCTCCCATGGTTCAGGATAACAAGGGTTACATTTTATACCCTGCCGGTTATCCCGAACACAAAATTAGGAGAATTCACTCTAGGAAGTCTCACTCTGGTCCTAATCATGCTTTTATGTATAAGAGTGAGGCATCTAGTTCTAGGCAATCAACCCATGCTAAATTGCCTAAGAAGAAAACTCCTAAAGTATCAAATGATCATAATGTTTCATTTAGAACTTTTGATGCTTCCTATGTGCTAACTAACAAATCAGGCAAGGTTGTTGCCAAGTATGTTGGGGGCAAACACAAGGGATCAAAGACTTGTGTTTCGGTACCTAAAGTTCTTGTATCTAATGTCAAAGGACCCAAAACTGTTTGGGTACCTAAAATCAAGAACTAAATCTGTTTTGTAGGTTTATGCATCCGAGGGCTCAAGTTGGATCATCGATAGCGGGTGCACAAACCATATGACTGGGGAGAAAAGAATGTTCTCCTCCTATGAGAAAAACCAAGATCCCCAACGAGCTATCACATTCGGGGATGGAAATCAAGGTTTGGTCAAAGGATTGGGTAAAATTGCTATATCACCTGACCACTCTATTTCCAATGTTTTTCTTGTAGACTCTTTAGATTACAACTTGCTTTCCGTATCTCAATTATGTAAAATGGGCTACAACTGTCTGTTTACGGATACAGGAGTCACTGTCTTTAGAAGAAGTGATGATTCAGTAGCTTTTAAGGGAGTATTAGAGGGTCAGCTATACTTAGTTGATTTCAATAGAGCTGAACTCGATACTTGCTTAATCGCTAAGACTAACATGGGTTGGCTCTGGCATCGCCGACTAGCCCATGTTGGAATGAAGAATCTTCACAAGCTTCTAAAGGGAGAGCACATTTTGGGACTAACGAATGTGCATTTTGAGAAAGACAGGATTTGTAGCGCATGCCAAGCAGGGAAGCAAGTTGGTGTTCATCATCCACATAAGAACATCATGACGACTGACAGGCCACTGGAGCTTCTCCACATGGATTTATTCGGCCTGATCGCTTACATAAGCATCGGCAAGAGTAAGTACTATCTAGTTATTGTGGATGACTATTCTCGCTTCACTTGGGTATTCTTTTTACAGGAAAAATCTCAAACCCAAGAGACCTTAAAGGGATTCTTGAGACGGGCTCAAAATGAGTTCGGCTTGAGGATTAAGAAAACTAGAAGCGATAATGGGACGGAGTTTAAAAACTCTCAAATAGAAGGTTTTCTTGAGGAGGAAGGGATCAAGCATGAGTTCTCTTCTCCCTACACGCCACAACAAAATGGTGTAGTGGAGAGGAAGAATAGAACTCTATTGGACATGGCAAGGACCATGCTTGATGAGTACAAGACTTCGGATCGGTTTTGGGCCGAGGCGGTCAACACCGCTTGCTACGCCATCAACTGGTTGTATCTACACCGAATCCTCAAGAAGACATCCTACGAACTCCTCATCGGTAAAAAGCCCAATGTTTCATATTTTAGAGTCTTTGGTAGTAAATGCTTCATTCTTGTTAAAAGAGGTAGAAAATCCAAATTTGCTCCCAAGGCTGTAGAAGGCTTTTTACTAGGATATGATTCAAACACAAGGGCATATAGAGTCTTTAACAAGTCCACTGGACTAGTTGAAGTTTCTTGTGACATTGTGTTTGATGAGACTAACGGCTCCCAAGTGGAGCAAGTTGATCTTGATGAATTAGATGATGAAGAGGCTCCATGCGTCGCGCTAAGGAACATGTCCATTGGGGATGTGTCCTAAGGAATTCGAAGAGCCCATTCAAGCACAAGATCAACCATCCTCCTCCATGTAAGCATCTCCACCAACACAAGATGAGGATGAGGCTCAAGATGATGAAGGAGAAGATCAAGAAGATGAGCCACCTCAAGAGGAGGACAAGGATCAAGGGGGAGATGCAAATGATCAAGACAAAGAGGATGAACAAAATCCAAGACCGCCACACCCAAGAGTCCACCAAGCAATCCATCGAGATCACCCCGTGAACACCATCCTAGGAGATATTCATAAGGGGCTAACCACTCGATCTCGTGTTGCTCATTTTTGTGAACATTACTCTTTTGTTTCCTCTATTGAGCCACACAGGGTAGAGGAAGCACTTCAAGATTCAGATTGGGTTCTGGCGATGCAAGAGGAGCTCAACAATTTCAAAAGGAATGAGGTATGGCATTTAGTTCCACGTCCTAACCAAAATGTTGTAGGAACCAAGTGGGTCTTCCGCAACAAACAAGATGAGCATGGTGTGGTGACAAGGAACAAGGCCCGACTTGTGGCCAAAGGGTATTCACAAGTTGAAGGTTTGGATTTTGGTGAAACCTATGCACCCGTAGCTATGCTTGAGTCAATTCAAATATTACTTGCCTATGCTACTCACCATGACTTTAAGCTCTACCAAATGGACGTGAAGAGTGCTTTCCTCAACGGACCTATCAAAGAAGAGGTCTATGTTGAGCAACCTCCTGGCTTTGAAGATAGTGAGTATCCTAACCATATTTACAAACTCTCTAAGGCGTTTTATGGGCTCAAGCAAGCCCCAAGAGCATGGTATGAATGCCTAAGAGATTTTTTTATCACTAATGGATTCAAAGTCGGTAAAGCCAATCCTACTCTATTCACTAAAACTATTGAAAATGATTTGTTTGTATGCCAAATTTATGTTGATGATATTATATTTGGGTCTACTAACAAATCTATTTGTGAAGAATTTAGTAGGATCATGATTCATAAATTCGAGATGTCTATGATGGAGGAGTTGAAGTATTTCTTAGGATTTCAAGTCAAGCAACTCCAAGAGGGCACCTTTATTTGCCAAACGAAGTATATTCAAGATATTCTCACCAAGTTTGGAATGAAGGATGCCAAGCCCATCAAGACACCCATGGGAACTAATGAGCATCTCGACCTCGACACGGGAGGTAAATCCGTAGATCAAAAGGTATACCAGTCGATGATAGGTTCTTTACTCTATTTATGTGTATCTCGACCGGACATTATGCTTTCCGTATGCATGTGTGCAAGGTTCCAAGCCGACCCTAAGGAAGTTCACCTTAGGGCCGTGAAGCGAATCTTGAGATATTTAGTTCAAACACCTAAGTTTGGTCTTTGGTACCCCAAGGGATCCTCATTTGATTTATTAGGATATTCCGATGCTGATTGGGCAGGGTGTAAGATTAATAGGAAGAGCACATCAGGGACTTGTCAGTTTCTGGGAAGATCCCTGGTGTCTTGGGTTTCAAAGAAGCAAAACTCAGTAGCTCTTTCTACCACCAAAGCCGAGTACATTGCCGCAAGCCATTGTTGCGCGCAATTGCTTTAGATGAGGCAAACCCTTAGGGACTATGGCTACAAGTTTAGCAAAGTCCCTCTCCTATGTGACAATGAGAGTGCTATCCGCATGGCGGATAATCCCGTTGAACACAGCCGCACTAAGCACATAGCCATTCGGTATCACTTTCTGAGAGATCACCAACAAAAGGGGATATCGACATAGCCTATATAAACACCAAAGATCAATTGGCCGATACCAAGCCTTTAGATGAGCAATCCTTTACCAAACTTAGGAATGAGCTAAATATTCTTGATTCTAGAAATTTTGATTGATTCTTTGCACACATAGCTCATTTATATACCTTTGATCATATCTCTTTTTTATGTCTATGACTAATATGTTTTCAAGTATCATCTTATGCTTAGTCATAGGTATTGAAAGGGAAATGGAGTAGTCGGCAAAGAAGGCGCTTCCACTCAACTCCAATTGTGTTTGCCGGTACTCCGCTTCATTCTCCACTTTGGTATAATCTTCACTCATATTTTTTTGTGTTTGCCAAAGGGGGAGAAAGTTTGAATAAAGGGCTTATATCTCACTCACAAGTATCCATTTTTGGCGATTCATGCCAAAGGGGAGAAAGTATGAGCCCAAAGCAAAAGGACCGCACCACCACCAAATTTAAAAAAAATGAAGTTTTAAATTTGATATCTTATTATGTTCAAAAGGGAGAAAGTAGTATCTTAAAAAATTGCAAAACCCTCTTGAACACTAAGAGGAGAATTTTATTTAGGGGGAGTTTTGTTTTAGTCAAAGGAAAAGCATTTGAGGCAGGGGGAGAAAAATTCAAATCTTGAAAATGCTTTCTTCAATCTTATTCATGTACCTTTGACTAATTGCAAAAGGTTTTTGAAAAGAATTTTACAAAGAATTTGCAAAACAAAACTCGTGGTGCAAATGTGGTCCAAAATATTAATAAAGAATAAAACAATCCATGCACATCTATTTGAGATAAGTATATTGGTTTCAATTCCAAGTAACCTTTGCACTTAGATTATGCAAACTAGTTCAATTATGCACTTTTATATTTGCTTTGGTTTGTGTTGGCATCAATCACCAAAAAGGGGGAGATTGAAAGGGAAATAGGGTCAAACATTTTCCAATAAGAATTTTGGTGGTTGAATTGCCCAACACAAATTATTGGACTAACTAGTTTGCTCTAGATTATGAGTTCTACAGGTGCCAAAGGTTCACAACAAACCAATACAAGTCAAAAGAAAGGGTTCAAACAAAGGGAACAAAGTATACCGAAGGCAGCCCTGGTCTGGCGCACCGGACTGTCCGGTGTGCCACCGGACAGTGTCCGGTGCACCAGGAAATCCAACTCCAAACTTGCCAGTCTCGGGAATTCTGGGAGCCGCTCCACTATAATTCACCGGACTGTCTGGTGTAACACCGGACTGTCCGGTGTGCCAGCGGAGCAACGGCTACTTCGCGCCAACAGTCATCTGCAGAACGCATTCAATGCGCTACAGTGTGCGCCAGTGTCAGAGCAGCGCCAGAAGGCAAACCGGACAGTGTACAATAACTGTCCGGTGCAACACCGGACTGTCCTGTGACCTAGAAGACAGAAGCTCCAACGGTCGAACCCTAACGGTCGGGTGACGTGGCTGGCGCACCGGACAGTGTCTGGTGGCGCACTGGACTGTCCGGTGCGCCATACGACAGCAGCCTCCACCAACGGCCATTTTGGTGGTTGGGGCTATAAATACCCCCAACCACCCACCATTCATTGTATCCAAGTTTTCAGACTTCCTACACCTTACAAGAGCTATAGCATTCAATACAAGACACACCAAAGAGATCAAATCCTCTCCCAAGCCCAAAAATCATTCCCAATCAAATAGTGGCTAGTGAGAGAGTGACTTGTGTTCATTTGAGCTCTTGCGCTTGGATTGCTTTTTTTCTTTCTCATTTTTTCTTATGATCAACTCAATTGTAACCGAGGCAAAAGACACCAATTGTGTGGTGGTCCTTGTGGGGACTTAGTGTCCCGTTTGATTGAGAAGAGAAGCTCACTCGGTCTAAGTGACCGTTTGAGAGAGGGAAAGGGTTGAAAGAGACCCGGTCCTTGTGACCACCTCAACGAGGAGTAGGTTTGCAAGAACTGAACCTCGGTAAAACAAATCACCGTGTCACACTCTTCATTTGCTTGTGATTTGTTTTTCGCCCTCTCTCTCGGACTCGATTTTAATTCTAACGCTAACCCCGGCTTGTAGTTGTGCTTAAACTTTATAAATTTCAGATTCACCCTATTCACCTTCCCCCTCTAGGCGAATTTCAATTGGTATCAGAGCCCGGTGCTTCATAAGAGCCTAGCCGCTCGAAGTGATGTCGGGAGATCACGCCAAGAAGGAGATTGGTATATTGGAATTTAAGACTTTCCTAGCGGGTACGGGTTACCCGACGGGTAAAAATACCCACGAGGGTACGGGTATGGGTAAGATTTTATACCCACGAGTATATATGGGTAACCCGACGGGTAGAATTTTTTTTGATGGGTACGGGTATGGAATGGTACTACCCGACGGGTATGTACCCGTTGCCATCCCTACACCGGACAGTGTCCGGTGCACCACGGACAGTGTCCGGTGCACCAGAAAATCCAACTCCAAACTTGCCAGTCTCGGGAATTCTGGAAGCCGCTCCGCTATAATTCACCGGACTGTCCGGTGTGCCAGCGGAGCAACGGCTACTTCGCGCCAACGGTCGTCTGCAGAACGCATTCAATGCGCTACAGTGCGCGCCAGTGTCAGAACAGCGCCAGAAGGCACACCGGACTGTCCGGTGACCCAGAAGACTGAAGCTCCAACGGTCGAACCCTAACGGTTGGGTGACGTGGCTGGCGCACCGGACAGTGTCCGGTGGCGCACCGGACTGTCCGGTGCGCCATACGACAGCAGCCTCCACCAACGGCCATTTTGGTGGTTGGGGCTATAAATACCCCCAACCACCCACCATTCATTGTATCCAAATTTTCAGACTTCCTACACCTTACAAGAGCTACAACATTCAATACAAGACACACCAAAGAGATCAAATCCTCTCCCAAGCCCAAAAATCATTCCCAATCAAATAGTGGCTAGTGAGAGAGTGACTTGTGTTCATTTGAGCTCCTGCGCTTAGATTGCTTCTTTTCTTTCTCATTCTTTCTTGTGATCAACTCAATTGTAACCGAGGCAAGAGACACCAATTGTGTGGTGGTCCTTGCGGGGACTTAGTGTCCCGTTTGATTGAGAAGAGAAGCTCACTCGGTCTAAGTGACCGTTTGAGAGAGGGAAAGGGTTGAAAGGGACTCGGTCCTTGTGACCACCTCATCGGGGAGTAGATTTGCAAGAACTGAACCTCGGTAAAACAAATCACCGTGTCACACTCTCCATTTGCTTGTGATTTGTTTTTCGCCCTCTCTCTCAGACTCGATTTTAATTCTAACGCTAACCCCGGCTTGTAGTTGTGCTTAAACTTTATAAATTTCAGATTCGCCCTATTCACCCCCCTCTATGCGACTTTCAGGTTTCTAGGGACTAATATTTAGTCCCTTCATTTTATTCTATTTTAGTCTATAAATTGCTATATATAGAAACTAAAATAAAGTTTTAATTTCTATATTTGATAATTTTAGAACTAAAATGGAATAAAATATAGGGACTAAAAATTAGTCCCTAGAAACCAAACACCTCCCTAGTAGTTGTCTGAAATATTTATATTTGTTTGGGTTGCATCACCAATGCTCTATATATACACCCACTTTTGAAACATTCCATGTCCGCTCTGTGTTTGGTTTGACAGGAAATGAAGGGGATCAAGAAGGATTTAACTCCTCCTATTCAAAATTAAATAGTAATAGATTTAACCCTTTTCGGTCCTTTACAATTCATTCCTAACTAAATAAGCCCTAAAATACTTTACCAACTAAAAGAACTAGCAATCCATCTTTGCATTGAATATTTCTCTCTCTAGATAATAGCGAACTCTCAATATCTAGGTACAACCAAGGGTCACTAAACCGGTCGATAAATTCGGCTAACCAGCCGATTAATCGGTAATCAGTCCCGATCGGTTTGGCCGTATCATCGGTTTACCCATTTGAATTTAGGATACTTTATAAATTTTGAATAGATTTGATGCCAATTTTTCTATAAATACTATGAATTGTTTTAAGACTTTTCATTGAAACCAAATTTGAAAACACGCTACGGATTTCAAACTAAAAATCAAACAAGTTTCAAAAAAAATAAAATTTTACTGATTAGCCACCCATGCTAGCCGATTAATCGGTCCAGGTAGAGATAAAACGGTGGCCTCTAGTAGCTAGGTTTTGAGGATTTTTTTTCCTTTTAACTTCAAATCTTTTAACTTATGATAATATTTGAGTCATCTTTTGTTTAAACTCTATGACCTCAATATACTTTATTTGCTAAATGATATGATAAGTGGTTCAGTTTCTTCGCACGTGCTGCCGATTTATCAATCCAATAACCAATTTATCGGTCTTATCAGCCGATTAATCAATTTAGTACCGTTTCAATTCAAAAATCGGCTTGGATAAAGTGTCTCGCATAGCAGCCTCCAGACTTTTTGACGAGCATTGCCAGGTCAAAAATGTAGAGATCCCTAAACCCCATACCAGATACCACCTTTATTCTTCAGAATACATAATTTTCACCAAACTTGCCACTGAATAGTTTTTGTGTTCCTCCGCGTCGCTCCATCAGTGCTGAGATATGGCATCTGTGATCTATTTACCGATATTTATTTGGAAAAAAATCATCATCACATATACCAATATGGTTTGAGCTATAGATTTTATTAACACCTCCTTTTCCTCACATGCTAAGAAACTTCTTGCATCCCCTTGTTCTTGCCAAAACTCTACCAATTAAATGATTAAAACAGCCACTCATTGATTAAAAGTCACTCATACCTTAACCAACATGAACCTGCTCTGTCTAGTCTCTATTCAGTAATTAGAAAGAAATCACATCGCTAATCCCCGTTCTTTAGCATCACAAATTCCAGGTCAAGTGAATGTTCAGAACAAGGGTCTAAGCCATGCCTACGAACATATAGAACCACCTTTTATTCTGATTCAAATTCGGCGTAAACTGGATACATACAATAGTTGGGTACATCAGTTAGACAAGTCATTACAGCACAACCTCTGGTTTGAATAGCCAAACACCCAAAAATTACTTGTCCACGAAGAGAAATGGTGCCACTGCATATGGGGCAATAGACACCCTATCAACCGCCGCGGCAACCAGAGAACCTTTTCAGCTCCAGCTACATCTCTGCATCAAGTTGACTTGTCAAGCTTCCCGATGGTGTTTTGTCGTGCGTTCCGTAGAATGGTTTTGTCAGCAGTGATGAAGAAGCCAGCAATACAGGCTGTCAAACAAACCAGTAAAATTTCAGAAGCTGTTCGGCTGCTCGTTTCAGCAGCTGTGATGTAGCTAATGCTGCTAACAATCCGCTAGCCGAACAGCAGGTGCAGCACTTGCCAAGCTGAAGCGCAGCAACTGCGACCTATGGCGTCTCCAGAAGCATGCTTTCTTGTAAAATCACACCATCATTTTTCGAGATGCAAAATCAACCTTTACTATTACAGATTGCAGAGGCATGGTAAAGCAGATGCAAGTCTCGATGTGCTTCTACAAGAGGCTTAGGCTGTTTGTTTCTGCTGTTGGCTTCTGAGATGCAGAAGCACAGAACAAACTACCGTTGGACCATGTTGGTAAAACTGTTAACACTTCAGAAAATCAATAGTCCATGATGGTCACTTCATGTACCAAACTACCATTGAACCAGTAAATTTGTTAATTTAAACTATAGCACTTTCTGTTGTCCAAGTTCAGTCTGAAAACAAGAAAGTTGCCTGGCCTCATTGGAACATATATAGTCATCCAGACTCACTAGAACTGGACCTGTTTGTTTCAGCTTATAGATTATATAATCTGGATTATAATATAAATTATATAATCCAGATTAGATAGATTATAATCTACATGTAGCTGTTTGGTAGTCTAGATTATTCACAAAGACAATAGTACTCTTATTTGTTTATTTGAGGTGAGGAAAGAAAGATGGTATATATTGTAATTTCTATTTACATAACCATGGGTAGTGGGTCTTTTGCGAAAAACAATCTCAAATAAGCTACTCTTGAGGAGATTATGAGATTATCATAATCTGGGTTTTAGATTATAGAATCCGAACTCATAATCTAGGTGTTTGTTTACCTGCTAAATTATTTGCGCCGGATTATATAATCTAGAGAGATTATAATCCGAAACAAACAGGGCCTAAACCAAAAGAAAGAAGGGGGAAACAAACAGGTTACATGCCAATCTATACTTGTGCAAATACTTCACTTCAACGGCATAAGTAGAGTTTGGGCCTGGAGCCAAAGCCCCAACCCCTCCATTTTTTGTTGAGCTTAGAAAAGAATTTAAGGAAGTCACATCGGCCCTCATCAAGAGGAATCTGATCTCGCTTTGATTCATCCGTTGCGCGGCGGGACCCACCACTCTCTGTAATTTCCCAGTTCCCCATCGTATCATATCAGGTTTAGGGGCTACCTAGGATAGATGAGTTTATTTGTGGTGCTACTATTTTACTTTTTCTGAGTGAATAACATGAGTGAGTAAGCAAGAAGTGTTAGCCTTCCCCATTGCAAAGAATTTCTCGCAACAAGACAGATTTCTTCTTTCCAGAGCAGTAGTGGAAGTGTTCGTATTTCTTTCAAAGTGCCAGAATCCAAGTGGCAAGGAAAAGCTTTATTTGCATAATGAATCGTGAATTATAGCACAAGCCCTATAACAAATAACCTCCAGGCAGACAGAACAAATAATCCAGCTTATTTCATTTATTATCGATGCTATGCTAAAGCTCTGATTTGCATTTTAATCATACAGGACAAACAATCCAACTTAGTTGACGTGACTTCTGTGCCTTATGTGGCATATGATATAATCAGCAATCTGACGACACATTTAAAGCTACTTACTTGACAAAAAAAGTGAAACAAAACCTCACTTGACACCCATTGTTTTTAAGTTAAAGTACTTAAGTTATGTAGAAAAGAAGCCTATCCAAGGAGGGCTTGGCCAACCAGAAAGATATCTCAGAAACCACAAAGGAGAATGAAATCAGCTCATGGTCAAGATCTCGCTTAATCGTTTTCCGCCTGCAGTGCACCAGAGCCTAGCCTCGTCTATAATTTTACCAGTTTCTAAGTAATGTTTTTCACACACCAGTGCACCAGAACCTACTCATTCCTTGGGAGCTATCGAAAAGAGAGGAGTGCACATATCTTCGAGCAACAGGCTACACCATCACGTGCATTCTTTTCCAAATAGTGGCATTTCATCTGTCTTACTAGTCACACAAACACAAATGTGCCATAATTCATCAGTTCATCACCATAACTCATGTTCCCTCTTAACAACATCAGAGAAAGAAGAATGTCCTACTTTTTTCTGATATGATCATTGAAAATCATTCATATGTAAGCTGGAAGCAATATGCTTTCCTTCTAATCAATAATGCCAAACTTCACTCATGCATGACACATATCATTTCTCAAGGTTTGGCATGCAATGCAAACCAAGTTCATGTAACTTGTAAACCAAAATAGATCAAATTCCAATTAGACAGAGAACTGAAATGACACATTTGCTAAGAGGTTGAACAAACAAAAAAGGTTCGTGAATCATAGAGGATTGGGTGATTGGGTCCAAGTAAAAAACTTTAGGGATGTTCTTTGAAATAGGGGCCAGGTAAGTCTTAGAAAATCTGATTCATGATCTAAAAAGGAGAGAATAAGATAGTTGCTACAATGCAAGCTGTAAATAGGGGAAAAACATCTAATGACTGAGTTCATGGATTTCTTAGCGTGAGAAGTTGAAAATCTGAACCGACATGATACAGATTCAGACATCAGAGTGTCTTTCAGCATATCCAAGAAACAGGCATCATGTTCGATTTGGTTATATATGTACCTTCACATTATATCGCAAAAAATGTGGGTATCCATCAAACAGGAGCTGTAGCAAAACAACTCACTAAAGTATTCACAGAATTCCATTTCTTAGGCCCAATATTAAAGCTACCATATAAACAAATTCAACATTATGATCCAACTATATGACAATTGTCTTCAGCCAGCTACATTAGCTCAACTAGTTTTAAGTAGAACGGTACCTGCAGATATAATGAGTGCTTGTGCAGTGTAGTTGAGATTTGCCTTAGCCCAAGGAAGGACACGGCAGCCAACCAACTGCACCAGAAAAAAAATCATGTAGATCAGAACCATAAGCAGGTAACGATCCAAATCACACCATACTTAAACATAAGGGCAAAAGAATGTAGAAGGGTAGCTAGTTTTTTTCAGCCATTAGAATTGCAATGTCCATTGCATATACCTAAAGATTTAGTCTTAAATAAAAGCAAAACGAAAACAGCTATCCACGTGACTGAACCTTGTTTGTGGATTCCGCTGGGTTTCAACTCTAAAGGTCTAGCCTACACAACTTGTTTGGGACTAAAAGACTTTGTTGGTCTCGTTGCTGCTGCTGTATTAGAATTTTAATGTTCATATTAAATTATAAGGGGAGACATGACGGCTGATGGAATGGATCCTAAAAAAAAGCAAGGATACCAAAATGATGACATATTTTCCCCAAAAAAACGAAATGATGATATACCTTAAGCATGTTCACTAACATATTGGGAGGAAGAGCACATAAACTATATACTACTGATAACAGTGAAACAATTACGCACCGTGGGAACTGCAACCACAGTACCAGCTATTGCGGCGTTCTTTGCTCCCAGCAGTACAGCTTCTGTAACAGGAAAAACTCTAGAAATTAACATCGCAGCCAAAATAAACAGAATACAGTCGCTGATTCCGCCATGCCAATAACCCACTACCCCCACCCCCACCCAAACACACTCTGACACTGTGAGCCGCTGGTTCAACTGCAGGTGTGCTGAGATATCAGAGAGAAATTAAATAGTTCAATTCACAAGGAACTGCGGATCAAGAAACGTACCATGTCAGTGCAGATGTATACTAATAATAATCACTGAAACACACCCGCTTAACTTAAGGCCGTCAAGACAAAGGGGAAGAAAAATGAAGCCTCGCGGGGGGAAATGGGGATCGAAACCAGAACAAAAATCCGTCTTTGGGTCCGCGACATCCCCAGAGTCAGAGGCCAACCACCCGCCCCCAGGCTGGGGCTTAGATTTGCACGGCCCTCATTTGCCAAACCCCAGCGAGCACAACAAATTTATCTATCCCGAATTCGGAGATCTCCCAGAATTCGTACCGATAATGGACCGGGATAGCTGACGGCGCAAGGGGGGAAACGAGAGTCGACGAGGGAAAGAGTTGACGCATTCTACCTTTGACGGCGGCGTCGGACTCCTCCTCCTTGGGGGACCGAATCAGGAAACTCCTGCCAGCCATGCTCTCTCTCTCTCGACTCTGCTAGCTTCCTCTGGCCGTCGTTCCGTTGGGGGCAGCCCGGGCAGGGGATGGCGAGCGAGCTAGAATTAAAATAGAAGCGAACGTATGCAAACTAAACCCTCCGTGTAACCATATAAATTTCTAATCTGGATCACATGATGTTGATCCAAGAAATATAAGAGTGTAAATAATTTTACACTTAACCACCAGCTACTAATCACACTTTTTAAAATCCTCTTCCACTCTTCCCACACCCTCCCTTGGATCAACATCATATGATTCAAATTAAAAATTTGTATGGTTGTATGGAATGATTGGTTTAGACCAGATATGTTTCCAAAATAGAAGAATTTGTTTGGCGGTGGCCGGTGGGCGCGAGTGGCAAGGTCGGACCCGGATCGGAACGAACATGTACAGCTCATGTCATGAGGACTAAACGAGTAAACGACGGCACGGGCCCACTCAGCCTTAGCCGCCACACTTTATGATTATTATTAAGGTCCCGTCTCAAGGAAAGATTAGTTCCTTCGTTTTATTCTTATTTGGTCCTTAAATTATTAAACCGGATTAAAACTAGAATTAAACTGTTTAGTCTTTAGTCCCTTAAGAAGTGACTAAAAGTGACTAAACCATATAAATTCTATTTTTTATCCCTCCTTTATTTCAGTTGCACTAATGGCGGAAGAATGTTAGATGGTATTTTAGTCCTCTTATGATTTATTTAATGTGTTTTGAATACTTTTAGTCCCTAAAACCAAACAGAGTGGGGGTAGTCTCCTAACTAAGCTTTAGTTCCTAGACTAAACGGACCCTAAGATTAGATTAACTATTAGATGTAAGAGCAACTCTAACAGGCTAGTTATTAAACAACCCAAGCTAACAGGCTAGTTATTAAACAACCCAAGCTCGCTAAAAAAAGAAATTTGTCATACAAACAGCTTCGAACAGCATCTCCTTCGATCTCGCCGTCGCCTCCCCGCCGATCGGCATCTTTGGCTAGCGGTCGGGCCTCGCCATCTCCCGGTGACGCGCGCTCCAAACCTCCTATTCGCTCCCGCTCATGTTCCCGCGCGCCCCTCGCTCAGGTTCCCGCCCCCGCCCCGCTCTATTTCCATGGCCACTCCCTAGAGACCTCACCGCCGTGGAGATGTCGCACCCTCCCGCTCCCACACCCTCCGGCATGGGTTCCCGTGGCCACGCCCTTGCGACCTCACTGTCGTGTTCAGCCCCCGACATCGCCTTCTTTCCTCGTCCGAAGTCAACCACGTTCAGGCCGCCGCGTCTGTATCCAATGGAGGCTGAGGAATCAGCTGTAATAAGGATCGGATCTATAGACCTTTTCACAATTTATGCCAGGCACGGTGGAACACGAGGCAGATCGTCCTGAGGTGGAAGTCGTTCAATCTGGTGAATAAATTATACCTTTTCCGTTGTTCCTCATGCGCGAACAGAGATTATTATGTATTGCCATGAGGTAGAAGTCGTCCATGTTTAGAAATATTGTGTTTATTTAAACTACTGGGAGGCAAATCATAGGATACAGTCTCTGTTTTAGAGATATTTGCCGAAAGTGTAGTAGTGATTTGTTCAACACTGACAGAAGATACAATTGACTGTTATCTGCATATGGTCACTTTTCACATTTCTTGAAGGGAATGATGGGCATAACAGTGCCTTGTTAGTTATTATTTATGAAGGTATAAATGTTATCTTCGTATAATTGAATAAAACATATTTTTGGTTAACGGGAAGACACCAGATTTGAGCTAAATTTATCTAGTTTCACATATGTGAATAGAACCTGTTTTGAAAAGAACCTTTTTAGTGTTGTCTGTTGCATATCTTTATAAATTCATAGATTTAAATACACGCAGACAGAGGTTGCTTACTAAACTGCACTAAGGATCACAATGGTCTAGTTGTCTGTCGGAAGTTCTTGGAAAATTATAAAATGTCAACACAGTGTTCTAGGCAAATACGTCGTACGTATTGGTTTATTGCCACAATCGATGGCGGCGTGGGAACCTGCGAGCATCGGGAGGTAAATGCGTAATTTGGTGATTTCGTTGGTATCACTACCGGAATCCGGGTCTTTGTCGAGTGCTCGGCGCTTTGCCAAGTGCTTTTTATCGGGCACTCGGCAAAGAAGCCTTTGATATCATATATAGAGGCTGTGATAAAAATTTGAGAATGTTTCGAAAAAGTTGTGAGACACTATGTGTACAAACCTAAGAGAACTTCATTGAAACTCTATGATTTCATGTGTAGTTCTCTTAGGTTTCTATACATACTGCCTCACAACTTTCTCAAAATATTCTCAAATTTTTATCACAACCTCTATATATGATATCATGACATATGGACAAGTTTCATGATTTTCTGACTTTGTTTGTATTTTATAAAAATTTTAAACAGCTGGATGGCAAGTTCACGACCATGTTTAGTGAGCATGGTGCTCGAAGTTTCCGATCCGTTCCTGAAAGCGGTCATAACTTGTGCTAAATAGCATGGATATTATTTTTGCATGCATGGTTTTCCAAGTTTCGAGTGACTTGCAGTTTAAATGTGAATTTTCTGAAGAAATTCAAATAAACGAACTAAATCCAGTAGTTATAGAAAACACTTTTATAATTGTACCAAAATAGTACATATAGGTCTACATAGTGTAGGAACATACCACAAAAAATTTGGTTGGTAAAATAAAAAAAATAAAAATATACTTTGTCGAGTGTCCAACTGAGGCACTCGACAAAGCTTGCTCTACCGAGTGCCATACGTAGGACACTCGACACAGAATTTTTAAAAATTATTAAAACTACCTTTGTCGAGTGCTTGTCAGTGGGCACTCAGCAAAGGTAGCTTTGACGAGTGCCCGCGATCTGGCACTCGGCAAAGTATATTTTAAATTTTTTTTAAAAAAATACTTTGCCGAGTGCCAGATCGCGGGCACTCGGCAAAGTCTCTTTACATAGCTCCATCCAGACTTCTTCTTCACTTGGCTTCTTTTCATTCATCGTCGCCACCGCTCTTCGCAGGCACCATCTTCGCGCCGCCACGCCGCGCCCGGCCCCACTCCGCCGCTCCCCCACGCCTCGGGCCTCAACCGCCGCCGTGCCCGGCACCACACCGCCAGACCTCAACCGTCGTCGCGCCCCCACCGCCGTCGCACCTAAGACGGTAAATCCTTCTCTATATATATGAGCATGTGATGGATAATGTGATGGATAGTTAGAGTTTGTAATTACAATTTGTATATGATCTCTAGCCACTAGGTAATTAGAATTTGTATATGATCCCTATACACTAGATGCATTAGAAAGCCATAGAGTATATATGATGTCCAATGCATTGCATATGCCATCGAGTTGTATATGCCATCGAATTTGTATATGATCTCTAGCCTCTAGGTAAATCATTCGAGTTGTATAGGTATAAAATAATTTTTGACTACTTGTATATATGATGTCCAATGCATTGCATATGCCATCGTGCCATTGATATATGCGTGGATGTCAGCCATTGTGCTGATACTTTTATTTGCAGGTTTTGGAAACCTCCCTGCGCAGGGGAGGTGCTGCCGAAATTTTCTATTGATAGGCTTTGGTTATATATGTTAGAGGATAGAGGACCGTGAGTGGATGTACACAGGCCGTGTAGGAAGGAACAATGTCACCTCTGAATGGATTAGAAAGACCGATGCTTTCATAGAACGGGCATATGGCTGTTGGGGACTTGTTCTCAAATGCTATGAGTCAAGAACAAGGCAACACAATGTTAATGGTTTAAAACCTTCGTCCTTCGAAGCATTATCTCCCTCGGGATATAATGATCTTCAGACGAAGGTTATAAAGGACATACCTTCATCATCTCAGTAGGTAATAATGAAAGTGGAAACATATGAAACATGAAAAGAACATGGAATAATCACATTAAATCATCAGATTATTATTTATGTTCTTATTATATAATCGCGAACAAACGTTAATAATATTGATTACATTTGTACCTTCGGCTTGACAGAAGGTGAAAATCCAAGAGCGACGTGCAGATGATTACTAGTGAGCGTGAACAGTACGAGGTTACTGTTAACCTATTTATAGGCATGGGACGCAGCCCGGTCGAAATTACATTTATGTCCTTGATAACTAATTATAAACATGACACAAATTATCATGGACTAAATAGTATTTTCCTCTTTAAGTCAGTGTTGCTCTTTGTCTCAAGGCGTGTCAACATGCCGAAGCTCTCTGGATTGTAGCTTCGGCAAATACCTTCGCGTTGTGTCTGCTTGCATATCGTCCTGCCGAAGGTGTTTTTGCTTAGAGGACCTTCGGCGAAGAAGAAGGCCCCTAACAGTAGCCCCTTCACGGTGCTAGATCGTTTTTCGTAACGAGCTCGATCCGCGAAAAATCTCAAAGGCTTCGGAATGCCGAAGGTCCGAAAAAACACCTTCCCTGAGCTCGTTGCTGAGAAACGATTAAAATACTCCAAGCGTCGCGTGGTCCACCGTTCAACGGGTGCAAGCGATTTGGCGGTTCAACTTCCCACCTGCAGCACTATATAAACAGACGGGTTGGTGCAGAGTTACCACAACATTCATTGCCATTGCACTGTTGTGCTGTTAAAAAATTTAACCATAGCCAAAGCTTTTTTCAATGCGCTCTCAAGCGAGCACTTCATCATTTAGAGTTAACTTCGTCAGAAGAGTGAGCTTCGTCAAAACTGCGAAACAACCATCAACTTTGTCAAAACCGTGAAAAATCCATCAAATGGCCAGAGTGCGTTCAACTATAAGGGTGTCTTGTGGGGGAGAAGAAACCGAGGTCACTGAGACAACACCAATTTCCGAAGTCATGAAATAATTAGGTCTAGATGTGACAGAGGGAGCTACTGACGAAGGTACTCCTGTTGCCGAAGATGAACAGGCCGTTGCTGAAGAAGAAAATATTGACGAAGATGAGGAAGATTATAGTATTTTGATCCCAACAAAACCCAGCCATCTAGATTTTGAGAAATCTACTGTGTCTGAAGCTGACATGCCCATGATGATGAAGCTGGGCTACTTTGGGGAAGCTGAAAGCAAAACTTGTCCGATTTGCCGGAGAAGAGACCACCCCAGCACCGAAGAGTGATGAAGTAGTGGTTTTCAAGAGCTTCTTTAGAGCAGGACTGTGATTTCCTCTGAATGAGATGATAGGGAAAGTCTTGAAAAATTTCGAAATATATCTTCATCAGCTGACCCCTAACGCCATTGTTAGGCTTAGCGTCTTCATCTGGGCCCTTCGAAGCCAAGGTATGAGCTCAGATGCCGAAGCATTCTGTTGAGTGCACGAGTTGCACTACCAGACGAAGGCCAGGGCAGACGATCTTCATGAAAATTTTGGTTGTTACAATTTTGCGTATCGCAAGGATACGAAGGCTCCAGTTCTCAGTTACCGCACAAAATGGCCAATCGTCTGGAAAGGTGAATGTTTTTATACTAAGGCTGATGAGAAGAAGAGGGGGAAACTGATGACGATGGTCATGTGCCTGCTGTCCTTAAACTTCGAAATGATCATGCCCCTATGCAACATGCAACTAGGGTCACCATGCCAGCTGGCCAGAGTAGAATTCAGGGTGGTGGCTGAGCAAATCAGCACCAGGGACTTGGTGCAGGAATACCTGGCCAATCGGACGTATCCAACGTCAAGTGGCTAGGGGATGCCAAAGATGAAGGAAAAAAAGAAGAAACATGAACTTGTTCGATTATCTTATCGTTTCAAATTTGAAAAATAGTTCAAGGAGCCTTGCCAAGAATGGCTAGAAATGATTGAAACTATGTGTAATGAAATATTGGGAAACTATACCAAGAAAGAAGACCAATTGATGATAGCAGCCTTCGGCACCCAGCCAAAACGAAGGTTAAATCGGGTGATGGATGCTATGAAATTTGAATACCCTGATTATGAGCGGTTTAGCAAGGGTGCCGAAGGGGTAAAAAGGAAAAGAATTGTCAGCGTTCTGAACAGACAGGCTACCAGAATGGTGAAGGAGGAGGAGAAGGTTTTAAAGAAGAGAAAATCCACTCCTGAGCCGAAGGTGGCAGCTTTGAAGAAAAGAAAGGCTGAAATTCCAGAGCCAAAGGTGGCTGAGGTAGAAGAGGAGACTCCTTCGACACCTCCTACTGTCGAAGTGGCAGAAATTTTAAAGGTATGACTGAATCTCTACCTATCAAGCTGCTAAGTCCTCTGGGACCGGAATTGACGAAGCTTTTACAGATGAAGGACGAGCCTTCGGCTACAAAGAAGGCGGATGGGCAGAAAAAGCGAAGAATCGTTACCGTAATGCAAGCCATTGAACGAACGCCACCGTCAGCCTCAACATCTAAAATAACACCTATTGCAAGCGCTGAGGCCACTACCGAAGCAAATACCTCTGCCGAAGCTGCAGCTGCTGCCGAAGCCACCAACCTTGAGAGTACACTTTCTGGAATTGATAAACTGCTCTTGGTTATGGCTGCAGAAGAGATAGCTGCGGCTACAGAGGAGGTCATGGCCACAGTGCCTGACAAAGGAAAGAAGATTGCTGATGCTGCTTCGGAGGAAAAAGACTTCGACCTTCGGAACCTGGCCGGGCAAGAATTATCCAAGGCCAAAAAGAAGGAGCTACATGAGTATGGTATATGAAAGTCGCCTAGAGGGGGGTGAATAGGCGAAATCTGAAATTTATAACTTTAAAGCACAACTACAAGCCAGGGTTAGCGTTAGAATAAAATCTGAGTCTGAAAGAGAGGACGAAAACAAATCAAAGGCAAATGAAGCGATTGACACGATGATTTGTTTTACCGAGGTTCAGTTTTTGAAAACCTAGTCCCCGTTGAGGTGGTCATAAAGACCGAGTCTCTTTCAACCCTTTCCCTCTCTCAAACGGTCACCTAGACCGAGTGAGCTTTCTTCCTTGATTTCCCGGATCACTTAGACCCCGCAAGGACCACCACACAATTGGTGTCTCTTGCTTCGCTTACAAGGCTTTGATAGTAAGAACGAGAGAAAGGAGAAAGCCAACCAAGCAACAAGAGCAACAAAAGAACACAAGTCGATCTTCTCACAAGTCCTAAAAACTAGAGTTGAATTGTGGACTTTGATTTGATCGGAGGCTTTGATTTGTGTCTTGGAGTGTTGTGTATTACTCTTGTATTGAATGAGGAGTAGTGAACGCTTGGATGGTTGGAGTGGAGGTGGTTGTGGGGTATTTATAGCCCCCAACCACCAATTCAACCGTTGGGGAAGGCTGCTGTCGATGGGCGCACCGGACAATCTGGTGCACCACCGGACACTGTCTGGTGCGCCAGCCACATCACCCAACCGTTAGGGTTCTGACGGTTTTGACCGTTGGAGCTCTAACATCTTAGGGCACCATACAGTCTGGTGCTGCACCGGACAGTCTGGTGCTGCACCAGACAGGCACTGTTCACTGTCTGGTGCGCCTTCTAGCGACTGCTCTGACTCTGCGCGCACTGTTCGCGCACTGTTCACTTTCTGCAGGTGTCCGTTGCAGTTGACCGTTGCGCCGTAGCCGTTGCTCCGCTAGCACACCGAACAGTCCGGTGAATTATAGCGGAGCGCGGTCCCGAAAACCCGAAGGTGAAGAGTTTGAAGTCGATCTCCCCTGGTGCACCGGACACTGTCCGGTGGCACACCAGACAGTCCGGTGCGCCAGACCAGGGTGCTCTTCGGTTTCTTTTTGCTCCTTTCTTTTGAACCCTAACTTGTTCGTTTTATTGGTTTGTGTTGAACCTTTGGCACCTGTAGAACATATAATCTAGAGCAAACTAGTTAGTCCAATTATTTGTGTTAGACATTCAACCACCAAAATTATATTTAGGAAAAGGTTTGACCCTATTTCCCTTTCAATCTCCCCCTTTTTGGTGATTGATGCCAACACAAACCAAAGCAAATATATAAGTGCTGAATTGAACTAGTTTGCATAAGGTAAGTGCATAGGTTGCTTGGAATTAAACCAATATTTTATTTCTACTAGATATGCATGGTTGCTTTCTTTTTATTTAACAGTTTGGACCATGCTTGCACCACTTGTTTTGTTTTGCAAATTCTTTTTGGAAAATCTTTTCAAAGTCTTTTTGCAAATAGTCAAAGGTATATGAATAAGATTTCGAGAAGCATTTTCAAGATTTGAAATTTTCTCCCCCTGTTTCAAATGTTTTTCCTTTGACTAAAACAAAACTCCCCCTGAATGAAATTCTCCTCTTAGTTTTCAAGAGGGTTTTTTTGAGATATATATCAATTTGAAATATAGATACCAATTGAGATATAATTTCTAGAGGAATATTAATTTGAAAGATACCAATTGAAAACTTTATTTCGAAAGTTTTGAAATTGGTGGTGGTGCGGTCCTTTTGCTTTGGGCTAATACTCTCTCCCCCTTTGGCATTAATTGCCAAAAACAGAGACTTTGTTAGCCCTTTTAAATTCTCTCCCCCTTTGGTAAACAATATATGAGTGAAAGATTATACCAATGTGGAGAGATGGCGGAATACTGGCAAAGAGTAAATAATACCGATGGAGTTGAGTGGAAGCGTCGTCTTTGCTGAATACTCCTTTTTCACTTTCAATCTATGACTTAGTAGAAATTCACTTGAAAACACATTAGTCATAGCCTTGGTACTTAAATAATGAGAATTATGCATTTGTACCAAAATGAAAGAGATATGATCAAAGGTATATAAATGAGCTATGTGTGCAAAGTTTCAAACAAAGTTCCTAGAATATTTAGCTCATTCCTAAGTTTGGTAAAGGTTTTCTCATCTAATGGCTTGGTAAAGATATCGGCTAATTGATCTTTGGTGTTAATATAGGCTATCTCGATATCCCCCTTTGTTGGTGATCCCTCAAAAAGTAAAACCGAATGTCTATGTGCTTAGTGCGGCTGTGTTCAACGAGATTCTCCGCCATGTGGATAGCACTCTCATTGTCACATAGGAGAGGGACTTTGCTCAATTTGTAGCCATAGTCCCTGAGGGTTTGCCTCATCCAAAGTAATTGCGCACAACAATGGCCTGCGGCAATATACTCGGCTTTGGCGGTTGATAGGGCTACTGAATTTTGTTTCTTTGAAGCCCAAGACACCAGGGATCTCCCCAGAAACTGACAAGTCCCTGATGTGCTCTTCCTATCAATTTTACACCCTGCCCAATCGGCATCGGAATATCCTATTAATCAAAGGTGGATCCCCTGGGGTACCAAAGACCAAACTTAGGTGTATAAACTAAATATCTCATGATTCGCTTCATGGCCCTAAGGTGAACTTCCTTAGGATTGGCTTGGAACATTGCACACATGCATATGGAAAGCATAATATCCGGTCGAGATGCACATAAATAGAGTAAAGATCCTATCATCGATCGGTATACCTTTTGATCTACGGATTTACCTCCCGTGTCGAGGTCGAGATGCCCATTGGTTCCCATGGGTGTCTTTATGGTTTTGGCATCCTTCATTCCAAACTTTGTGAGTATGTCTTGAATATACTTGGTTTGGCTGATGAAGGTGCCCTCTTGGAGTTGCTTGATTTGAAATCCTAAGAAGTATCTCAACTCCCCCATCATAGACATCTCGAATTTTTGTACCATTATCCTACTAAATTCTTCACAAATAGATTTGTTAGTAGACCCAAATATAATATCATCAACATAAATTTGGCATACGAACAAATCATTTTCAATAGTTTTAGTGAAGTGAGTAGGATCGGCTTTACCGACTTTGAAGCCATTAGTGATTAGAAAATCTCACAGGCATTCATACCATGCTCTTGGGGCTTGTTTGAGCCCATAAAGCGCCTTTGGGAGTTTATAGACATGGTTAGGATACTCACTATCTTCAAAGCCAGAAGGTTGCTCAACATAGACCTCTTCCTTGATTGGTCCATTGAGGAAGGCACTCTTCACGTCCATTTGATAGAGCTTGAAGCCATGGTAAGTAGCATAGCCAAGTAATATTCGAATTGACTCAAGCCTAGCTACGGGTGCATAAGTCTCACCAAAATCCAAACCTTCGACTTGTGAATATCCTTTGGCCACAAGTCGAGCTTTGTTCCTTATGACCACACCATGCTCGTCTTGCTTGTTGCGGAATACCCACTTGGTACCTACAACATTTTGATTAGGACGCGGAACTAAATGCCATACCTCATTCCTCATGAAATTGTTGAGTTCCTCTTGCATTGCCAGCACCTAATCCGAATCTCTTAGTGCATCCTCAATCCTGTAAGGCTCAATAGAGGAAACAAAAGAGTAATGTTCATAAAATGAGCAAGATGAGATCTAGCGGTTACCCCCTTATGAATGTCACCGAGAATGGAGTTCATAGGGTGATCTCATTGGATTGCTTGGTGGACACTTGGGTGAGGCGATCTTTGACCCTGTGCTTCTTGTCCATCTTCCTTGGCTTGATCATCTTCATCTCCCCCTTGATCATTGGCCTCTTCTTGAGGTGGCTCATATTCTTGTTCTTCTTCTTCATCACTTTGAGCTTGATCCTCATTTTTGGTTGGTGGAGATGCTTGTATGGAAGATGATGGTTGATCTTGTGCTTGAATGGGCTCTTCGGATTCCTTAGGACACACATCCCTAATGGACATGTTCCTTAGCGCGACGCACAGAGCCTCTTCATCATCTAATTCATCAAGATCAACTTGCTCCACTTGGGAGCCGTTAATCTCATCAAACACAATGTCACAAGAAACTTCAACTAGTCCAGTGGACTTGTTAAAGACTCTATATGCCCTTGTGTTTGAATCATATCCTAGTAAAAAGCCTTCTACAGCCTTAGGAGCAAATTTAGATTTTCTACCTCTTTTAACAAGAATAAAACATTTGCTACCAAAGACTCTAAAATATGAAACATTGGGCTTTTTACCGGTTAGGAGTTCATAGGATGTCTTCTTGAGGATTCGGTGAAGGTAGAGCCGGTTGATGGCGTAGCAGGCGGTGTTAATCGCCTCGACCCAAAACCGGTCCGAAGTCTTGTACTCATCAAGCATGGTCCTTGCCATGTCCAATAGAGTTCTATTCTTCCTCTCCACTACACCATTTTGTTGAGGTGTGTAGGGAGAAGAGAACTCATGCTTGATGCCCTCCTCCTCATGGAAGCCTTCAATTTGAGAATTCTTGAACTCCGTCCCATTGTCGCTTCTAATCTTTTTGATTCTTAAGCCGAACTCATTTTGAGCTCATCTCAAGAATCCCTTCAAAGTCTCTTGGGTCTGTGATTTATCCTGTAAAAAGAATACCCAAGTGAAGAGAGAATAATCATCCACAATAACTAGACAGTACTTACTCCCGCCGATACTTATGTAAGCTATCGGGCCGAATAGATCCATGTGGAGTAGCTCCAGTGGCCTGTCCGTTGTCATGATGTTTTTCTGTGGATGATGGGTGCCAACTTGCTTTCCTGCTTGGCATGCGCTACAAACCCTGTCTTTCTCAAAATGAACATTGGTTAGTCCTAAAATGTGCTCTCCCTTTAGAAGTTTGTGGAGATTCTTCATCCCAACATGGGCAAATCGACGATGCCAGAGCCAACCCATGTTAGTCTTAGCAATTAAGCAAGTGTTGAGTTCAGCTCTATTAAAATCAACTAAGTATAGCTGACCCTCTAACACTCCCTTAAATGCTACTGAATCATCACTCCTTCTAAAGACAGTAACACCTACATCTATAAAAAGACAGTTGTAGCCCATATTGCATAATTGAGATACAGAAAGCAAATTGTAATCTAAAGAATCTACAAGAAAAACATTGGAAATGGAATGGTCAGGTGATATAGCAATTTTACCAAGTCCTTTGACCAAACCTTGATTTCCATCCCCGAATGTGATGGCTCTTTGGGAATCTTGGTTTTTCTCATAGGAGGAGAACATCCTTTTCTCCCCTGTCATGTGGTTTGTGCATTCGCTATCAATGATCCAACTTGAGCCCCCGGATGCATAAACCTGCAAAACAATTTAGGCCTTGTTCTTAGGTACCCAAACAGTCTTAGGTCCTTTCACGTTAGAAACAAGCACCTTGGGTACCCAAACACAAGTCTTGGAGCCCTTGTGTTTGCCCCCAGCATATTTGGCAACTATTTTGCCTAATTTGTTAGTAAGCACATAAGATGCATCAAAGGTCTTAAATGAAATGTTAGATTCATTTGATGCAGTAGGAGTTTTCTTTTTAGGCATTTTAACATGGGTAGGATGCCTAGAGCTAGATGCCTCATTCTTATACATAAAAGCATGATGGGAAACAGAATGAGACTTATTTGCATGAATTCTCCTAATCTTATGCTCAGGATAACCAGCAGGATATAAAATGTAACCCTCGTTATTCTGAGCCATGGGAGCCTTGCCCTTAACAAAATTAGACAAACTTTTAGGGGCATTAACTTTGACATTGCTTCCATGTTGGAAACCAATGCCATCCTTAATGCCAGGGCGTTTCCCACTATAGAGCATGCTCCTAGCAAATTCAAAATTTTCATTTTCTATTTCATGCTCATTAATTCAGCAGTAAGTTGAGCTATGTGATCATTTTGTTGTTTAATTAAAGCTAGGTGATCATGGATAGCATCAACATTAATATCTCTACATCTAGCACAAATAGAGACATAATCAACACTAGATGTAGAAGGTTTGCAAGAACTTAATTCATCTATCTTAGATTTTAGCATGGCATTTTCATCTCTAAGATAGGAAATGGAATCATTGCAAACATTTAAATCTCTAGCCTTGGAAATTAAACTAGCATTTTCAGTCTTAAGGCTATAAATTGATTCATTCAATTTATCAATCTTTGCAATCAAACTAGCATTACCATTTTTAAGATTGACAATTGAATCATGACAAACATTTAACTTCTCAACCTTAGCAAATAAATTGGCATTCTCAGTTTTAAGGTTGGAAATTGAATCATGGCAAACCCTAAGCTCATTAGACAAAGTTTTACATTTTTCTACTTCCTGAGCATAGGCATTTTTCACTTTAACATGCTTTTTATTTTCCTTAATAAGGAATTCCTCTTGGCTATCCAAGAGTTCATCCTTCTCATGAATGGCTCCTATTAATTCATTCAATTTTTCCTTTTGCTGCATGTTAAGATTAGCAAAAAGACTAAGCAGATCATCTTCATTATCACTAGAGCTACACTCATCACTAGATGTTGTATATTTAGTGGAGGCTCTAGATTTTACCTTCCTCTTTTTGCCATCTTTTGCCATGAGGCACTTGTGGCCGACGTTCGGGAAGAGGAGGCCTTTGTTGACGGCGATGTTGGCGGTGTCCTCGTTAGAGGAGGAGTCGATGGAGCTCTCATCGGAGTCCCATTCCCGACACACGTGGGCATCGCCGCCCTTCTTCTTGTAGTATCTTTTCTTCTCCTTCCTGTTTCCCTTCTTGTCGTCGCCCCTATCACTGTCACTAGACATAGGACATTTTGCAATAAAATGACCGGGCTTACCACATTTGTAGCACACCCTTTTGGAACGGGGCTTGTAGTCCTTCCCCTTCCTTTGTTTGATTTGATGGAAGCTCTTGATGATGAGCGCCATCTCCTCATTGTCAAGCTTGGAGGCGTCAATTGGAATCCTACTTGGTGTAGATTCCTTCTTTTCTTCCTCCGTCGCCTTGAATGCGACGGGTTGCACATCGGGTGTGGAGGTGCCACCTTGCTCCAAGTTGATGATTTGTTTGGAGCTGTCACACCCGGTTTTAGAAGGCAAACCGAATGCGAACCATGTACATGCCAGGATCAACAATTCACGTACACAGCAGTTATATAACATGGACATCATCACACAGTGCTCAAATAATATTAAGAAGGGACATAATAGTCGATTACATCATATGTCTGAGACATCCACATAGTCTTTACAATAATCAAAGTGCGAAAACGAAACATAGATAAATGCGGCCTTCACAGGCAGCTGACTGGGGGTTTGCCGCTAACCCATGCCTAGAACTCGTCGTAATCTTGGAACTCCTGCAAGTCTTCTTCCACGGCTTCTTCTCCTGAGCAATGGTTGCAATGCTGACAACCTGGGGGGTTTGGTGTGTAGAGCAAGGGTGAGTACACATCAATATACTCAGCAAGTATCCTGTTTGGCTGTAGTGGATTAGCTTTATGTGGGGGTAAGTCAAGCAGTTGCTTTTAGTTGGTCAGATTATTATTACTAGTAGAGAAAGCCAAGTTTTTGGATTAACCCACGTTATTAACCCAAGCGTACTCCTTTCCAGACGGAAAGAGCACCACTTACCATTACCAGAGTCAAACCAAGAACCATCAATCTCATTGCCACCTGCAAATCCGAACATCTCTGATCAAGTACCACTAATCACTGGAGCTCCCTTGGCTGCTCATAACCGTGAGCACGGCTGATATATCAGTTTTCTAACACTCTGTAGAGGTTGTACACTTTACCCATGAGCCGTCATTCCCCTTTTTGCCTCAGGTTGTACGGACCCTTGAACACTCCCAAGGTGAGTAGGTGGGGTCTCACTACGTAGCCTTTACAAAGATTCCCCGGGGCTGTAGCTGCCCGTTAGGTTTCCTAAATGTACCGCACTCCTCCCCAAGGGACAAACCAACCTTGGCAGAGCGAGCCGCATACACCGAGCCCCATCGACGGCACGACGGCGAAGCGAACTACACCCCGGTTCCTCTAATTACTCAGCTAAGGGCGTCCCACTCCACCCTCATGGTTGCACTGTTTTCCCGGGCGGTCATCCAACGAACAGGTCCTTACGAAGAGGCACTCGAGAAACCGCTCGAGCCCCCCTTGAAGGTCACAAGTATAACATCATAATAAAAGAGGGGAAAACAGCGTATCATTGATAATTCTCATCATGTTCATTGATTAAAGTTGAGCAATAGCATAAAGCTAAACAATACTAATCCGACCCAAATAGGTAAACAAGGACATGGATAACAAAAACTAGTCAATCCTTAGGTATAAATGTGTAATGCGGGAGGTGAATTAAAGTATGTATAGGATAGAGATAGGTCAAGGGACACTTGCCTCCACCAATCGACTGTTGCTCAGGGGCTTCTCCTGCGAGTTCTTCGGACTCCTCAACTGGATCGTTCTCTATGCGAGCGCAAACATACATACATCCATCCATTCGAATTTGGAAACAAACAGTACACCATACAAGAGAACAAATAGATTAATTATGCATAGAGTATGACATACGATATTGCATTGGCCATGGTTAGAAAGAGACGGGGGGAAGGTCTCGCAGGGGTTAAAGTTTATACTCACGGCGTATTACGGGTAGACGCATAACTAATCGATATGTGCTCTAGTTCCATTTAGTCCCAACAAAAAGGGTTAGTCACATGCACTGATAGAATCATAACCGTTTTCAGTTGATCGACATTAAATAAGGTGGATGATTAACTACATGAATTACCTAACGTAACCAATTTCCAACTTGAGTTTTCCATTCATTAATTAAATAACACGATCACTACGCATGAAATACACACGGGAGGGGGGGGGTAGACGGGCACGTCTAGGGGGTAGACAAGCGCGTCACAAATGTGGCAGGGTGCTACGCGTCGCGCCGAGGGCACGACGAGCCACACCAAAGCAACGTGCACCATGCGAGCACGCATGCGCAAGGCCGCGCACGCACCGCGCTATGCAGGGGCAAACCGCGCCGCGGAGCACGAGGGAGGTCGCGCGTGCCAGGGCCGCGCGCCGTGAGCAGGCCGCGCCGGGGGCCGACCGCGAGCAGCCGCGCTATGCGCGCCGTGGACGGCCGCGCCGGGCACGCCGGGCTGCACGGGACGCGCACCACGCGAGGGCATCCGTGCCGAGGCCACAGATGGGCGCACCAGGCGGGCTATGCCACGCGCGAGCCCGCAGGGGCATGCTAGGGACGCGCCGTGCAGGGAGGGCCGGCACGCCGGGGCCGAGCCGGGGGCGGGCACGCCGGGACCGCGCCAAGGCAGGCGCGCCGCGCCGAACGCCGGGCGCTAGAGCCACGCCGGGCCGAGCCGGGAGCAGGCACGCCGGGCCGAGCCGGGAGCAGGCACGCCGGGGCTAGGGAGCCACGCCGCGGGCGAGGCCACGCGGGCGCGCCACGGCGAGACGGAGCGCGAGGGAGGGAGAGCCAGGGCCGGGCCGCGCGCCACGGCCGCACGCCACGGCGGGCGGGGTCGGGCCGGACCGCGCGCGAGGGAGAGGCGGGGGCGGGAGAGCCGCGCCGGGCCGCCGCGAGCGTGCCATGGCCGGGTCGTGCCCACGCCGGGGAGGGGGAACGTGCCGAGGCTCGGCGGGACGCCGGGACCGCGGCAGCGCCAGATCGGGTCGAGCCGCCGCGCGAGGGGGCGGGGGTTGGGCGCGCCGAGACCGCGCGCCGAGGGCGAGCCACCATGGCCGGCGAGCGCGAGAGAGGGAGGGGGCATGGTCGAGCCAAGGAAGAAGAAGGGGGACGGGGAAAGAAGAAGGAGAGGGGCTCACCGCGGGAGGCCAAACGGCGGGCGGCGACGGGCGAGCCGGGGCAGGGGTAGGGAGCTACGCGAGGTAGGGGAGAGAGGAGATCGTGCGTAGGGTTAGGGGAGAGCAGGGAGGTGGTTTTTTGGGGGGGAAGATGACAGGTGGGCCCCACCAGGGGCAACGGCGGTGGCGGCGTAACCGTCCGCGCGCGGGGGACGCGGGGGGGGGGGGGGGGGGGGGGAGGGGGGTGTGCGGCTGGGCCGCGCGCGAGGCCCACGGCGGGAAGGGGGTGGGGGGTGGGGGAGAGAAAAGGCCGGCTGGGCCGGCTGGCCAGCTGGCCGTGCCAGGAAACCGGCCCAAGAGAGGAAGGGGGGGCTTTTCTATTTATTTTTCCCTATTTTCCATTATCCATTTCCCTCTAATTCTCTACTAAGCGCAAACTTTATGGAATCAAGCAAATACTCATAAGGGAAATTGATGCGTGGATCAGCATGATGCAACAACCAAAGAAAATAACTCTAGGGTTTACTATTATCACATGACATAGAGTTTTGAAAATGGGTAAGGTTTTAGCGAAAAGAAATGGGAAAGAGAGGTAACGCCCGAATTTGGCGAGTAAAGAAAAGAAAAAATTCAACTCCAAAATTCGGGGCGTTACAAACCTATCCCCCTTAAAAGAATCTCGCCCTCGAGATTCAAGGTTGGCTAGCAAAGAGCTCAGGGTATCTGGCCATCAGATCATCTTCATGCTCCTAGGTTGCCTCTTCCTCAGAGTGATGATTCCATCTGACTTTGCACATTCTGATGGTCTTCCTTCGGGTGACTCTGTCTGCGGTCTCAAGGATTTGCGTTGGCTTCTCAACGTAGGTCAAGTCCTCCTGAACTTCAAGATCTTCAACTGGCAATTGCTCCTCTGGCACACGCAAGCACTTCTTCAATTGAGACACATGAAAGACATCATGCACAACAGACAAATTTTCTGGCAGGCTGAGCTGATAGGCCACTTCTCCATGCCTTGCGAGAATTTGATATGGACCGATGTAGTGGGGTGCCAACTTGCCTTTGACTCCGAATCGTCTGACTCCTCTGATCGGTGACACTTTCAAATAGACAAAATCTCCAACCTCGAAACTCAACTCTCTTCTTCTTGTCTGCATAGCTTCGCTGCCTTGATTGTGCTATCTTCAAATTCTCTCGGACCATCTTGATGTTCTCTTCAGCTTCAAGCAAAATGTCTGGCCCGAACACCTGCTTTTCTCTAGGCTGATCCCATTGCAATGGAGTTCTACAACTCCTTCCATAGAGCGCCTGAAATGGTGACATCTTCAAGCTGGCCTGGTAACTGTTGTTATAGGAGAACTCTGCATAGGGCAACCTCTTGTCCCATCTGGACTGATCTTGCAACGCACAGGCTCTCAACATGTCTTCAAGGATTTGATTGGTCCTTTCAGTCTGACCATCTGTCTGTGGATGATAAGCTGAACTAAAATTCAGATGTGTACCCAAGGCTTCATGCAACTGCTGCCAGAAATGAGAGGTGAACTGCGTTCCTCTGTCTGACACTATCTTTTTTTGGCACACCATGAAGACAAACGATCCGAGACATGTACAACTCTGCCAAGACTGCACTGCTATAGTTGGTCTTGACGGGTATGAAGTGGGCTGACTTGGTTAGGCGGTCCACCACTACCCAAATGGAGTCGTAGCCGGCTCGAGTGCGAGGCAATCCGACTATGAAATCCATACCGATTTCATCCCATTTGCACTGAGGAATTTGCAACGGTTGCAACAATCCAGCTGGTCTCTGGTGCTCTACCTTGATCCACCGACAACTATCACACATAGCCACATGCTCTGCGATTTCTCTCTTCATTCCGTACCACCAGAATTTCTTCTTCAGATCCTGATACATCTTCTCACTTCCAAGGTGAATCGAATAGGCTGTCTCATGAGCTTCCTTGAGGATCAACTCTCGAATAGACTGGACATTGGGAACACACAGGCAGTCTTTGAACCATATCACACCTTCTGCATCTTCCCGAAAATCTTTGCCTTTGCCTTCCAGAATCAGTCGCCGGATCTCACTGATCTTCTCATCATTCTTCTATGCTTCTTTGATTTCCCGCTCCAGGGTAGGTTCCAACTCAATTGTGACTCCTCGCGTGTTGTTCATAAATCCAAGACTCAACCTGTCAAACTCTTTGGCCAACTCATAAGGCATCGGACGAGCGACCATCAGATTGACCTGACTCTTCCTGCTCAAAGCATCTGCCACTGCGTTCGCTTTGCCTGGATGGTAATGAATCTCCAACTCATAGTCTTTGATCAACTCTAACCATCTTCGTTGCCTCATATTCAGCTCTGACTGAGTGAATATGTACTTCAGACTCTTGTGGTCTGTGTAAACATCACATTTCTGTCCATACAGATAGTGCCTCCATGTCTTCAATGCGTGAACCACTGCTGCCAACTCTAGGTCATGGATTGGGTAATTCTTCTCATGAACCTTCAGCTGTCGGGACGAGTAAGCCACAACTCTTCCCTCCTGCATCAACACACATCCTAAACCAGTGTAACAAGCATCGCAATACACCAAGAAAGGCTTGTGCACATCAGGCAAGACTAAGACAAGCGCTGTAGTCAACTTCTCTTTTAGCGCTTCAAAGGCCTCTTGACATTTTTGGGTCCACTTGAACTCAACTTTGTTGCCTAGCAAAGCTGTCATTGGTTTCGCAATCTTCGAAAACCCTTCGATGAATCGCCGATAATATCCAGCCATTCCAATAATGCTCTTGATTCCTCGAGTATCTGTTGGCGCTTTCCAGTTCAGAATGTCTGCCACTTTCTTCGGATCCATAGCCAATCCTTCTTTGTTGATTATATGTCCCAAGAACAGGACTTCACTGATCCAGAACTCGCACTTGCTCAACTTTGCATATAACTGGTGCTCTCGTGATCTCTACAATACCATCCTCAAATGATCAGCATGCTCTTCTTCGCTTTGAGAATATATCAGAATATCATCGATGAATACCACCACAAACTTATCAAGGTAATCCATGAATACACTATTCATCAGATTCATAAAGAAGGCTGGTGCATTTGTTAGACCGAAAGACATCACTGTGAACTCATACAACCCATACTTGGTAATGAATGCCGTCTTCGGAATGTCTGAAGGTCGGATTCTGAGCTGATGATATCCTGACCTCAGATCTATCTTGGAGAACACGCTGGCTCCTCTCAACTGGTCGAACAGATCTTCTATTCTGGGCAAGGGTTACTTGTTCTTAATTGTGACCTCATTCAGAGCTCGATAATCGATACACATCCTTTTGGTGCCATCTTTCTTCTCCACAAATAGGACAGGGGCGGCCCAAGGCGAGGTGCTTGGCCGGATGTAACCTTTCTTTGACAGCTCATCGATCTGCTTCTTAAGCTCAACCAACTCTGGTCCGGATATCTTGTAAGCTCTCTTAAAGATGGGGGCAGTGCCAGGAAGAAGCTCTATGGCAAATTCAACTTTCTGCTCTAGTGGCATTTCTGGTAAGTCCTTTGGAAACACTGTAAGGAAAATGGACCCCGGGCCTTTTGGCTAATTGAGTTTTGGTGTTTGATGAACAACACAATCCGTGAACTAATAAGTATTCTAGTGTTTGTGTTTGTAGTTCACAGGATGCGAAGAGAATTGGACCAAGGCAATGAGGATGCAACACCTCAAAAGAAGACATAAAAAGATGCATAGGAGTCCAAGACTCAAGAACAAAGAAGCCCGAAGAAATCAGCGAAGAAATCCAAGAAAAAGGGCTGTCAGCCAGCGCCTGGTGGCGCACCGGACATTGGTGTCCGGTGTGCACCGGACTGTCCGGTGAGGAACCGGACAGTCTGCGCAGAAAGGCCGCAGGCAGGCGCTCTCTGGCTGTAGCACCGGACTGTCCGGTGTGCACCGGACTGTCCGGTGTGCCAACGGGCAGAAGGCAACGGTCGAATCCAACGGTCGGATCCAACGGTCGACTGCTACAGGCGCCAACGGTCGGCTGACGTGGGGGCACCGGACATGCTACAGTGCAGTGTCCGGTGTGCACCGGACTGTCCGGTGCACCCGACGACAGAAAGCTGCTGCTTTCTGTCCAACGGCTAGTTGGGGGTGTGGAGGCTATAAATACCACCCCAACCGGCCATTCTCAAGTGTGAGAGCCCAAGAAACATACCAAGGCATATAGTGCATATTTCCAAGAGCTCAAACACCCAAGTGCTTAATAGAATCACTCGGTGATTAGCGTAGGTGCTTTGCGAAGTGCTTAGGTTAGTTAGACCGCTTTAGCGCTTGCTCTAGGTGAATCCTAGTTAGTTGAGTGAGTTTTGTAAAACCACACAACCCCTCGGCTCTTGCGTGAGTCGTTGTAATTGTACCGAGTGGGGCGAGAGTCTTGCGAGACCGTGACAACCGCGTTTGTGTCACGGCCGCCACCGTGTACCGGAGGGAACGAGGCCCGCGACGTTTCGGCCGGAAGCTCGATAGTGGAGACGGCGGGGAGCGTCCGAGAGGAGCCGGAAGCGGAGCACCACTTGCGCGTGGAGAAGGCCCGCGGCTCTCTACGGAGTTACTCGACCGTGGTGCTTGGCCCTCGCGTGGGCTTCCCTTTGCGTAGGGGCACCAACGAGGATTAGTCGGGACCTTGCGTGGTTCCGGATACCTCGGTAAAAATACCGGCGTCATCCACGAGAGTTTGCTTCTCTACTTAGCTCTTTACATTCCGCATTTATATTAAGCATTTAAGTTTCAATCTTGTAGTCATACTTATTTAGTATAGATTGAAACTTAGCCTTTTGCGGTAGAGATAGCAACACTTAGACAAAACCTAGTTTGCACATTCTAGTTTTGATTATTTGCATAGGTTTTGCTCTAGGGATTTAATTGTGGCCTAGTTTAGTAAAAGTTTTAGAAGCCCTAATTCACCCCCCCCTCTTAGGCGTCACCCGTTTCCTACAAGTGGTATCAGAGCCCAGTTTGACTCATTTGAAACGCTTTAGCTTCACCGCTAAAAGAGCCGACGCTTTTTAGAGGAAGGGATGGATACCCATAGGCCACCACACTTCGACGGCACTAACTTCCCATATTATAGTGCTAGAATGGCTTGTTACCTAGAGGCCGTTGATCTAGGTGTTTGGAGAGTCACTCGTGACGGGATGAAACCCCTCAAGAATCCCGAGAAACCCACCACGAGTGAGGAAAAAGAAATTCATTTAAATGCTAGAGCCAAAAATTGCTTGTATGAATCTCTTAGCATGGATATTTTTTAATCAAGTATTTACCTTGAAAACTGCTAATGAGATTTGGCTAAAATTGCATGAGCTCCATGACGGCGCATCAAATGTCCGTGAGCAAAAACATTGCCTAGTCTTAAATGAGTATAATTCTTTTGCCATGAAAGATGATGAGCTTGTTAGAGACATGTATTCTCGTTTGAATCTAATTATCAATGAGCTCAATTCTATTGGCATTAATAAGCTAGGTGATGCGGACATTGTGAGGAAGATTATCTCCCTGCTACCACAACAAAGATATGGGAGCATCATCACCATCCTTCACAACATGGAGGATTTGAGCAACATGACCCCGACCATCGTGATTGGGAAAATCGCGGCCTTTGAGATGTCGCGAAAAATGAGTCGGGGAGAGGAGCCAACTTCCTCAAGACCATATGCTTTTGCATGTGATGAAAGGAAAGGCAAAAAGAAGGCTCCCACTCCAAGTTCCTCAAGTGAAGAAGAGGAAGAAGAAGAAAGTGATGATAATGAAGATAATCGACCATGCACATCATCCTCCGAGGACGAAGAGGACAATCCGACGCGTCGGAAAGGTAATGGGGATGATCCGCAAGATTAATCTAATGGGTGTGCCCCTGCAGGTCGAGGATCTTCTCTTTAACATTGACAGGAAAAAGCAAAGAAAGAGAGGATGCTTCGCATGTGGGGAGAAGGGCCACTTCAGGGACAACTGTCCAAATATGGCCAAACCCAAAAAGGAGAGGAGCAAAGGCAAGGCGCTCACAAGTGTTAGAACTTGGGATGATTCTTCAAGTGAAGATGAACCTCCAAGGACGCGCAGCCACCGGTCCTCGTCACGATCATCACGGTCATCACACAAGTGCCTTATGGCAAGAGGTAACAAAAGCATTCCATCCTCTAGTGATGAAAGTAGTAGTGATGATGAAGGCGAGGGAAAGGCCTCTCTAGAAGAGCTTGCGGAAGCCGTTAATTTTTTCCAGGATGTTTGCACTAAGCAAAAGGCTCAACTTAAAACTTTGAAAAATAAGTTGGTTAGCTCTCAAAATGATTACAAAGGTTTGCTAGAAAAATTTGAAACTTTTGCAAACTTAAATAGTGAGCTATCAACTAAAATTGAGCTATTAGAATCTAGTGCTCCATCCACTGCTACCGATGACAGCCTTATCAAAAAGAATGAAAAACTTAAGGCTAAGTTAGCTAGCTCCCAAGAAGCTATTGAAAATTTGCTAGAGAAAATGGAAATTCTTAGCATACACAACAATGAGCTAACTACTAAGCTAGAAAACATTGGTAGCACCCCAGCAGCATCTTTAGTTGAAATACCTGAAATAATCAAAAAGGATGCTTCTACTTCCTGCTTTGACTTAATTGATGATTCTAACCCCTGCAACCAAGTCGTTGTTGAGAATATTGTTGTAGAGACATGTACAGATGAGGTTGCAAAGGAAAATGAACAATTAAAGCAAGAAGTGGCTCGCCTTGGCAAGGCTTTGTATGACAAGAAAGGCAAAGCTAAACAAATCCGACCTCCACAGGATAACACCACTGCGGGAGTGAACAAGCCTGTAGAGGGAGAAACTGTGATTTGTAGGCTATGCCACAAGGAAGGCCACAAGTCTTTCCAATGCAAGGCGATGACCGGGGATAAACAAAGGCAAAAGCTCAAGCAAAAGCCATCAAGCAAAATCTCCAACACCTACATCAAAAAGGTGAACAAAAAGGATGCTACACCATATTTGATCAAGAAGAAAAGGAACGGAAAGGTGATAGCAATCAAGGCCAACAAGCAAGCCAACAAAGGAAAAGGGGCCAAACGCATCTGGGTGCCAAAGGAGATAATCTCAACCATGAAAAGCACCAAGAAGGTTTGGATCCCGAAAGGGAAGTGAGTGGACCGAAGGTCTTCGGGAAATTTGGAGACTTGGCTAAATTGGGATGTATATCATGGGATACATCATATTGGATCAAGTTTATTGCCAAGTGGGTTAGTGAAAATTTTGGACCCAAATTTCCCACCCATGACTAAGGTAACTAGTTTTTATTGCATTTCTCGTTTTTAGATATGCGTATCTATTTATCTTTTATCTAGTTTACCTTTCTTGCCTAGTATTACATTTGTTATGTACTTTTGTTCAAAATCATGCATACTAGGTAAATCATATGGTAGGATTGCTAGTTTTTAAATTCATATACTTAAGCAAACCTACATGGCTTAAAATGTTTAGTTAAAGCACGGCACATAGCTTTTATATTACTCCATAGTAAATGATGCATCAATTGAAAATTTTGATTTCTACAAAGTGTATCATTTAACTTATATGTGCCAAAGTTTGGATTATGGATAATTTGCCCCTCTTGATATCAAATCAAAGTGCATGTCTCCTACAAGTATTCAAAACTTGTATGCACACCTTTAGGGGGAGGTTACTCTATAATCTAACACTTTGAGACTAACACCTTTTCAAGTCTATTTCATGTGATAGTCTCATTGTAAGGAAAATGAAGTCCCCGGAGAAAGACAACAATCTTCCACTGCAAAAACTCCAAGAACTCTCATGTCTCTCAAGCTCGCCATTGATCTTCAATTGGTATCTTTTGAGACTACATTCAGTATCATTTACATGTCTTCTCCAATATTTGATTAGACTATATTTCATATCATATGCTTCCATGTTGCTAAAAATGCATAAGTAGTTAACTCATATTCTGTTACCTATGCATAAGGGAAGTTAGTCTTTTCAAATCATGTCTTGCACCTCTAATTTTCACATGCTTTTTCCCTAAGTAGAGGATCTCTGTCAGGGGGAGTATTTCTTCTTTTCTAAAGGAGAATACTCATTTAGGGGGAGTAATCTTTTTAGGACTCCTTCAAGTGGTATCATTCATATTGGTTAAATTAACATCCTGCTATTGTGGTATCATTTGATAGATTTCTTGATGGGGGCAAGCTTTTATTTACTTCCTACATGCTTTTAATGTCTTCCTTTTCGGTGGTTGATGCCAAAGGGGGAGAAGTTTAGGGACCAAAGCAATGAAATCTATATCAAACACCAAACACCACCAATTTAAAATTTTATATCTACAAATAGCTTTTCAAGTGGTTTTGGTTATTTGGTCCAAAAATAGGAAGTAAGTGAATTATGGAGTTAGGGGGAGGCTTAAGTCCATAATATCACATTGTGGGGACAATCATGCATCTTAGCAAGTAGATTGCATATTTTCACTCAAATACTTGTATTATTTGCCTGCTTTGGTTGTGTTGTCATCAATCACCAAAAGGGGGAGATTGTAAGGAAAATGGACCCCGGGCCTTTTGGCTAATTGAGTTTTGGTGTTTGATGAACAACACAATCCGTGAACTAATAAGTATTCTAGTGTTTGTGTTTGTAGTTCACAGGATGCGAAGAGAATTGGACCAAGGCAATGAGGATGCAACACCTCAAAAGAAGACATAAAAAGATGCATAGGAGTCCAAGACTCAAGAACAAAGAAGCCCGAAGAAATCAGCGAAGAAATCCAAGAAAAAGGGCTGTCAGCCAGCGCCTGGTGGCGCACCGGACATTGGTGTCCGGTGTGCACCGGACTGTCCGGTGAGGAACCGGACAGTCTGCGCAGAAAGGCCGCAGGCAGGCGCTCTCTGGCTGTAGCACCGGACTGTCCGGTGTGCACCGGACTGTCCGGTGTGCCAACGGGCAGAAGGCAACGGTCGAATCCAACGGTCGGATCCAACAGTCGACTGCTACAGGCGCCAACGGTCGGCTGACGTGGGGGCACCGGACATGCTACAGTGCAGTGTCCGGTGTGCACCGGACTGTCCGGTGCACCCGACGACAGAAAGCTGCTGCTTTCTGTCCAACGGCTAGTTGGGGGTGTGGAGGCTATAAATACCACCCCAACCGGCCATTCTCAAGTGTGAGAGCCCAAGAAACATACCAAGGCATATAGTGCATATTTCCAAGAGCTCAAACACCCAAGTGCTTAATAGAATCACTCGGTGATTAGCGTAGGTGCTTTGCGAAGTGCTTAGGTTAGTTAGACCGCTTTAGCGCTTGCTCTAGGTGAATCCTAGTTAGTTGAGTGAGTTTTGTAAAACCACACAACCCCTCGGCTCTTGCGTGAGTCGTTGTAATTGTACCGAGTGGGGCGAGAGTCTTGCGAGACCGTGACAACCCGCGTTTGTGTCACGGCCGCCACCGTGTACCGGAGGGAACGAGGCCCGCGGCGTTTCGGCCGGAAGCTCGATAGTGGAGACGGCGGGGAGCGTCCGAGAGGAGCCGGAAGCGGAGCACCACTTGCGCGTGGAGAAGGCCCGCGGCTCTCTACGGAGTTACTCGACCGTGGTGCTTGGCCCTCGCGTGGGCTTCCCTTTGCGTAGGGGCACCAACGAGGATTAGTCGGGACCTTGCGTGGTTCCGGATACCTCGGTAAAAATACCGGCGTCATCCACGAGAGTTTGCTTCTCTACTTAGCTCTTTACATTCCGCATTTATATTAAGCATTTAAGTTTCAATCTTGTAGTCATACTTATTTAGTATAGATTGAAACTTAGCCTTTTGCGGTAGAGATAGCAACACTTAGACAAAACCTAGTTTGCACATTCTAGTTTTGATTATTTGCATAGGTTTTGCTCTAGGGATTTAATTGTGGCCTAGTTTAGTAAAAGTTTTAGAAGCCCTAATTCACCCCCCCCCTCTTAGGCGTCACCCGTTTCCTACAAACACATCTGGGAATTCAGACACAACCTTGATACTCTCAATTGGGTCTGCTTCACTGCTATCGACAGCCATCTGATAACAACTTCCTTTCTTCGGCTCAAGCGGGACTAACTCGGTCACCACTTCCTTTCCTAGTGGGGACACCAACTTGATTATCCTCTTATCACAACTGATAACTGCCTGATACTTATCTAGCCAATTCATCCCTAGGATGACATCTATTCCCTAAGTACCCATTACTATGAGGTTAGCGGGAAATGCTATCCCCCTTATTTCCACACTTACATTCAAACAAATGCTATCGACTCGAATTCTACCACCGGCTGAGTCAATTTGAATGGGGGTTGACATCGTAGTTATTGGGGGATTATGTGCTTTTACCCATAATGCAAGTAATGAAAGAATGCATTGCTCCAGTATCAAATAACACTTCTGCAATATGGGAATCGACTGGAAACATACCTACTATCATACCGGGGGTCTCCTGAACGGCTTCAGCCTCCAAGTGGTTCAGTCTCCCATGGTTGTAGCGCTGCTGAGAGCGGTTGCCTGCTCCAGGCTGAGACACATTCTGCTTCGCTGGGGCATTGGGGCCTGACTGCTGCTGGGCTGCCTTCTTCGGACATTGCATCACCCAATGGCCTTGCTCTCCACAGTAGAAACATGCTCTGTTTCCAACCGGAGCTGGTGCTGTCTGACTTTTCTGCTGGTTTGCTGGGGCAGGAAGACGAGGTGCCTGCTGATTCTGCCTCTGGAACTGACCTCCTCCTGACTGATTGTTCTGGCGATTCTGATGCTGATGCTGAGGAAACTGCCTTTGAAACTGCTGCTGCTGAGGTGGACGCTGGTTCTGCCTGAACTGTTGAGGTTGATTGCTTGAGAAACGAGGGCGATTGCTGCTTCCAGGCTGGGGTCCACTAATCTTGCGCTTGCGATCCTCCATCTCCTTACACTTCCTCTCTATCATGATTGCCCTGTCAATCAGGTGCTGGAATGTCGGGAAGGTATGATTCATCAGCTGGTACTGCAGAGGGTCAACTAAGCCTCTTAAGAAGCGATACTATCTCTTGGCATCTGTGTTGACATCCTCAGGAGCATAGCGAGACAACTGCAGAAACCTGTCCCGGTACTCACTGACAGACGATGACCCTTGCTTGAGGGCCAGGAACTCCTCCTTCTTCACTGTCATCAGACCTGCAAGAACATGGTACTGACGAAAGCTATCTCTAAACTCTTCCCAGGTGATGGTGTTGGGGTTGGCATGAGTGGCGAGATAGGACTCCCACCAATACTGGGCCACTCCTCTCAACAGACGGGGACCATACAGAACTTTCTCCCTGTCATCACATTGAGCGGTATGCAACTCCCGCTCCACAGTGCGCAGCCAGTCTTCAGCATCCATAGGGTCAGAAGAGTGAGCAAACGTTGGGGGATGACCTCTCATGAATTCAGCACGCTTGTCTCTGGGCATCTGAGGCATCTGAGGCTGAGGTGGTGGCTGTTGCTGCTGCTGCTGAATGGCGGCCAGAGTCTGACCAATGGCTTAAACTGCCTGAGTCTGCATCAGAAACATCTGCTTGATGGACATCGGGGGCGGGGGCGGCAGTTGCTGTTGCTGGGGTACCTCATCCTGCTGAGCTGCCTGCTCCTACTGAGCACGCCTTCCTCCTCTGCGCCTGTTTTCTGACATCTGCAGAATGCAACCACACATCAGAACTGACCTTGCAAATCTTGCAGCATAAGAAAAGAGTGTAGAATTCTCCATAACACTGAGCAGATGAGCATCTTCACTGATCTCCAACACAGACCAACACAGCTTCTCAGATAAAGAGGAAAGTGGAATAAAAGGCTTCCCAACTAAATAGCTAACTCCATTAACATATAACAGGTAAACCAAAATGCAGGGGATACCCACATTCTGGTGATAGTCATTACAAAGATCCAAATCAAACATAGTTCATCATGACGAACATAAATGCACAGGATATAGCAAACTACCCTATCTAACTAAGACTAACTAAACGCGAGACTAATGCTAAGACTATAGCTTCTACGTATATATTTTGTATTAATTACAAGGTCCGACTCTGATGATCTATGGTTCTAAATTTATCTTGGTCTTGCAGTCAGGGTTGCCATAAGACTGGTGTCCACGTCGAGGTGAGCGGTATGGGTGCTGAGTCCCGACGGGAGCGGGGGAACCATCATCCAGGTGACGACGTTCCGCGCGCTTAGCCCGCAGCTGGGCGATCTCAGCATGAGCCCTACTCAGCTCGTCTAATGCGTGGTCCAGCTCCGTGTTTAGCACGGCGGCTAGGTTGACTGTGCTGCTCAACCTAGGATTGTCCTCACCAACAGGTGAAACAATCATGCCTCCTGTGCTGCCAGATGGACGGCGGGGGTAATATTTCAGGTTGAGACCGTCGGCTACCCCGCCAAGAACCGAGCAGTAGTGCGAAAGCGCACGCCGTGCGACATCTTGCATGGCCGCCTCAGCCGAGTCCCGCTCAGAGATGGAATAGTGCTCCGAGCAGACCTCAGCACCCTAGAGACTGTTTCTCTGGACGGCGCACCAAGCAGGTCGCCTCCCAGCGGTCCGGGTAGAACCCCACGACTGTGCTGGAAGACCACACAGTGATACTTGATAGACCAAGTACGCCGGTCAAGTGCCCGACGTAGCAGGGTGTCGAGCGCATCATGGAAGTGACACCCGCGAGCAGCGTAGCGTGTGATGGGCCGAGCAACCCATCCCTCCGGCTCCTGGTCAGCAGAAAAGTCAGTGTCGTGGCTCGAGCTGCTGTCGCCTCCTCCGTCGTCTGGGTCTCCTCCAGCAGCTACTTCCAGGGACTGGGGCGCTCAGTGGTGGTGCAGGGGGCGCCTCCAGGGGAAGCACAGGGGAGCAGCTCCTCACAGACTCTATCTCCTGCTGGAGCGAGAAAGAAGAGCCCTGCTGCTCCTATCATCGACGCTCCTGCTCCTCATGCAGGTGGTGGTGCAGCCTCTCCAAGTGGCTGGACTGACCGGCCACGGGACGGCAAAGCAGACGCTCCGCGAGGCGAGAGGGTAAGAAGGGGATGATAGACTTCCGTGCGGTAGTGTCTAAGTCGAGCCATCTACAAAAGACACGTAAGCATAAGAGTGAGAACAGAACTAATGTGACCAGCAAGTAATGAACCATAAATAAATGAAGGATTAAAATAAAACACAATTTTTAGCAAGGTATATAATATATAGTAGAACATAGTTTTGGTCGATACGACCAACTTTTGAAGGGATACCAAAGTCAAGGCAGGGATAGAGGTCTATAATCCTTTAGAACGACCATTCTACTCTAGGTTAGCGGTCCTACAGTCAGCACGACTTTGATACCACCTATGTCACACCTGGTTTTAGAAGGCAAACCGAATGCGAACCATGTACGTGCCAGGATCAGAAATTCACGTACACAGCAGTTACATAACATGGACATCATCACACAATGCTCAAATAATATTAAAAGGGACATAATAGTCGATTACATCATATGTCTGAGACATCCACATAGTCTTTACAATAATCGAAGTGCAAAAACAAAACGTAGATAAACGCGGCCTTCACAAGCAGCCGACTGGGGGTTTGCCGCTAACCCATGCCTAGAACTCGTCGTAATCTTGGAACTCCTGCAAGTCTCCTTCCACGGCTTCTTCTCCTGAGCAGTGCTTGCAATGCTGACAACCTGGGGGGGGGGGGTTGTTGTGTAGAGCAAGGGTGAGTACACATCAACATACCAGCAAGTATCCTGTTTGGCTGTAGTGGATTAGCTTTATGTGGGGGTAAGTCAAGCAGTTGCTTTTAGTTGGTCAGATTATTATTAATAGTAGAGAAAGCCAAGTTTTAGGATTAACCCATGTTAGTTAACCCAAGCGTACTCCTTTCCAGATGGAAAGAGCACCACTTACCATTACCAGAGTCAAAACCAAGAACCCATCAATCTCATTGCCACCTGCAAATCCGAACATCTCTGATCAAGTACCACTAATCACTGGAGCTCCCTTGGTTGCTCATAACCGCGAGCACGGCTGATATATCAGTTTTCTAACACTCTGCAGAGGTTGTACACTTTACCCATGAGCCGTGATTCCCCTTTTTGCCTCGGGTTGTACGGACCCTTGAACACTCCCAAGGTGAGTAGGCGGGGTCTCACTACGTAGCCATTTACAAAGATTCCCCGGGGCTGTAGCCAACCGTTAGGTTTCCTAAATGTACCGCACTCCTCCCCAAGGGACAAACCAACCTTGGCAGAGCGAGCCGCATACACCGAGCCCCATCGACGGCACGACGGCGAAAGCGAACTACACCCCGGTCCTCTAATTACTCAGCTAAGGGCGTCCCACTCCACCCTCATGGTTGCACTGTTTTCCCGGGCGGTCATCCAACGAACAGGTCCTTACGAAGAGGCACTCGAGAAACCGCTCGAGCCCCCTGAAGGTCACAAGTATAACCATCATAATAAAAGAGGGGAAAACAGCGTATCATTGATAATTCTCATCATGTTCATTGATTAAAGTGAGCAATAGCATAAAGCTAAACAATACTAATCCGACCCAAATAGGTAAACAAGGACATGGATAACAAAAACTAGTCAATCCTTAGGTATAAATGTGTAATGCGGGAGGTGAATTAAAGTATGTATAGGACAGAGATAGGTCAAGGGACACTTGCCTCCACCAACCGACTGTTGCTCAGGGCTTCTCTCCTGCGAGTTCTTCGGACTCCTCAACCGGATCGTTCTCTATGCGAGCGCAAAACATACATACATCCATCCATTCGAATTTGGAAACAAACAGTACACCATACAAGAGAACAAATAGATTTAATTATGCATAGAGTATGACATACGATATTGCATTGGCCATGGTTAGAAAGAGACAGGGGGAAGGTCTCGCAGGGGTTAAAGTTTATACTCGCGGCGTATTATGGGTAGACGCATAACTAATTGTTATGTGCTCTAGTTCCATTTAGTCCCAACAAAAAGGGTTAGTCACATGCACTAATAGGAATCATAACCCTTTTCAGTTGATCAACATTACATAAGGTGGATGATTAACTACATGAATTACCTAACGTAACCAATTTCCACTTGAGTTTTCCATTCATTAATTAAATAACGCGATCACTACGCATGGAATACACACCGGGGGGGGGGGGGGTAGACGGGCACGTCTAGGGGGGTAGACAAGCGCGTCACGAACGTGGCAGGGCGATTACGCGTCGCGCCGAGGGCACGACGAGCCACGCCAAAGCAACGTGCACCATGCGAGAACGCACACGCAAGGCCGCGCACGCGCCGCGAAGCACGAGGGAGGTTGCGCGTGCCAGGGCCACGCGCCCATGAGCATGGCCGCGCCGGGGGCCGACCGCGAGCAGCCGCGCTATGCGCGCCGGCGGGACGGCCGCGGCCGGGCACGCCGGGCTGCACGGGTACGCGCACCGCGCGAGGGCATCCGTGCCGAGGCCACGGCACGGGCGCGCCAGGCGGGCTATGCCGCGTTCGAGCCCGCAGGGGCGTGCTGGGGACGCGTCGCGCAGGGAGGGCCGGCACGCCGGGGCTGGGGGAGCCTCGCCGCAGGCGAGGCCGCGCTGGCGCGCCACGGCGAGACAGAGCACGAGGGAGGGAGAGCCGAGGCCGGGCCCGCGCACCACGGCCACATGCCACGGCGGGCGGGGTCGGGCCGGACCGCTCCGCGAGGGAGAGGCGGGGGCGGGAGATGCCACGCCAGGCCATCGCGAGCGTGCCATGGCCGGGCCGTGCCACGCCGGGGAGGGGGAACGTGCCGGGGCTAGGCGGGACGCCGGGACCACGGGCCGCGCCGGATCGGGTCGAGCCACCGCGCGAGGGGGGCGGGGGTTGGGCGCGCCGAGGCCGCGCGCCAGAGGGCGAGCCACCATGGCCGGTGAGCGCGAGAGAGGGAGGGGGGCATGGCCGAGCCAAGTGAAGAAGAAGGGGGACGGGGAAAGAAGAAGGAGAGGGGCTCACCGCGGGAGGCCGAATGGCGGGCGGCGACGGGCGATGCCAGGGCGGGGGTAGGGAGCTACGCGAGGTTAGGGAGAGAGGAGATCTTGCGTGGGGGTTAGGGGAGAGCAGGGAGGTGGTTTTTTTGGCGGGGGGAAGATGACAGGTGGGCCCCACCAGAGGCAACGGCGGCGGGCGTGCGGCGTAACAGTCCGCGCGCCGCGCGCGGGGGACGCAGGGGGGGAGGGGGTGTGCAGCTGGGCCGGGAGGCCAGCTGGGCCGCGCGCGAGGCCAACGGCGGGAAGGGGAGGGGGGAGAAAAGGCCGGCTGGGCCAGCTGGCCAGCTGGCCGCGCCAGGAAACCGGCCCAAGAGAGGAAGGGGGGGGGCTGTTCTATTTATTTTTCCCTATTTTCCATTATCCATTTCCCTCTAATTCTCTACTAAGCGCAAACTTTATGGAATCAAGCAATACTCACAAGGGAAATTGATGCGTGGATCGGCATGATGCAACAACCAAAGAAAATAACTCTAGGGTTTACTATTATCACACGACATAGAGTATTGAAAATGGGTAAGGTTTTAGCGAAAAGAAATGGGAAAGAGAGGTAACGCCCAAATTTGAGTGAGTAAAGAAAAGAAAAAAATTCAACTCCAAAATTCGGTGGCGTTACAGGAGCCTTTGGATCATCAATTCAAAGCTCACAAACTTTCCTATAACCTCCTCGAGAGACATTAGCTTATATCTAGGATCACCAAAAAATTAATTGAACTTGTGTAGGATTACGAAATACTTTCCTAGGATCATCAATTCAAAGCTCACAAACTTTCCTAGGAGCCGGAGGTGGATTGGCGACGAAGAATCGGTCTCGTAGTAGACCACCTTCTTCATTTTCTTTTTCTTGTCGCCACTCCGATGCAACTTGAGAGGAGGTGATCCCTCCTTTAGCTTGTTGCTGGACTCCTTCGATGGAGCCTTCCCGTAGCTTGTGGCCTCTCGTCGGTCACGATCTCCTTCTTGGCGTGATCTCCCAACATCACTTCGAGTGGTTAAACTCTAATGAAGTACCGGGCTCTGATACCAATTGAAAGTCGCCTAGAGGGGGGTGAATAGGCGGAATCTAAAATTTATAACTTTAAAGCACAACTACATGCTGGGGTTAGCGTTAGAATATAATCCGAGTCCGAAAGAGAGGGCAAAAACAAATCAAAGGCAAATGAAGCGGTTGACATGATGATTTGTTTTATCGAGGTTCGGTTTTCGCAAACCTCGTCCCCGTTGAGGTGGTCACAAAGACCGGGTCTCTTCAACTCTTTCCCTCTCTCAAACGGTCACCTAGACCGAGTGAGCTTTTCTTCTCTTGATTTCCTAGGTCACTTAGACCTCGCAAGGACCACCACATAATTGGTGTCTCTTGCTTCGCTTACAAGGCTTTGAGAGTAAGAACGAGAGAAAAAAGAAAGCCAACCAAGCAACAAGAGCAACAAAAGAACACAAGTCGATCTTCTCATAAGTCCTAAAACTAGAGTTGAATTGTGGATTTTGATTTGATCAGAGGCTTTGATTTGTGTCTTGGAGTGTTATGTATTGCTCTTGTATTGAATGAGGAGTAGTGAATGCTTGGATGGTTTGGAGTGGAGGTTGGTTGTGGGGTATTTATAGCCCCCAACCACCAATTCAACTGTTTGGGGAAGGTTGTTGTCGATGGGCGCACCAGACAGTCCGGTGCGCCACCGGACACTGTCCAGTGCGCTAGCCACGTCACCCAACCGTTAGGGTTCTGACGGTTTTGACCGTTGGAGCTCTGACATCTTGGGGCACCGGACAGTCCGATGCCGCCAACGGACAGGCACTGTTTCACTATCCGGTGCGCCCTTCTGGCGACTGCTCTGACTATGCGCGCACTGTTCACGCACTGTTCACTTTCTTATGGTGTCTGTTGTAGTTGACCGTTTGCGCCGTAGCCGTTACTCCGCTGGCCACACCGGACAGTCCGGTGCTTCACCGGACAGTCCGGTGAATTATAGCGGAGCGCGATACCAAAAACCTGAAAGTGAAGAGTTTGAAGTCGATCTCCCCTGGTGCACCGGGACACTGTCCGGTGGCACACCGGACAGTCCGGTGCGCCAGACTAGGGGCTCTTCGGTTTCTTTTTGCTCCTTTATTTTGAACCCTAACTTGTTCTTTTATTGGTTTGTGTTGAACCTTTGGCACCTGTAGAACATATAATCTAGAGCAAACTAGTTAGTCCAATTATTTGTGTTAGGCATTCAATCCCCAAAATTATATTTAGGAAAATGTTTGACCCTATTTCCCTTTCAGTATATCCTGTGGCTACCAGCCAGGAAGCATGCTCTTTAGTGAGATCGGATGAAGGGCTTTAGGATGCATTCGCGACCGCACCGGGGCAAAGATAATTGGCACTCTATTGAAGAGTGTCGGTTTCCCGAAGCTCGAAGCTTGAAGAGTGTAGGTTTGACCCTATTTCCCTTTCAGTATATCATCGGCAGTTTGTTTTATTCCAACTTCAAGGTAAAATTCCTCTTTTTTAAGATGGAGCAAAGTTTCTGATGAAGGTTTACTTTCTACAGATTATGTTGCTAAGCAAGGCAGTGAGAATGCAAGCAAGACCTTGAAGACAAAAAGAACGAAATTATAATCGAGGGTTTGGAAAACAAAATTAAAGACTACGAAGCTTCTCTTGAGAAGAAAGATTTCCTGCTTCAGCAATGTAGGGTTCACTTGTAGAAGCCCAAGCCGAAAACGCTAGATTAAACGAGGAACTTCTCCAAAAATTAGAGAGCTTCAAACAAGAGAGAAAAGATTTCCATGCAAAATACATAGTCGAAGCTGACAAAAATTCAAAGCTGCAGCAATCTCTGAAAGAGCTTCGGAACATCTGTTTAAACATTGGCAACCGCTGCGTGCGGACGACTGAAACAGGTCTTCAGCTCGGTTGGAGCTAGCTCCGAAGAGTTTACCCTTCGGTTGAAGACCTACCAAGCACCTTCGAACATATTGAAAACGAAGTTGAGGCGCTTGATGAAGTGATAGCCGAACACGGTGACTTCTGTGCCTTACTAGCTTCTCGCGGCACAGCTATAGCATTTATGAAGGCTGGTTGCACGCATGGAAAAACAGTAAACAAACCAACCTTCAGTCTGTTTCCAACAGACTTGGTTGATATCCCCAGCGAGGCCCGAGTATTGGAAATAGATTTATAGCTCAGATTTGGGCGAAGGGTGGGCGGGATTTGGCTGGTGACGAGGCCCGAAGCTTGCTTAAGCCGGTATGAAACTTATACCTGTTGCTTGCCATCTCTTGTAATTACTTTTTTACCTTATACTGCTATTGTCTGTAGGATGGTGTGCCGAAGATTGATAATTCGAAGCACATTCCGAAGGCTGCTGAAGCTATTTTTAGGCCTGCCTTGTATAGATCTTAGAAGCATTTGTATTATCTTTGTAAAAGACATTGTAATCGAGAATTGAACATTACTTTGTATACTTGTCCATACCTTGTAATATATTTTTACCTTTTCATCCATGTTAAATTGCTTTGCTGTGGACGAAACTTGTATCTTTTGAGCCGAAGGCGAAAAACACCTTCCTTCTTTTTGTACACAATGAAGCATGACCTTGCTTCTTCGTGGCTCATCGAAGCATTGTTTGTGAACGCTGGAGTATTTCTGTATTTGTGCTTCACGTTATGATTATGATGATCCTACGAATGTCTACATGAATGTGTATGAATGCAATGAATGATATAATTTAATGTGCAAATGAATGTCCCGAACACACACACGAAACCACACTCAGACTCTGCATCCCCTTAGGAAACGACTTTTGAGTCTTTTAAGCTCTACATCCCCTTAGGAACGACTTTTGAGATTCTTCACCTTCTATTTCGGTGGCATTAAGTTCTGCATCCCCTTAGGAATAACTTTTGAACTTCTTCACCTTATATTTTGGTGGTATTTGGCTCTGCATTCCCTTTGGAACGACTTTTGAGCAGAAAAACTTACTCGGCGCTCCCTCTAGGAATGACTTTTGCAGCTTCGTCAAATTTTTGGCTCGGCATTCCTTAGGAATGACTTTTGAGCAGAAAACTTACACTGCGCTCCCTTAGGAACGACTTTTTTTGTAGCTTCGTCATGCTCTGCATCCCCTAGGGGACGTCTTCTGAGCTTCTCCCTGTTTTTCTTTTTGCACATCGATGGTGCAGGCTCAGATTTTACATATTACATCTTTGGGGGATTTGGCCCTCGTAGGGCTAAATAAGAATGAAAATTACAAGCTATGGTCCCATTAAAAACCTTTCTCCCCTCTTGAAAGGAAAAGGGTGCCATAGAAAAAATGAAAAAAGAATTACATCAAATTACACATAGTATCGCTGAAGCTCATCCGCATTCCAAGATCTGGGTATGTCGTTGCCGTCCATATCCTTCAATCTATAAGAACTGGGTCTTGATGAAGATATTACCAGAAAAGGACCTTCCCACTTCAGTTTTACAACTTGCCCACTCTATCTGGGTTGGCCACTCTCCGAAGCACCAGATGTCTTGGCTTGATGTTTTTTCAATCGAACTTTTCTATCACGCCACCTTATTATTTTGGCTTGATATTTATTGATATGCTCTATAGCTTGAAGTCTGGTCCCTTCTATAGTATCTTTTGTTATTTGATAATTAGCTTCGTCTTCTGCCGAAGCTGTTGTTCTTAATTGATCCTGTCTTTGCTCTTCTGGAGTTATTGCTTCGTCACCAATAGGAGCTTGAAGGGTGTAAATCCTGTTGACCTTGACGCCGTTGTGTTGTGGCTCCACCACCACTTTAATCAACTCATCTGGCCACTTTCCTCTGGGCTGGTTGAGATTAGCTTCATTATTCCTACCATTATAATGCCATTTGCTCTTTTCTACCAGCCCATTTGATTCTGGATGCCTGACTGATGCAAAATGAATCTTCGTACCAATTCGGTCATAAAAATCTTTGAATGTTTCGACATCAAATTGTGTTCCATTGTCCACAGTTATTGCCTTCGGCATGCCGAAGCGACAAACAATATTCTGATAGAAGAATTTTTGGACTGTGACCGAAAGTTTTATAGCCAAGGGCTCGCCTCTAATCCAGCTTATAAAAAGTATTCTACTGCCACTACAACATACTTCAAGTTTGCCTTGTGCTGGTGGGAGTGGACCTAACAAATCCAGGCCCCATTCTTTGCAATGGCTAGGTTGGCTGTATTAACTGGGTTAGCGACGAAGGTTGTTTCTGGTCTCTCGCACATTTTTTGACAATTTTCGCACTTTTGAACCAGATCTGCTACATCGAAGCTACCTTCGCCAATAAAATCTTGTCTGAAAACCTTCCCCAGCAAAGGTCTAGACCAATTGTGAGATCCACACCTACCTGCATGTATATTCCTTCATCAGCTCTATACCTCAGTTCTGGATAAAACACTTGAAAAGTGGAGAGCAGACTCCATGTTTGTATAACTCCCCATCTAGTTATGACATATTGCTCTTGTCCTTGCTTTCATTCTTTTATTATAAACTTCATCATCCGAAAGATAGTTACCTTGGAGGAAAGAAATGATTTCAGTCCTCCAATCTTCACTATGTATAGGTGATATTACAAGCACTACTCTCTCCAGAAGTTCAACCGAAGGTGCTTTTATTGTCTCAAAAAATACTTCCGAAGGTAGAGGGAGCCCCTGTGCCGCTGACTTAGCTAGCAGATCTACATGCTCATTTTACCCTTTGAAATATTTTTTACAGAAAATCCTTCAAAGGAAGCCTCCAATCTTCGGACTGTATCCAAATATTTTTCAAGCTTCGGATCTCTTGCCTTGCTACTTTTGTCTATATGACCAGAAATGACTTGGGAGTCAGTTTTAAGGATCGCCCTTCTTATTCCCATTGCCTTTAGCTTCCGAAGCCCCCAACAGAAGAGCTTTGTATTCAGCAATTATTATTTGTACAACTGAAGTCCAACTTTGCTGCGTAGCATGTTCTGACTTTAGAGGGCGCTACTAGAACAGCAGCTGCTCCTGCACCGAAGGTTCCCCAAGAACCATCACAGAAGACTATCCAGGCTTCGGCGTCCTTTGTTACTTCTTCTCCCTGAGCCCCTGGCGTCCCAATCAGCAATGAAATCCACTAACGCCTGGGACTGAATTGAGGATCTGTGTACATAATCAATAGTGAATTCATTGAGCTCGGCAGCCCATTTTCTGATCCTTTCCAGTAGCTTCTCTATTCCTCATTATGTCCTTCAAAGGTTGTGATGAAGGAACAATTATATGATATGCTTGAAAATAATGCCGAAGTTTCCTGGAGGCCATCAACACAACATATAATACCTTCTTCAATTCTTGTATAATTTTTCATTGATAAGCTTAGAACTTCGGAGACGAAATACACTGGTGCTTGTCTTTTGACTTGGCCATCTTGCTTCTCCTGTACAAGTGCCGCACTGACTGTAGAGTGAGAGGCTGCTACAATAGGCGTAACGGAGCCCTGGCGAAGGTGGAGTTAGAGTTGTCAAGTCTATACAAGTATTGCTTTAACTCTTCGAAAGCCTTTTGCTGAGACGGCACACCATTGGAAAACTTCGGCTGACTTTAGTATTTCAAAGAATGGTAGATTCCTTTCTGCTGATCTTGATATAAATCTATTTAACGATGCCAGCCTTCCTGCCAATCGTTGAGCCCCCTTCTTTGAATTTGGCGGCTCCATCTGAAGGATAGCTTCGATCTTATTTGGGTTAGCTTCGATTCCCTTTGTTGATACCAGAGAGCCAAGGAACTTGCCCTTCTTTACTCCAAAAACACACTTTTCTAGATTTAATTTAAGACCAGCTTGCCTGAAATTGGCAAATGTCTCTTGTAAGTCAGCAATATGATTCTCTTGCTTCGTGCTTTTTACTATGATGTCATCAACATAAGTCAGCACATTTCTGCCTATTTGAGAGTGAAGGACTTTGGCCGTCATTCTGCTGAAGCTTCCTCCAGCATTCTTGAGCCCCTCAAGCATCCGAAGGTAGCAATAAGTGCCACTGGGAGTTATGAAGCTAGTCTTTGGCTCATCTTCCTTCTTCATCCAATCTGATGATAGCTTGAGTAGCAGTCCAATAAACTCATGAGCTCCGAAGAAGCTGCTGCATCTACAAGGGAGTCTATTCTTGGTAATGGGAACTCGTCTTTTGGACATGCTTTGTTGAGATCTGTGAAATCAATACATATTCTCCATTTGCCATTAGCCTTCTTCACCATAACAGTGTTGGCTAGCCATTCTGGATATGTTACTTCTCTGATAACACCAGCACTGAGAAGTCTCTTTACTTCGTTCCGAGCACCTTCAGCTTTATCCTCAGACATCTTCCGAAGTCTTTGCTTCCTTGGCCTGAAAGATGGATCCACATTAAGTGAATGTTCAATGACATCTCTGTTGACACCACAAAGATCATTGGTTGTCCAAGCGAAGACATCTTTGTTGTTGAACAAAAATCTTAGCAGAGTCTTTTCTTGCTCATCAGATAGCTGAGATCCCAGCAATACCCTTTGATCTGCTATATCTTCACATAGGAGCATAGGCTTCGGTCGGTCTGCCGAAGCAGCCTTCTCTCTTTTGTGCTTACATTGTTGACAAGCTTTGACTCCATCTATGTTATGGATCGCCTTTGAATTTGTCCAACTCGCTTCAGCCCTTCTGGCAGCTTCTTGACTTCCATGGACAGCCATGGGCCGTTGCTCCGAAGGTATCTTCATGCATACGTACGATGGATGAAGTATTGCTTCGAAGGCATTAAGCGTCCCTTGACCAATGATTGCATTGTATGGGTAATCCTGTCAACAATGTCAAAGATAACCTGCTCAGACCTTGTGTTGTGGACGTAACCGAAGGTAACTGACATTGTGATTTTGCCTAGTGCCACAATCTGTCTTCCTCCGAAGCCACAAAGAGGGTGTGTAGCATCATGAATCTTGTCCTCTGGTTCTTGCATCTGTCTGAAAGCCTTTGCAAATATGATGTCCGCTGCACTACCTGTGTCAACTAGAACATTGTGGACCAGAAATCCCTTGATGACACAAGATATAACCATAGCATCGTTGTGTGGATAGTCTTTGAGCTGAAGATCCTCCTGGGAGAAGGTGATTGGGATGTTTGACCACTTAGATCTGACGAAGGGTCCTTGCACCCTAGCATGCTGCACTCTTCTCTGCGCATCCTTCTTCTGCTTCTTGTTGGCTGGCTCTAAACTTGAACCGCCCGTGATTGGGAGCACCAGCTTCGTGACCGAAGGTGCTACAGCTTGGTTGTTGAACGAAGCCATCGTCTCAACAGTGGAAGTGAGTTCATCGAAGGTGGGCGCCAATGTTGGGGACTTGTTCTCAAATGCTATGAGTCAAGAACAAGGCAACATAATGTTAATGGTTAAAAACCTTCGTCCTTCGAAGCATTATCTCCCTCGGGATATAATGATCTTTAGACGAAGGTCATGAAGGACATACCTTCATCATCTCAGTAGGTAATAATGAAAGTGGAAACATATGAAACATGAAAAGAACATGGAATAATCACATTAAATCATCAGATTATTATTTATGTTCTTATTATATAATCGCGAACAAACGTTAATAATATTGATCACATTTGTACCTTCGGCTTGACAGAAGGTGAAAATCCAAGAGTGACGTGCAGATGATTACTAGTCAGCGTGAACAGTACGGGGTTACTGTTCACCTATTTATAAGCACGGGACGCAGCCTGGTCGAAATTACATTTATGTCCTTGATAATTAATTATAAACATGACACAAATTATCATGGACTAAACGGCAAATACCTTCGCGTTTAGGAGTGGGCGTTCGGGTTACCCGAAAATTTCGGGTTGGGTAATTCGGGTTTTTAAAATTTTGGGTTTTGAGAATCGATACCCAAAATAACAACGGGTTTTGTAATACCCGAAAATTCGGGTACCCGAAATTTCGGGTTCGGGTTCGGGTATTCCTGAACTACCCGAACTATTGTGTCGGCTTCATAAAAACACATACACCCTATTAAATTAGTATAAAAATATAGTTTGAATAATGATATACATGGCATATAAAACACAAGCAATCTACAATCACAAGTTATGCACACTTACACATAATTATAGATGTACAAATTAATAATTAAGCATGACATGAGTACATGACACATGAAAGTTCGGGTAATTCGGGTATTTCTGGTACCTGATTGTGATACCCGAATTACCCGAAATAAATTCGGGTTTTGCAAGTTGCTACCCGAAATTCCCGAACAAAATTCGGGTTTCGGGTATTTCAGGTTCGGGTTCGGGTATTTCGGGTTCGGGTTTCGGGTTACGGGTTTTTTGCCCATCTCTATTCGCGTTGTGTCGGCTTGCATATCGTCCTTGAAAGGGAAATGTGCCCTTGGGCCATTTCTATAAGATTTTGGTGATTAAGTGCTCCACATAAATGCTTTGAGTGTTATTTGTGCCAAAGACTCAGGAAGTGCAAATCAAGATTAAAGGTATGTTTCTAGACTTAGTACATTGTTTTGAAGACTAATGTTTTGTGTCTAAGTGCTAGAAACAGGAGAAATCGCTTTGGAGATAAGTTAGCTGTGCTCAGCCAAAAGGCTGCTCGGTCTGGGTGCACCGGACAGTGTCCGGTGGTGCACCAGACAGTGTCCAGTGTGCCAGGACCAGTCCAGGAGAACAGCCTGCTCTCGGGTCTCGACGGCGGCGTACAGCTATAAATCACCGGACTGTCTGGTGAGTCATCTGCGGCGAAGTCGCCGCTCTCGGGAAACAGTCAACAGCGTACGGCTAAAATTCACCGGACTGTCCGGTGAGGCACCGGACTGTCCGGTGAGCCAACGGTCGACTGCGCCAACGGTCGGCCGCGTAATCCGCGCGTGACGCGTGGCCGAGCCAACGGTCGGATGGGGGCACCGGACAGTGTCCGGTGCGCCAACGGCTCCAAATCTTCAACGGTCGGCTGCGCCAAATTAGGAAAGCAATCTGCACCGTACTATGAACAGTGTCTGTCCGGTGGTGCACCGGACTATCCGGTGCGCCACCCGACAGAAGGCAAGATTTGCCTTCCTGGATTGCTTCCAACGGCTCCTAGCTGCCTTGGGGCTATAAAAGGGACCCCTAGGCGCATGGAGGAGTACACCAAGTATTCTTTGATCAACTCTAAGCACCAAGACTCCATTTCCGCGCATTTGATTCTGTGTGATAGCAACTAGAGCTCCATTTGAGTAGAGAACTCTTCGAGTTGTGTTGCGAGCTCAAGTTGTGACTAGTGTGCGTGTTTGTGCTCTGATTTTGTGTCTTGTGTGCGTTGCTTTTCCCACCCTTACTTCCGTGCTTCTTTGTGATCATCAAATTGTAAGGGCGAGAGGCTCCAAGTTGTGGAGATTCCTCACAAGCGGGATATAGTGAAACAAAGAGAAACACCGTGGTATTCAAGTGGGTCTTTGGACCGCTTGAAAGGGGCTGAGTGCAACCCTCGTCCGTTGGGACGCCACAACGTGGAGTAGGCAAGTGTTGGATGGCTGAACCACGGGATAAACCACTGTGCCTCTCTGTGTTGATTTCTTTGTGGTTATCGTGTTTAGCAAGAACTCCTCTCTAGCCACTTGGCTTTATTGTTCTAACACTTAATCAAGTTTGTGGCCTTGAGTTTTAAGTTTTTACAGGATCACCTATTCACCCCCCCTCTAGGTTCTCTCAATTGGTATCGGAGCCGTTCTCTTCACAAAAGGGACTAATCGCCCAAAGAGATGGATCCTAAGGGGGTGGTGGTCAATGATAAGGAGAAGGAGTCCACCTTCAACGAGCCAAGAGACGATAAGCCCACTGACTCTGGCTCGAGTCACAAAAAGAAAGACGGGAAGAAGAAGAGGCGCATCAAGAAGATAGTCTACTACGACAGCGACGAGTCCTCTTCTTCCCAAAAGGACGACGACGACCACGAGAAAAAGAAAACGGTCAACTCAAACTTTTCTTTTGATTACTCTCGTATTCCGCATAATTCAAATGCACATTTGCTTTCCATTCCTCTTGGTAAACCTCCACACTTTGATGGAGAGGACTATGGATTTTGGAGTCACAAAATGTGTAGCCACTTGTTCTCTCTTCATCCAAGTATATGGGAGATAGTAGAGAATGGAATGCAATTTGATAGTACGGATCGTCCCATGTTCATTAATGAACAAATTCACAAAAATGCACAAGCTACCACTGTTCTTTTAGCATCCTTGTGCAGGGAAGAGTACCATAAGGTGAGCGGCTTGGATAACGCCAAGCAGATCTGGGACACCCTCAAGATCTCGCATGAGGGAAATGATGTCACCATGCTCACCAAGATGGAGTTGGTGGAGGGCGAATTGGGAAGGTTCGCAATGATCAGGGGGAGGAGCCAACCCAAACATACAACAGGCTCAAGACCCTGGTCAACAAAATAAAGAGCTATGGAAGCACAAGATGGATGGACCACGACGTCGTCCAGCTAATGCTAAGGTCCTTCACTGTCCTTGATCCTCATCTTGTAAACTCTATTCGTGAAAATCCTAGGTATACCAAGATGACGCCCGAGGAAATACTTGGGAAGTTTGTGAGCGGGCGAATGATGATCAAGGAGGCGAGATATGTTGATGAGGCACTAAATGGCCCAATGCCGATCCACGAGCCTCAAACCGTTGCTCTCAAAGCAACAAGTAGCAGGGAGGCGCTACCTAGCAAGGTGGCGCAAGTTGAGGCGGCCGGGCTTAACGAGGAAGAAATGGCCCTCATCATCAAGCGCTTTAAGACGGCGCTTAAAGGAAGAAAGGAGCACCCAAACAAGAGCAAGACGAAGGGAAAGCGCTCCTGCTTCAAGTGTGGTAAGTATGGTCATTTTATAGCAAATTGTCCCGACAATACTAATGACCAGGAGCAAGAGAAAGGCGGAAAGAAGGAAAAGAAGAAGGCCTACAAGAAGGCAAAGGGTGAGGCACATCTCGGCAAAGAGTGGGACTCGGATTGTTCGTCGTCCGACTCCGAAGACGAGGGACTCGCCGCCTCGGCCTTCAACAAATTGTCGCTCTTCCCCAACGAGCGCCACACTTGCCTAATGGCAAAGGAAAAAGAAGGTAATCACTAGAGAAACTCCTAAGTACTCTACTTCTAGTGATGAGGACTCGAGTGATGATGATGAAATTGATTACACTAGCTTGTTCAAAGGATTAGATAGAGTTAAGATAGAAAAGATTAATGAGCTGATTGATGCATTGAATGAAAAAGATAGACTGCTAGAGAGGCAAGAGGACCTTGTATGAGGAACATGATAAATTTGTTAATGTTCAAAAGTCTCTTGCCTTAGAGATTAAAAGGAATGAATTACTATCTTCAGAATTGTCATTTGCAATGAATCTATTTCTAGCTTGAAGATTTTGAATGATGATTTAAATGCTAAGCTAGAAGTTGCAAATAAATCTAGTTCTTGTATTGAGCATGTAGTAATTTGCAATAGGTGTAAGGATTTTAATGTTGATGCTTGCAATGAACATTTAATTTCCATTTCTAAATTAAATGATGAAGTAGCTAGTCTTAATGCCCAACTTAAGACTAGCAAAAATGATTTTGATAAACTAAAATTTGCAAGGGATGCCTACACTAGTGGTAGACACCCCTCTATTAAGGATGGGCTTGGCTTTCGAAGGGAAGCTAAGAACTCAACAAGTCATAAGGCTCCCATCTCCGCCAAGGAGAAAGGGAAGGCCCCTATGGCTAATAGTGTTCACAAAAATCACTTTCTTGTATCATGATAGGAAATATTCTAGGAATGTTCATTATAATAGGAGTTATAATGCCTTTGACTCTCATGCCATGATTGCTTCAAGTTCAAACTTAATGGTAGATCTAGGAGGAATTCTGTGTCTCATGTTCCTAGGAAAGTGTTTAATGGATCTACCTGTCTTTCATGCTTGCAATGCTAAATTTATTCTTTCATGTAAAAATAAAAAGGTGATTGCTAAAAAGGTGGGAGCCAAATGCAAGGGAGACAACTTGCATTTGGATCCCTAAGGCTATTGTAACTAACCTTGTAGGACCCAACAAGAGTTGGGTACCTAAAACCCAAGCCTAATTTGCCTTGCAGGTTTTTATGCATCCGGGGGCTCAAGTTGGATTATCGACAGCGGATGCACAAACCATGACGGGGGAGAAGAAGATGTTCACTCCTACGTCAAGAACAAAGATTCCCAAGACTCAATCATATTCGGTGACGGGAATCAAGGCAAGGTTAAAGGACTAGGAAAAATAGCTATTTCTTCCGAGCATTCCATTTCTAATGTGTTTTTAGTAGAATCGCTCAGAAAAACTTGTTGTCCGTTAGTCAATTATGTAATATGGGTTACAACTGCTTATTTACAAACGTAGATGTGTCTGTCTTTAGAAGGAGTGATGGTTCATTAGCTTTTAAGGGTGTACTAGACGACAAAATCTATTAGTTGATTTTTCTAAGGAGGAGGCCGATCTAGATGCATGCTTAATCGCTAAGACTAGCATGGGCTGGCTGTGGCATCGCCGTCTAGCACATGTGGGGATGAAGAACCTTCACAAGCTTCTAAAGGGAGAACATGTGTTAGGACTAACAAATGTAACTTTCGAAAAAGATAGACCTTGTGCAGCTTGTCAAGCAGGAAAACAAGTGGGAAGTGCTCATCACATCAAGAATGTGATGACTACATCAAGACCTCTGGAGCTATTGCATATGGACCTCTTCGGACCCATCGTCTACCTCAGTATTGGGGGAAGTAAGTATGGTCTTGTTATTGTTGACGATTTTCCCGCTTCACTTGGGTATTCTTTTTGTAGGATAAATCAGAAACCCAAGGGACCCTCAAGTGCTTTCTAAGGCGAGCTCAAAATGAATTTGAGCTCAAGGTGAAAAAGATTAGAAGCGACAACGGGTCCGAGTTCAAGAACCTGCAAGTGGAGGAGTTTCTTGAGGAGGAAGGAATCAAGCACGAGTTCTCCGCTCCCTACACACCACAGCAAAACAGTGTGGTAGAGAGGAAGAACAGGACGCTTATAGACATGGCGAGGACGATGCTTGGAGAATTCAAGACGCCCGAGCGGTTTTGGTCGGAAGCTGTGAACACGGCTTGCCACGCCATAAACCGGGTCTACCTTCATCGCCTCCTCAAGAAGACGTCATACGAGCTACTAACCGGTAACAAACCCAACGTTTCGTATTTTCGAGTTTTTGGGAGTAAATGCTACATTCTGGTGAAGAAAGGTAGAAATTCAAAATTTGCTCCCAAAGCTGTAGAAGGGTTTTTGTTAGGTTATGACTCAAATACAAAGGCGTATAGAGTCTTCAACAAATCATTGGTTGG
>JAOPSE010000067.1:13915466-14083895 GCA_029449295.1 Zea luxurians
ATCATCGCGACTACTATATTTATCCAATCCAACTATTCCTTACACTCACGGGAAATAAATGGATCAGCTTACCATGTCCGAATCGACTCGGAGCCGTGATTTCGACGAGGCTATCCGGTTTGAACCATTCATCGAACACCATGTGTGTGTCGTTCCCCTCAAAATCAAAACAATCAATATTCGGCAAGAACATCGGTGTCGATCTTCCCAACAAGCGATGAGCACCGGTCCACTCATTTTGCCGAACAGGGAGCTGCAGGGGCACATGGCCAGCGGGCACGAGGAAACGACGATAGCGGGGAGCGAGCTCGCGGCGCGGCACGACGTGACTATGGTCGCCGGTGAACTCGGCAATCACGATGTGAGGAGCAGGAGAACAGCTGTGGAGAGACAGCGCGCTGAGCAAGGAGGGAGCACATGCCAGTGCCGGCGAGCTACTGGGACGAGCGTATAGCAGTGTTCGGCGGCTGGGTGGGAGACGCACACTATAGAGCTGTTGGCTGGAGTAAGTTTCTAGCCATAGTCGCTGCAGGTGCTGGTTGCGCACCAGTTGTTGATATAGTGTTTTGAACCACAGCAGCAGCCGTTCGTCATCAGCGGTCAGAATACCAGCCGAACACATTGGGGCAGCGTGCGGCTGGATATTTTGCAGAGAATTTGAGGTGCTGGCCTGGCCGGATAAGGCTAAGAAGAACGACGGTAAAAATTCTAGAGATAGGGCAGCTGAAGCTTAGGCGGTGGATTCACCAGGGAAGGCCACGACGCTAGAAAATTTGACGAAGGGAGAGAGAGAGAGCGGTGATGGAGCGCTGGATAAGGAGTACTTGAATTTTCTTTGTGCATGTACGTGTGGGAGGATAAGAACAATGTTCAGAAGAAGTAGAAATATGATTTTTCTTCTTTTCCCTCCTCCATTTCTTTATATAAAGTTAAATGCAATTATAAAGTTTCTAGAGTTTGTGAGAGTTTAAATAAGTCAGCCTAAAATACATTTTAAACTACACATTTTATTTTTCGGACTATGAATTAGAGAACTAAATTAATTACCAATTACTCGCTTTCAGTTCTAATTATTCTGGTCTGATTTGTTTAGATAGCTTTCGTGACTATTCTGGGCAAAATGTAAATGAACCAACTTAAAATGAGTTCGGCTTTGGAATTTAGTCTGCGCTTAACTCGTCTAACATGATAAATCTTATCCACTAATCAAGCACCCGATTTCTCTGCCGACGACAACGCACTGGAAAAACAGGCCCAATTATTACCCTTGCGCTCGCCAAAACAGCATGCTGAAGGATAAATTGGATCATAATCTCCGCACAATTTCTCTCAGACAACACGTGATTCAGATTATTTTGCCCCAAACATTTTAGTCATCGAGTTCAACTTAATCTGGTCGGGATATAAATCATTCAAGTGGGTCGGGCTTCCGAATTCGTATTCGCGCGAGCGATGAATTTTAAATAATCACCGGACGCACCGATTTTCGGAACAACTATGTTTCGAACATCACGAAAATTTAGGAAGAGCCCGGATAGATAAAGACGATATCGAACTCGCGACAAACAAAAACAGATGCGATATTAAAATTGCGACAGGCGAAGATGATTAAAATTTAGTATTTGTTTTATCCACTGATATTTTGTGCTTAAATTCGTACTCGTTGTCGAGCGGAATATAAACACCAGGGGTGTTACACTCCCCCTTTGGCATTAATCGCCAAAAATAGAGAACGTTGGAGCCCTTTTTAGTTTCTCCCCAATGATACAAGTAAATAAGAGTGAAGAATTATATCAATTTGGAGAAATGGTGGAATACCGGCAAAGGGTAAATAATACCGATGGAGTTGAGTGGAAGCGTTGTCTTTGCCAAATACTCCATTTCCCTTTCAATCTAAGACTAATACAACAGATACTCATGGAAACACATTAGTCTTAGCCTTGGCAAAAGAAGAATAAGAAATATGTATATGTACCAAAGGAAAGAGATATGATCAAAGGTATATAAATGAGCTATGTGTGCAATGTTTCAATCAAAATTTCGAGAATCAAGAATATTTAGCTCATTCCTAAGTTTGCTAAAGGTTTTCTCATCTAATGGCTTGGTAAAGATATCGGATAATTGATCTTTGGTGTTAACATAAGCTATCTCGATATCCCCCCTTTGTTGGTGATCCCTCAGAAAGTGATACCGAATGTCTATGTGCTTAGTGCGGTTATGTTCAACAAGATTCTCTGCCATGCGGATAGCACTCTCATTGTCACATAGGAGAGGGACTTTGCTCAATTTGTAGCCATAGTCCCTGAGGGTTTGCCTCATACAAAGTAATTGCGCGCAACAATGGCCTGCGACAATGTACTCGACTTCGACGGTAGAAAGAGCTACTGAGTTTTGTTTCTTTGAAGCCCAAGACACCAGGGATCTCCCAAGAAATTGACAAGTACTTGATGTGCTCTTCCTATCAATTTTACACCCTGCCCAATCGGCATCGGAGTATCCTATCAAATCAAATGTGGATCCCTTAGGGTACCAAAGCCCAAACTTAGGAGTGTAAACTAGATATCTCATGATTCTCTTCACTGCCCTAAGGTGAACTTCCTTAGGATCGACTTGGAACCTTGCACACATGCATACGAAAAGCATAATATCCGGTTGAGATGCACATAAGTAGAGTAAAGATCCTATCATCAACCGGTATACCTTTTGATCTATGGATTTACCTCCTATGTCGAGGTCAAGATGCCCATTGGTTCCTATGGGTGTCTTGATGGGCTTGGCATCCTTCATTCCAAACTTGTTAAGTATATCTTGAATGTACTTTATTTGGCTGATGAATGTACCATCTTGGAGTTGCTTGACTTGAAATCCTAAGAAAAATCTCAACTCCCCCATCATAGACATCTCGAATTTTTGAATCATGATCCTACTAAACTCTTCACAAGTAGACTTGTTAGTAGACCCAAATATGATATCATCAACATAAATTTGACATACAAACAAATCATTTGCAACAGTTTTAGTAAAGAGTGTAGGATCGGCTTTGCCGACTTTGAAGCCATTAGTGATAAGAAAATCTCTTAGGCATTCATACCATGCTCTTGGAACTTGCTTGAGCCCATAAAGCACCTTAAAGAGTTTATAAACATGGTTAGGGTATTCACTATCTTCAAAGCCGGGGGGTTGCTCAACATAGACCTCTTCCTTGATTGGTCCATTGAGGAAGGCACTCTTCACGTCCATTTGATAAAGCTTAAAGCCTTGGTAAGTAGCATAGGCATGTAATATACAAATTGACTCAAGCCTAGCTACGGGTGCATAGGTTTCATCGAAATCCAAACCTTCGACTTGTGAATACCCCTTGGCCACAAGTCGGGCTTTGTTCCTTATCACCACACCATGCTCATCTTGCTTGTTGCGGAATACCCATTTGGTACCTACAACATTTTGATTAGGACGTGGAACTAAATGCCAAACCTCATTCCTCGTGAAGTTGCTGAGCTCCTCTTGTATTGCCAGCACCCAATCCGAATCTCTTAGTGCATCCTCCACCCTGTATGGCCCAATAGAGGAGACAAAAGAGTAATGTTCATAGAAATGAGCAACATGAGATCTAGTTGTTACCCCCTTATGAATGTCACCAAGGATAGAGTTGACGGGGTGATCTCGTTGGATTGCTTGGTGGACTCTTGGGTGTGGCGGTCTTTGACCCTGAATTTCTTAATCATCTTCCTTGTCTTGATCAACTGCATCTCTCGCTTGATCCTTGTCCTCCTCTTGAGGTGGCTCATCCTCTTGGTCTTCTTGTTCATTATCTTGAGCCTGATCCTCATCTTGGGTTGGTGGAGATGCTTGATTGGAAGATGACGGTTGATCTTGTGCTTGTGGAGGCTCTTCGGATTCCTTAGGACACACATCCCTAATGGACATATTCCTTAGCGCAATGCACGGAGCCTCTTCATCATCTACTTCATCAAGATCAACTTGCTCCACTTGGGAGCCAATAGTCTCATCAAACACAATGTCACAAGAAACTTCAACTAGCCCAGTGGATTTGTTGAAGACTCTATATGCCCTTGTGTTTGAGTCATATCCTAGTAAAAATCCTTCTATAGCCTTAGGAGCAAATTTAGATTTTCTACCTCTTTTAACAAGAATAAAGCATTTACTCCCAAAGACTCTAAAATATGAAACATTGGGCTTTTTACCAGTGAGGAGTTCGTATGATGTCTTTTTGAGGATTCAGTGAAGATATAACCGATTGATGGAGTAGCAGGCGGTGTTAATCGCCTCGGACCAAAACCGGTCCGGAGTCTTGTACTCATCAAGCATGGTTCTTGCCATGTCCAGTAAAGTTCTATTCTTCCTCTCCACTACACCATTTTGTTGAGGTGTGTAGGGAGAAGAGAACTCATGCTTGATGCCCTCATTCTCAAGAAAGCCTTCAATTTGAGAGTTCTTGAACTCCATCCCGTTGTCGCTTCTTATCTTTTTGATTCTCAATCCGAACTCATTTTGAGCCCATCTCAAGAATCCTTTTAAGGTTTCTTGGGTTTGTGATCTTTCCTGCAAAAAGAACACCCAAGTGAAGCGAGAATAATCATCCACAATAACTAGACAGTACTTACTCCCACCGATGCTTATGTAAGCTATCGGGCCGAATAGATCCATGTGGAGTAGCTCGAGTAGCCTGTCCGTTGTCATTATGTTCTTGTGTGGATGGTGAGTGCCAACTTGCTCTCCTGCTTGACATGCGCTACAAACCCTGTCTTTCTCAAAATGAATATTTGTTAGTCCCAAAATATGTTCTCCCTTTAGAAGTTTGTGAAGATTCTTCATCCCAACATGGGCAAGTCAGCGATGCCAGAGCCAACCCATATTAGTCTTAGCAATTAAGCAAGTGTCAAGTTCAGCTTTGTTATCATAAAAATCAACTAAATATAGCTGACCCTCTAACACTCCCTTAAATGCTATTGAATCATCACTTCTTCTAAAGACAGTAACACCCGACTCAGTAAAAAGACAGTTGTAACCCATTTTGCATAATTGAGAAACAGAAAGCAAATTATAATCTAAAGAATCTAAAAGAAAAACATTGGAAATAGAATGGTCAGGTGATATAGCAATTTTACCAAGTCCTTTGATCAAATCTTGATTTCCATCCCCGAATGTGATAGCTCTTTGGGGATCCTCATTTTTCTCGTAGGAGGAGAACATCCTTTTCTCCCCTGTCATGTGGTTTGTGCATCCGCTATCAATTATCCAACTTGAGACCCTGGATGCATAAACCTGCAAAACAACTTAGGCCTTGTTCTTAGGTACCCAAACAGTCTTGGGTCCTTTGATGTTAGAAACAAGCACCTTGGGTACCCAAACACAAGTCTTTGAACCCTTGTGTTTGCCCCCAACATATTTGGCAACTACTTTGCCTGATTTGTTAGTTAAAACATAAGATGCATCAAGAGTTTTAAAGGAAACATTATGATCATTTGATGCAATAGGAGTTTTCTTTTTAGGCATTTTAGCATGAGTAGAATGCCTGGAGCTAGAAGTCTCAATTTTATACATAAAAGCATGGTGAAAAACAGAATGAGATTTCCTAGCATGAATTCTCCTAATTTTGTGCTCAGGATAATTAGCAGGATATAAAATGTAACCCTTATTATCCTGAACCATGGGTGCTTTGCCCTTGACAAAGTTAGACAATTTCTTAGCGGCATTAATTTTGACATTGCTTCCCTGTTGGAAACCAATGCCATCCTTAATGCCAGGGCGTCTCCCATTGTAGAGCATACTTCTAGCAAATTTAAATTTTTCATTTTCAATCTCATGCTCGGCAATTTTAGCATTTAATTTAGCTATATGATCATTTTGTTGTTTTATCATAGCAATATGATCATTTATAGCATCAACATTAATATCTCTACATCTAGTGCAAATGGAAACATGCTCAATAGTAGATATAGAGGGTTTGCAAACATTTAACTCATCAATCTTAGCATGTAAAATAGCATTCTCATTTTTAAGACTGGAAATGGCATCATTGCAAACATTTAAATCTTTAGCCTTAGAAATTAAATTATCATTCTCAGTTCTAAGGCTAGAAATTGATTCATTCAATTTATCAATCTTAGCAATTAAACTAGCATTTTCATTTCTAAGACTGATAATTGAATCATTACAAATATTTAACTTCTCAACCTTAGTAATTAAATTAGCATTCTTAGTTCTAAGGTTGGAAACAGTGTCATGGCAAATGCTAAGCTCTTTAGTCAAGTTTTCATTTTTCTCTACTTCCTGAGCATAAGCATTTTTTACTTTAACATGCTTTTTATTTTCCTTGATAAGGAATTCCTCTTGGTTGTCCAAGAGTTCATCCTTCTCATGAATGGCTCCTATTAATTCATTCAATTTTTCTTTTTATTGCATGTTAAGGTTGGCAAAAAGGGTAAGCAAATCATCCTCATCTTCACTAGAGCTACCCTCATCACTAGATGTTGTATATTTGGTGGTGGCTCTAGATTTTACCTTCTTCTTTTTGCCGTCCTTTTCCATGAAGCACTTGTGGCCAACGTTGGGGAAGAGGAGACCCATGTTGACGGTGATGTTGGTAGTGTCCTTGTCGGAGAAAAGACGGTGGAGCTCTCGTCGGAGTCCCATTCCCAACACACATGGGCATCGCCGCCCTTCTTCTTGTAGTACCTCTTCTTCTCCTTCTTCTTCCCCTTCTTGTCGTCGCCCCTGTCACTATCACTAGACATAGGACATTTTGCAATAAAATGACTGGGCTTACCACATTTGTAGCACACCCTTTTGGAGCGGGGTTTGTAGTCCTTCCCCCTCCTTTGCTTGAGGATTTGGCAAAAGCTCTTGATGATGAGCGCCATTTCCTCGTTGTCGAGCTTGGAGGCGTCGATGGAAATCCTACTTGGTGTAGATTCCCTCTTTTCTTCTTCCGTCACCTTGAATGCAATGGGTTGCACCTCAGGTGTGGAGGTGGCACCTTGCTCCAAGTTGACGATGTGTTTAGAGCCTTTGACCATTAGTTCAAAGCTCACAAACTTTCCTATCACTTCCTCAGGAGACATTAATTTGTATCTAGGATCCCCACAAATTAATTGCACTTGAGTAGGATTGCGAAAAACAAGGGATCTTATAATAACCTTGACCATTTCATGGTCATCCCACTTGGTGCTCCCGAGGTTGCGCACTTGATTCACCAAGGTCTTGAGTCGGTTGTACATAGCTTGTGGCTCCTCTCCTTGGTTGAGGACGAATCGACCGAGCTCCCCCTCAATTGTTTCCCGCTTAGTAATCTTGGTCACCTCGTCTCCTTCGTGCGCCATTTTGAGGACGTCCCAAATTTCCTTGGCGGTCTTTAACCCTTGCACCTTATTATACTCCTCTCGACACAAGGAGGCGAGGAGTATAGTTGTGGCTTGGGAGTTAAAGTGCCGAATTTGGTCAGCCTCGTCTGAATCGTAGTCCTTGTCCCCTACCTTCGGTACCTGCGCTCCATACTCAACAATATCCCAAATACTTTTGTGGAGTGAGGTTAGATGATGCCTCATTTTATCACTCCACATAGAATAATCCTCACCATCAAAATATGGTGGTTTGCCTAAGGGAACGGAAAGTAATGGAGTGCGTTTAGAAATGAGAGGATAGTGGAGGGGCATCTTACTATACTTCTTGCGCTCATGGCGCTTAGAAGTAGTGGACGACGAGTCAGAGCCAGAGGTGGAGAGCGGTGAAGAGTCGGTCTCGTAGTAGACCACTTTCTTCATCATCTTATTCTTGTCGCCTCTCTTATGGGTCTTGTTGGAGGATGAGGATTCCTTCTTATGCTTGTGGCCGGACTCCCTTGAGTGGGTTTTCCTTGGGCTTGCGAGCTTGTCGCCGGTCACGAACTCCCTCCTGGTGTGATCTCCCGACATCACTTCGAGTTGTTAGACTCTAATGAAGAACCTGGCTCCAATACCAATTGAAAGTCGCCTAGAGGGGGGTGAATAGGCGTAATCTGAAATTTACAACTTAAAACACAAACTACAAGCTGGGTGTTGGGGGTATGCTTCGTAGCCGAAGATCCTAAAGAAAGAGAACACCTTCGGCAGATCCTCTTAGAAGCAGCGTCGAAGCTATCACCTATAAAGCTTCGGCACAGTGACAGATCTCAAGACGAAGGGGTGAATCGACTTAAAGATGAAATGACTTAAAGACTCATGACGTTTTGTGTCATTATTGTAGTCGATTGTAAAGGGCATAAATGTAATTTTACACAGGATGCGCCCTGTGCCTATAAATAGGTGAACAGTACCCATATACTGTTCACGGAATCTTGTAATTGCTGTCACATTACGCTGGAATTATTGTTTTCTGCCAAGACGAAGGTATAAATATACCCAAATATTATGTATAATATTTAGGTTTGTATAATAAAAAATGTGAATGATATTATATGTCTTTGGTATATTTTTCTCTAATATATTTCATTGTTTCATAAGTCTGATTACAAAGGTGTGACCTTCGTAATATTTTACTCATGGCCTTCGTCCAAAGTTCATTAAATCCTTGGGGAGATAATGCTTCAGCGAACGAGGGACATTAATATTTAACATTTTATGTTGCCTTGTTCTTAAGACGAAGCATTTGAGAACAAGTCCCCAACATTGGCGCCCACCTCCGGTGAACTCACTTCCACTTTTTGAGCTGATGGCTTCGTTCAACAACCAAGCTGGAGCTGCTTCGGCTTCGAAGCTAGTACTCCCGATAACAGGCGGTTCATGCTCAAAGCCAGCCAACAAGAAGCAGAAGAAGGAGGCACAGAAAAGGGTACAGCATGTCGGGGTGCAGGGACCCTTCATCAAGTCAAGATGGTCCCACATCCCAATTACCTTCTCCCAAGAGGACCTTCAGCTCAAGGATTACCCTCACAATGATGCTATGGTTATTTCTTGTGTTATCAAAGGATTTCTGGTTCACAATGTTCTGGTTGACACAGGCAGTGCAGCGGATATTATATTTGCTAAGGCCTTCAGACAGATGCAAGAGCCAGAGGATAAGATTCATGATGCTACACAGCCTCTTTGTGGCTTCGGAGGAAGACAGATTATAGCGCTCGGTAAGATCACGATGCCAGTGACCTTCGGATTTGTCAACAATACAAGAACTAAGCAAATTGTATTTGATATTGTCGACATGGAGTACCCCTACAATGCAATCATTGGTCGTGGGACACTCAATGCTTTTGAAGCAATTCTTCATCCAGCATATCTTTGCATGAAGATACCTTCGGATCAAGGGCCTATTGCTATTCATGGAAGCCAGGAAGCTGCCAGAAAGGCTGAAGGAAACTAGATAGATTCGAAAGCAATCCATAATATAGATGGAGCCGAAGCTTGTGAGCAATACAAGTACAGAAGGGAGAAGGCTGCTTCGGCCGATCAGCCGAAGCCCATGCTCTTATGTGAAGATATAGCAGAGCAGAAGGTGTTGTTGGGATCTCAATTGTCTGAGGAACAGGAGAAAAACCTAAAAAGGTTTCTGTTCAACAACAAAGATGTCTTCGCATGGTCTACCAACGATCTCTGTGGTGTCAACAGGGATGTCATTGAACACTCGCTCAATGTCGATCCATCCTTCAGACCCAGAAAGCAGAGGCTTCCGAAAATGTCTGATGATAAAGCCGAAGGTGCTCGGAATGAAGTGAAAAGACTTCTTAGTGCTAGAGTCATTAGAGAAGTAAAATACCCAGAATGGCTAGCTAACACTGTTATGGTCAAGAAGGCCAATGGTAAATGGAGAATGTGCATCGATTTTACTGATCTTAATAAGGCATGTCCGAAGGATGAGTTTCCATTACCAAGGATAGATTCTCTAGTAGATGCGGCAGCTTCGTCGGAGCTCATGAGTCTACTAGATTGTTATTCAGGCTACCATCAAATCTGGATGAAGAAGGAAGATGAGCCAAAAACCAGCTTCATAACCCCCAGTGGTACATATTGTTACCTTAGGATGCCTGAGGGGCTCAAGAATGCTGGAGGAAGCTTCAGCAGAGTGACAGCAAAAGTCCTTCATTCTTAGATAGGTAGAAATGTGCTAACATATGTTGATGATATGATAGTAAAAAGCACGAAGCAAGAAAATCACATTGCTGATCTACAGGAAACATTTGCCAACTTTAGGCAAGCTGGCCTGAAGTTGAATCCAGAAAAATGTGTCTTCGGAGTAAAGAAGGGAAAATTCCTTGGTTGTCTAGTTTCAATAAAAGGAATCGAAGCTAATCCGAATAAAATCGAAGCTATTCTTCAGATGGAGCCGCCAAGCACAAAGAAGTGAGCTCAGCGATTGACAGGAATACTGGCATCTTTGAACTGATTCATATCTAGATCAGCAGAAAGAAATTTACCATTCTTTGAAGTGCTGAAGTCAGCCGAAGTCTTTCAATGGGGATCAGCGTAGCAGAAAGCCTTCGAAGAGCTCAAGCAGTACCTGATAGATCTAACGACACTAACTCCACCCACGCCAGGGGCTCCTCTGTTGTAATATGTGGCAGCTTCGCACTCTGCACTGAGTGCGGCACTTGTCCAGAAGAAGCTTGAAGGACAAACTAAAAAGCAAGCTCCAGTATACTTTGTCTCCGAAGTTCTCAGTTTATCAAAGAAAAATTATACAGAATTGGAGAAGGTGCTATATGCTGTCTTAATGGCCTCCAGGAAGCTTCGGCATTACTTTCAAGCATTCCATATAATTGTTCCTTCATCACAGCCTTTGAAGGATATTATGAGGAACAGAGAAGCTACTGGAAGGATTGGAAAGTGGGCTGCGGAACTCAACGAATTCAGCATTGATTATGTGCATAGATCCTCGATCCAGTCCCAGGCATTAGCAGACTTCATCGCTGACTGGACGCTAGGGGCTCAAGAAGAAGAAGCAAGTAAATATGCTGAAGCTTGGACAGTGTTCTGCGACGGTTCCTGGGGAACCTTCGGGGCAGGTGCAGCTGCTGTTTTAGTTGCACCTTCTAAAGTCAGAGCATGCTATGCAGTGAAACTTGATTTTAGCTACACAAATAATATTGCTGAATACGAAGCTTTGCTTTTGGGGCTTTGGAAGTTAAAGGCAATGGGGATAAGAAGGGCGGTTCTTAAAAACGATTCCCAAGTTATTTCTGGGCATATTGACAAGAGTTGTAGAGCAATAGACCCGAAGCTTGAGAAATACTTGGATACAGTTCGAAGGCTTGAAGCTTCTTTCGAAGGGTTTTCTGTCAAGAATATTCCACGAGGAGAAAATGAGCACGCTGATCTGTTAGCCAAATCGGCGGCACAGGGGCTGCCTTTACCTTCAGAAGTATTCTTTGAGACAATAAGAGCACCTTCGATGGAACTTCTTGAAAGAGCAGTGCTCAATATATCTCCTGTTCATAGTGAAGATTGGAGAACTGAGATTATATCCTTTCTCCAGGGCAATTGCCTTTCAGATGACGAAGCTTATAATAAGAGAATAGAGGCAAGAGCCCGACCATATGTAATAATAGAAGGGGAGTTATACAAACATGGAGTCTGCTCTCCATTGCTCAAATGTTTATCCAGAGCTGAAGGTATAGAATTGATGAAGGAAATACATGCAGGTCTGTGTGGATCTCACATCGGATCTAGGCCCTTGCTGGGAAAAGTCTTTCGTCAAGGATTTTATTGGCTGAAGGCAGCTTCGGATGCAGCAGAATTAGTCCAAAAGTGCGAAGGTTGTCAAAAATGTGCAAGAGATCAAAAACAGCCTTCATCTCTCACTCAGCTAATACAGCCCACTTGGCCGTTGCAAAGGTGGGGCCTTGATTTGTTAGGCCCACTTCCACCAGCACAAGGAAATTTAAAATATGTTGTGGTGGCGGTAGAATATTTTTCCAAATGGATTGAGGCGAAGCCTTTAGCCACAATAACTTCGGTCACTGTTCAGAAATTTTTCTGGCAAAATATTGTTTGTCGCTTCGGAGTGCCGAAGGCTATTACTGTGGACAACGGAACACAGTTTGATGCCGAAGCTTTCAAAGAGTTCTGTGAACAAATTGGCACGAAGATCCATTTTGCATCGGTTAGACATCCGGAGTCAAATGGACTTGTCGAAAGAGCTAATGGCATTATAATGACAGGAATAATGAAGTTAATCTTCAATCAGCCCAGGGGAAAGTGGCCAGATGAATTGATCAAAGTGGTGTGGAGCCACAACACAACAATGTCAAGGTCAACAGGCTTTACATCATTCAAATTATTGTTTGGTGACGAAGCAATAAGAACAGTGGCTTCGGCAGAAGACGAAGCTGATTATTCTGTCGCAAAAGATGCTATAGAAGGGATCAGGCTTCAGGCTGTGGAGAACATCAATAAATACCAAGCCGAAACAATAAAATGGTGTGACAGAAAAGTTCGGTTAAAAAATATCAGGCCAGGGCACTTAGTACTTCAGAGAGTTGCCAACCCAGATACAGTAGGCAAGCTACAGTTGAAGTGGGAAGGACCTTTTCTGGTAGTATCTTCGTCAAGACCCGGTTCCTACAGATTGAAGGATATGGATGGCAACGACATTCCTAGATCTTGGAATGTGGATGAGCTTCGGTGATATTATGTGTAGCTTAATGTAATCTTTTTATTTTTTATTTTTTCCTATGGCACCCTTTTCCTTTCCAAAGGGGGAGAAAGGTTTTTAATGGGGCCATAGCATGTAATTTCTCTTTTTCTTATTTCAGCTCTACAAGAGCAATATCCCCCAAAGATGTAAATGTAAAAGCTGAGCACGCACCATCGAGTGCAAAGAGAAAAGAAAAAGCAGGGAGAAGCTCGAAAGACGTCCCTAAGGGGATGCAGAGCACGACGAAGCTACAAAAAGCCATTTCTAAGGGAGCGCAGTGTAAGTTTTCTGCTCAAAAGTCATTCCTAAGGGAATGCAGAGCTTACAGCGAAAAGTCAACGCTGATTCCGCCGAAATATAAGGCGAAGCGCGAAAAGTCAACGCGATACCGCCGAAATAGAAGGTGAAGAAGTTCAAAAGACGTTCCTAAGGGAATGCAGAACTTACAGCGAAAAGTCAGCGCTGATACACCGAAAAATAAGCGGTGAAGCCGAAAAATAAACGGCAAAGAGACTTTGGTTATTCCTAAGGGAATGAAGGATATGGTTGTGGCTTCGTATATGTGTGTTTGGACATTCATTTGCACCATACATTACATCATACATTTGCATTCATAAACATTCATTTAGACATACATAGGATCATCATCATCATAACACAGGCAGTTGCTTCGGCTCTAAAGATAAGGCTTCGGCAAAAAGAAAAAGAAGCAGTCTTTATGCTTCGCTGTGTACGAAAAGAAGGGAAGGTGTTTTTTGCCTTCGGCTCAAAAATGCTAATTTCGTTCACACCAAAGCACTTTATACATTGATGGAAAGGTAAGAATATATTACAAGGTATGGACAAAGTTTACAAAGTAAAAATTAATTACATTGTCCTTTACAAAGGTTATTACAAGGGTTTTTAGAGTTTTTTCTACAGTTATCTATTCAAGCTTCATTAGTATCCATTGAGCTTTGGTTTTGGCTTCGACTTCGTCATCCGTTAAATTTCGGCTTCGTCTTCTTACTCTTTAGCTTCGGCCTCGGCTTCGTCATCCTGTATATATTCAAGTATTGTAAGCAAAAAATCAAGTTCGAAGGAAGAAGTAAGCACAAGGTATGATTTTGTTACCGGCTTAAGATGACTCCGAGCTTCATCACCAGCTTTGCTTCGTCCACCCTTTGTCCATACCAGTTTTATAAATCTATTTGCTATGCTTCGGGCAAGGTTGGGAATATTATCCAGGTCTACTAGTGATAAGCTGAAATTGGGTCTATTGATAACCTTTCCATGTTCGCAGCCAGATTTCAGGAAGGCGACAGCTATGCCCTGAGAAGCTACCAGGGCACAAAAGTCACCATGTCCAGCTATTACTTCTTCAAGGTCATCAATTTCACCTTCGATATGTTCGAAGGCCCCTGGCAGGTCTTCAGACGAAGGATTAAATTTTTCGCTGCTGGCTCCAACCGAATAGAAGACTTGCTTCAGCCATTGAACACATCGATTACTAAACTCCAAACATTTGTTTTGAAGGCTTGTCAATGATTTTTTCAAATCTGAACTTTTCTGGATCTCGGCCTCAAATTTTGCATTAAGCTTCTGCTTTTCTTGTTCGAAGCTTTCTGACTCGGAGAAGCTTCGTATTTAATTCTGCTATTTTAGCTTCAGCTTCTACCAATAAGCCTTCGCTATCTGAAGCTCGAAGTTTTTCTTTTCAAGAGCAGCTGATTGGTCTTTTATCTTGCTTTCTAAGTTTTCAATTATAACTTCGTGTTTTTTATCTTCCAAATCTTGTTGCATTTTCAAAGCTTTACTCAGTAGCATACTTTGCATACAAACAACCTTCGTTAGAAAACATCTTCGTTATTGAAATAATAAAAGTTAAAGAAAAGTTTACCTTGAAATTGGAATAGAATAAACTACCGACGATTTATTGTCGTCGGTAGCGGCTAATATCTGTTTCGAGCTTTGGGAAACCAATACTCTTTGATAGAGTATCGATAACCTTCGCTTCGGTCTGATCCCGGATGCAGCCCAATTTTTCGTCATCAATGCCACCGAAGAGAAGTGCTCCCGGCTAGTATCCGCAAGATATAGCATATTCTTTTAGCTCTTCTTTTTCAGCCTTTGTCAGCTCTTGACCAACTAAGTTTTTGAAAGTTAAAAATTTCATCTTCCGAAGTGTCTTCGGCTATTTCTTTCTCCTTCTCGGGTTCTGGGGTCATAGTCTCTTCGGTGGCTGCAGCAGCTTCTTCTGCGGCCATGTTTAGCAGTATCTTATCAATATCGGCAATCGTGCTCTCTAAATGAATATCTTTGGTTGTGGCAGCTTCGGTAGCTGTGGCTTCCGAAGGTGCAGCTTCGGTGGCTGTCGTGCTCTCAACAGCTGGCGCCTTCAGAGCTGAAGCTCCTGGTGGTGTCCCTTCAATGACTTCTGTCACTGTAATGATTCTTTGCTTTTTGGCCTAGCTGCCTTCTTCGTTTTTGCGGGCTCCTTTTCCTTCTGAAAAAGCTTCGTCAGATGTGGCCCCAGTGGACTTAGCTTGACAAGCCAAGATTCAGTCATTACCTTTAGAATTTCCTCCACGTCGGTGGCAGAGGGTGTTGCAGCAGTTTCTTCTTCTTCATCAATTGCCTTCTGCTTCGAAGCTGTAGCTTTTCTCTTCTTCGAAGCATCTGTTTGTGGCTCAGGCTTCAGCTTTTTCTTTTTTAATTGTTCTTCATCGTCTTTATTCAGAGCACCAGCCACTCTCTTTCTCTTTTGCCCTTCGGCATCCTTGTCTAACCGCTCGTAGTCGGGATACTCGAAGTCCAGAGCATCCATTACTCGGTTTAGCCTTCGCTTCGGACGGGTGCCGAAGGCCGCAGTCATCAATTGATCTTCTTTTTTAGAGTAATTACCTAGTATTTCATTGCACATTACTTCGATCGTGTCCAGCCACTCTTGGCAAGGCACTTTGAAATGTTTCTTGAATTTATAATGGTAAGGCAACCGAATAAATTCCCCCTTCTTCTTTTCCCCCTTCACCTTCGGCATGTCCCACTCCTTCAATGTTGGGAACACTCTGAAGGCCAAAAATTCTTTCACTATGTCCCTAGTGCCGATATGATCTGCAATAACTTGAAATTCAGCCAGAGCAATTTGGCTTGGACTCCCTGGTGTCATGTTGCACCGGGGTCTGGTCTCTCCGAAGATCAATTCTAGCGGACTCTGGACCAGCTTCTCCTTGTCTTCGTCAACTTTGACGTAAAACCACTTAGACTTCCAGCCAGCTGGCCACTTGCTTCGGTAGCTAATCACTGGAAATTTTGTGTTCTTGCGATAGGCAAAATTGTAGCAGCCAAAATTTTCATGTAGCCCATCTCCTCTAGCTTTCGTCTGATAATGAAGCTCGTGCACTCGGCAGAAGCCTTCGCCAAATGGCTCCACCCCTTGGCTGTGGAGAGCCCAGATATAAACGCTAAGCCAAACAATAGCGTTAGGAGTTAGCTGATGAAGGTAGATCCCAAACTTCTTCAATACATCAGCAATCATCTTGTTCAAAGGAAATCTTAAGCCAGCCTTAAAGAAACTTTTGAAGGCTACCACTTCATCCTTTCCTGGCTTCGGAGTAGTCTCTTCCCCACCAAAACAAACCAGCTCTTTCTTCGCTTCACTGAAATAGCCCAATTTCAATAGCTTAGGCAAATCATCTTCGAAGATGGTGGATTTTCCGAAATCCAGGTGGCTGGGTTTACTTGGCACCGCACTGTAATCATCTTCAGACTCAGTCTCCTCAACATCAGCCTGTTCTGTTTCAGCGGCAGGTGCATCCTCCGATGCTACCAGCCCTGAGCGCTTCATCACTTCGGAGATTGGGGCAGTTTCAGCACCTTTGGCTTCCTCTCCGTCGTGCGTAACCCTAGCTGCGGAACGCACCCTGGCCATCTAATGATTGAATTTCTTGTTTTTTGAATGAAGTTGAAATTTTTTCTTTATTTTGCCGAAGCTCTTTCTTACGAAGCTTGAGCAAAGTAAATAGCTTTGGTTGAGGATGCAGCAAACAAGCTTCGGTTTTGGTCAATATTTTGGCAGCAAAACAATGCAATAGCAACGAATGCTGTGGTAACTTCACACCTACCCGTCTGTTTATATAGTGCTGCAGGTGGGAAGGTGAATCGTCAAGGTCTTCCGCACCGGACAAACAGCCACCCGCACTCACTAAACGGTGGACCACAGGTCCGAGAATGTGAATCGCCAGGGCACGCGTAACTGCTGCAAGATGAGGCCACTTCGCGCACGGATTATTTTAATCGTTTCTCGACAATGAGCTCAGGGAAGGTGTTTTTCGGATCTTCGACATCCCGAAGCCAAGAAGACTTTTTCATGAATCAACCTCGTTACGAAAAACGATCTAGCACCGCGAAGGGGCTACTATTGGGGGTATGCTTCGTAGCCGAAGATCTTAAAGAAAGAGAACACCTTCGGCAGATCCTCTCAGAAGCAGCGCCGAAGCTATCACCTATAAAGCTTCGGCACAGTGACAGATCTCAAGACGAAGGGGTGAACCGACTTAAAGATGAAATGACTTAAAGACTCATGACATTTTGTGTCATTATTGTAGTCGATTGTAAAGGGCATAAATGTAATTTTACACAGGATGTGCCCTGTGCCTATAAATAGGTGAACAGTACCCCTATACTGTTCACGGAATCTTGTAATCGCTATCACATTACGCTGGAATTATTGTTTTCTGCCAAGATGAAGGTATAAATATACCCAAATATTATGTATAATATTTAGGTTTGTATAATAAAATATGTGAATGATATTATCTGTCTTTGGTATATTTTTCTCTAATATTTCATATTTTGTATTTCATTGTTTTATAAGTCTGATTACGAAGGTGTGACCTTCGTAATATTTTACTCATGGCCTTCGTCCAAAGTTCATTAAATCCTTGGGGAGATAATGCTTCAGCGGACGAGGGACATTAATATTTAACATTTTATGTTGCCTTGTTCTTAAGACGAAGCATTTGAGAACAAGTCCCCAACAGTGGGGTTAGCGTTAGAATTAGATCTGAATCCGGGAGAGAGAGGGAAAACAAATCAACCAAGAAATAAAGCGAGTGAACACGGTGATTTGTTTTACCGAGGTTCGGTTCTAAAGAACCTAGTCTCCGTTGAGGTGGTCACAAAGACCGGGTCTCTTTCAACCCTTTCCCTCTCTCAAACGGTCACTTAGACCGAGTGAGCTTTCTCCTTAATTCTCATGGGTCACTTAGACCCCGCAAGGACTACCACACAATTGGTTTCTCTTGCCTTGCTTACAAAACACTTGGGAACAAGAATGAGGAAGGAAGAAAGTGATCCAAGCAACAAGAGCGCAAAGAACACGAACAAACTCTCTCTCAAGTCACTAAGCGATTGGAATGGATTTGGGACTTGGAGAGGCTTTGATTCTATTGAATTGTGTCTAGGAGTGAATGCACTAGCTCTTGTATTAAATGTGGAGTGCTAGAAACTTGGATGCTTGGAGTGGAGGTGGTTGGGGGGTTATTTATAGCCCTCAACCACCACATAGCCATTGGGACAGGCTGCTGTCGATGGGCGCACCAGACAGTCTGGTGCTCCACCGGACGCTGTCCGGTGCGCCAGCCATGTCACCCAACCGTTAGGGTTATGGAGCAGTTGACTATTGTAGGCTTGTCTTCAAGTGGCACCGGACAGTCCGGTGCCGCACCGGACAGGCACTGTTTAGTGTCCGGTGCGCCTCTGACGGGCGGCTCTGACTCTGCACGCACTGTTCTTCACTGCTCATCTGAATCTTCAGCTTTCGCAGTCGACCGTTGCATGAATAGTCGTTGTTCTGCTGTCACATCGGACAGTCCGGTGGCACACCGGACAGTCCGGTGAATTATAACGGAGCGCGCTCTAAGAAACCCGAGAGTGGCGAGTTTGCAACTGTACGGTCCTGGTGCACCGGACACTGTCTGGTGGCACACCGGACAGTCCGGTGCGCCAGACCAGGCACACTCAAGTTTCTTACTCCTTTAAATTTGAACCCTTTCCTCAATCTTTTATTTGTTTGTGTTGAACCTTTATGCACCTGTAGAACATGTATTCTAGAGCAAACTAGTTAGTTCTTTATTTGTGTTGGGCATTCAACCACCAAAACTATTTATCGAAAAAGGATAACCCTATTTCCATTTCAGTAATGGAGCTTCATTGCGTCTGTTTCCCTCCCCCATTACTCCCTCTCATCAATGGCGCCTTGAACCCGCCGGCCATACTTCTCTCTCCCCAGCGCCCTCTCCGTATAAAATCCACCGAGCCCTTGCTCCTCCCTACACGTGCTCTCTTCCACCCCGAGCTCCCTCTCTCTTTCTCACACTCCTTGCTTGCCCACGCCGTCGCCGAAGTTCGTCCACAGCGTCGCCGTCCGTCCCGCTGTCCGTGAAGCCCCGCTGGACCTCCGTCCGCGCAGCACGATGATCGCGCTCGTTCCCCTGCCCATCGAACCCTCCCTGCTCATCGATGTTCATCCCTACGCATGAGCGAACCCAAGGCTAAAGACAACCCTAAAACGTTGATTTATTTTCTAAAGCATGTTTTGAATTAATTTATGAATTTTGTGAATTATCGTTGTAATATTGAGATGATACGATTTGGTGATTCACGTGTATGATTTTAGAGATTTCGATGTATACGTATAGCCAAAATCAAACCCCGTGACAATACTTTGAATATGTGTATGATTTTATAATTTTAAAAATGAATGCGGTCACTATTCACTAACTCAGTGATTTTCATACTAGAAATGTTTATAGTTAATTTCGCTTTAGTGTGTGGAACGATATTGGTTAGTAGTGATATAAGTATAATTTTATTGATATAAGAAAAATATAAGAAATTGAAATAGGTATTAAGCCACGTGTCAAGTGAAGATATAGATTTTACTATTCATGATAAATGTATTCATAAGTATAGCACTTAATTACTTAGAATTAGTAAGATATTTATCTATGTCATAACAACCATGAATATTGTCGGTGTTTCGAAACCCGGGGGGTCCCTGGACCGACGAGTGAATTGTCGCCGCGTGCCCCAGCCCAGATGGGTCGACACGAGGCGGAACGCAAAGGGGGAAAGGGAAGCAGCCGGAGGGAGGCAGACGTGAGAAAGCGGATCCCGCGGCCTTCGTGTTAGCCCCGCGCCTGGGTCGGGTGCGCTTGCAGTAGGGGGATACAAGAATCCACGCGGGAGTGGGAGCGAGCGGCCTTGCGCGAGCGCCGTCCCGTCCTTCTCCGCGCGGGCCAACCCTCTGTAAGAGGGCCCTGGTCCTTCCTTTTATAGGCGTAAGGAGAGGATCCAGGTGTACAATGGGGGGTGTAGCAGAGTGCTACGTGTCTAGCGGAGGAGAGCTAGCGCCGTAAGTACATGCCGTTGTGGCAGCCGGAGAGGTTTTGGCACCCGGTTCGTGTGGTGTCGTGGCCGTCAGAGGAGCGCTGGAGCCTGGCGGAAGGACAGCTGTCGGGGCTGTCGAGTCCTTGCTGACGTCCTCTTGCTTCCGTAAGGGGGCCGAGAGCCACCGTCGTCACAGAGCGTGCGGGGCGCCATCATTGCCTATCTGGCGGAGCGAGCCAGATGGGACGCCGGTCTTGTTCCCCGTAGCCTGAGTCAGCTCGGGGTAGGGTCATGATGGCGCCTCCTATCGACGTGGTCGGTCCGCGCCCTAGGTTGGGCGATGTGGAGGCTCCTCTGAGGTCGAGGTCGAGTCTGCCTTCCGTGGCCGTGGTCGAGTCCGAGCCCCTGGGTCGGGCGAGGCGGAGACCGTCGGCTGAGGCCAGGGCTGAGTCCGAGCCCTGGGGTCGGGCGAAGCGGAGTTCGTCGTCTTCTGGGGTTGAGCCCATGTTCGAGCCCTTGGGTCGGGCGAGGCGGAGTTCGCCGTCTTCCGGGGCTGAGCCCGAGTCCGAGCCCTGGGTCGGGCGGGGCGGAGTTCGCCGTCTTCCGGGGCTTAGCCCGAGTCTGAGCCCTAGGTCGGGTGGAGCGGAGTTCGCCGTCTTCCGGGGCCGAGCCCGAGTCCGAGCCCTGGGTCGGGCGGAGCGGAGTTCGCCGTCTTCCGGGGCTGAGCCTGAGTCCGAGCCCTGGGTCAGGCGGAGCAGAGTTCGCCGTCTTCCGGGGCTGAGCCCGAGTCCAAGCCCTGGGTCGGGCGGAGCAGAGTTCGTCGTCTTCCGGGGCTAAGCCCGAGTCCAAGCCCTAGGTCGGGCGGAGCGGAGTTCGCCATCTTCCGGGGCTGAGCCCGAGTCTGAGCCCTGGTGTCGGGCGAGGCGGAGTTTCCTATGACGCCCGAGGCCGGCCTTGGCTGCTGTCAGCCTCACTCTGTTGGGTGGCTCAGCAGTCGAAGCGGCGCAGGCGGCGCTGTCCTCTTGTCAGACCAGTCAGTAGAGCGGCGAAGTGACCGTGGTCACTTCGGCTCTGTCGACTGGTGGGCGTGCGTCAGGATAAAGGTGTCAGGCCACCTTTGCATTAAACACCCCTGCGATTTGGTCGGTCGGCGTGGCGATGTGGCCAAGGTTGCTTCTCGGTGAAGACTGGGCCTCGGGCGAGCCGATAGTGTGCCCGTTGCTGGAGGGGGGTCCTCGGGCGAGATGTAGGTTCTCCGGGGTCGGCTTCCCTTGCCCGAGGCTAGGCTCGGGCGAGGCACGATCATGTCCCTTGAATGGACCGATCCTTGACTTAATCGCACCCATCAGGCCTTTGCAGCTTTGTGCTGATGGGGGTTACCAGCTGAGATTTAGGGGTCTTGAGGGTACCCCTAATTATGGTCCCCGACAGTAGCCCCCGAGCCTCCAAGGGAGTACTAATACTCGCTTGGAGGCTTTTGCCGCACTTTTTTGCAAGGGGACCAGCCTTTTCGGTTGCATTTTGTTCCGGTGGGTGCGCGCCAGCGCACCCGCCGGGTGTAGCCCCCGAGGCCTCGGAGGAGTAGTTTTACTCCTTCGAGGTCTTAGTGTGTTTCGCAACACTTCGACTGGTCTAGTGGTTCCCTCATGCGAGCTGGCCGTAGCCCGAGTGCACGGTCGGGTCCCAAGTTCTCGGGCTGGTATGTTGACGCTGTGAACGGTTTGGCCAGAGCCGGGTTTGCGAGAGCAGCCCCCGAGCCTCTGCACAGGGCAAGAGGACGATCAGGGACAGACTCGACTTTTTTACATACGCCCCTACGTCGCCTTTCCGCAAGGAGGAGGGGGAAAGCGCCATGTTGCCCTTGGTGGGCGCCGAACATGGTGTCTCCAGTGAGCTGCTGGCGGGTAATCCGAGCGGACGTCCGTGCCCCATTTGTTAGGGGTCGGCTAGAGGCCCAGAGGCGCGCCCAAAAGTACCTGCGGGTGATCTGCCGGACCCGGTCCCCTGTCAACGTGGTCCGAGGGCTCGATGCCTCCCTCTGATGGGATTCTGTTACAAGATCGTTCCCGCTGGTCTCGGAAATGTCCTAGGGTACCTCGGGAGCGTAGCCCGAGCCTTGGTTATGTATCGAACGTACCCATGGTCATCCCTCGCTCTGTGTCTGAGGCGACTGTGAACCCTTCGAGGGCCAGCCTACGAACCCCTAATCAGTAGTGGGCGCGGAGCCCGAGTGGCCTTAGGCGGCCGTTGAACCCTTCGAGGGGCCAGCCATCGAACCTCTGACTAGTAGTGGGCGCAGAACCCAATCGATCTGAGGAGGCCATTGAACCCCTCCGAGGGGCCGGCCTTCGAACCTCTGATCAGTAGGGAGGCTCGGAGCCTGTTTGCTTCACGGAGAAGGGTCCCTTTCGGGGTATCCCCCTTTCCCGGTCCCTGTTGTAAGAGAGAGAAAGAGGAAAAGGAAAAGGACACGAAATCGAATGATGCGACGTACCTTTTTTGACGCGGTCATTATGGTGAAGGCGAAGCGTCGCTCGCTTCCCCTGCTAGAGACGCCGCCTGTCCCGCCGCGGAGTTAATGCGACGGGGCGAGCGGTTCGCGGGGCAGCCGTTGCGCGTGCGCGTGCTGTTCGAGGAACGGCCGTTTCGCCTTGGGTTTTTGAATCCCGCGGCAGGTTCGGGCGAAACGTTGAACGGGTCTCGCCTTGGATTTTATATACTCGGGGGAGGGTCTGGCGACGGTTCTTTGCTCCGCTTCTTGCCTGCTTCTTAGGTTTTCACAACCTAAGAGGCTTAGCCGGAGAAAAGGAAACCGCCCACCTAGTCCTTTCCGCCGCCACCCCCCTTTGCTCGGCGATGGCCGACCGGGTGACCATCATCTCGCCGCGGGATCCATGGCCCTTCTCCACAGTCACAGCGGAGGACCTGGAGGATCTTGTTGCCGAGGGTTTACTTCGCCCCCTCTCTGATGAGAGGCAGCCAGAGTGGATTCCTCCCGCGAGCGGAACCGCCTCGTCCCCGCCGCCGGGGTACATCGTAAGCTTCGTCTCCTTCCATGAGCGGGGATTCGGTGTGCCGGCAAGCCGCTTCATGCAGGCGATCCTGCATCACTACAGGGTGGAGTTGCACAACCTCAGCCTCAACTCCATCTCGCAAGCCGCCATCTTTGTAGCGGTGTGCGAAGGATACTTGGGGATCGCCCCCCACTGGGACTTGTGGACTCATCTCTTCTCCGCGGAGCTTTTTGCTTCGCCAACGGGAGAGAGAAGGGTCCGCGCGGCAGTGCGGGCCGGCGGTTGCATTCTCCAGCTGAGGCAGTCGCGGGTGCCACTATACATTCCCGCCACCCTCACGTCCTCGAACAAAGGGTGGCAGCGCCGGTGGTTCTACCTCCGGAATGACGGCGAGATGATTCCACTGTTTTCTCAAAGAGTGGTCACCGCCGCTGCCGATACCTGGCACTACGGGACCCCGCACGACAGGCAGAAAAACCTCGAGCCCCTTCTCAAGGCCCTAGAGGTGTTGCGGAAAGGAGGACTTACTACCGCGGGAGTGATTGCCGCCATTCACCGCCGTAGGGTGCTTCCCTTGGTGGAGCGGCGGTTGCCGCTTTGGGAGATGACACCGGAGGCTGACTTGGAGGGCTCGCGGATGTCCTCGGATCCTCTTCCCATCGACGTTCTCCACGGGCGGGTGGCCGTCGCGTTGGGAAAACCGGACGCCAGCGCCTTCTCTCAGCCCTTGATGCGCCCCGACCACGGGTGTGTGACCCTGGTGAGTATCCGCTCCTTCCTTCTCCTTGCACCAGGTTGCCTCTGGTCCTTACGGTCGGGATTTCCGTCCGCCTCTAGGAGGTCGGGTGGCACAAGCCTTCCCGGCCATGGGTCCCGGAGGACGCGGTGGACCGAGCGGCGCGGCGGGTTGTCGCGGAGGAGAAGAAGAAGAAGAAGAAGGACGCGGAGAAAGCCCGGGCCCGTGAGCGGACGCGGGCCCGAGACGCCTTGGAGAAGCTCCGTCGTTGGCAGGAGAGGGAGGGGCTCCCAAGGGAGCCATCGCCGGAGACGCCTGACGACGACGACGATGCAGATGATGACGAGGACGACGACATGGCTGCCCGCCTCGGCCTCAGCCCGGGTTTGAGGCTAGGCCAAGAGTCATCAAGCCAGCCCCCGAGTGGGCTGGCGCTATCTGTTCCCGGAGTTGGGACGCCGAGGTCCCGGCCCGACGAGCGGGGGCAGACCGAGGGGGTACTTGACCCCTCGGCCGGGGAAGTCGAGGTGACCCCGGGGAATCAGGCCGAGGCGTCTGTTTCTCGGGAGCCGTCGGCCACGCTGTCAGCGCAGGAGGGTGGCCCTCAGGTCGCCGTGGCAACGCCCGGGCAGTCCGTCTCCCGGGTGTCCAAGGTGCCCAAGGTGAGGGTGATGCTGAAGCTGGCGGCGAGGCGGACCTCGGCGGTGTCTTCGGGGGTTGAGATCCGAGAGACCTCCCCTCAGGCGCGGTTGGTCGTGGCTCGGAGCGGGTAAGTATCTTGGAGCGTCTTCGTCTTGGCTTCTCATTCATATGTCCCGACCGCGACTTTCCTTTCCTTTTCAGCAAGCGAAGCCACGGCCTGACCGATCTGGCTCCCCGGAAGGCCCTTAAGATGGCGTCGGCTTCCGCAGCCAGTGTCGCGCCGGGCCTCGCTGTTCAGCTGGCCTTTTCGCAAGGCGTTACACAGCGGGGGGCTCTGGCGGCACCAGCCGCCGTGGAGCGAGTTCCTGAGGCCGGTTCTTCTGCCGAGGTGGCCATCGTGCTGGAGGAGGCGACTGGCGCAGACGTGGCCCCGGGCCCACCGGACATGCCGTCGGTGCCGGCGCCTACTGCTGCTGAAGCCGCTGCCGTCCCAGTCGGGGAGCGACCCGTTGCTGCCGACGCTGAGATGGCCGAGGCGTCGGCGCTCGGTGCCTTGGAGGAGGGGGCGTGGAAGCGCGATCCGTCCCACCGAGCGGCGGCCTTGTCGCTGCGCGGCGGAGCTCCGAGGGGCGGCCCCAGTTGCTCCGGTTCCGGACCCGTGGGGCTTCGGATCCCTTCTTCGTTCTCGACAACGAGCGGGAGGTGCAGTCTTGGGACAAGCTCCGCAAGTGCGCCGAAGCAACGGTGGGGTCGCTCCGGTCATCGCTGGAGGTCTTCTGCAGGGACATCCCCAAAATCCTCTAGGTAATGGTCTCAGGCGTACCTTTTTGTGACCAAGGCGTCTCTTGTGACGCCCCGCTTCCTTCCCTTAGGATCTGATGGATCTGAGCGCCGCCAAGTCGTCGTTCATCCGACACGAGGTCGATATCTGGGGCTCGCTGCGATCCCTGAGGACCTCGCTTGCCGGGGCTACTGCGCGCCTCTCCCAACAGGGCGCTGAAGTGGCGGACCTTCGGTTGCTCTGCGCCGATCTGAGAGCAGAGGCGGCAGTGGCCCGCGCAGAGGCGGCAGCGGCACACGCAGAGATGCAACGACGGCAGTCGGAGTTCGACCAGGTCATCGATGAGCGAGACCAATCCCGGGGCCGGGCTGCCGAGGCCGAAAGCCGGGCTGGAGCCCTTGCAGCGGACCTAGCCGTAGCCTAGGCCGCAGCTTCGGAGCAGCGTGCCCGAGCCGGAGGTATGTTCTGGCCATTTCCGGTTTTCGTTTCAGCTTGTTTCCTCTGCTTGTGTTTGAGGCCTTGCGTTCTGGCTGTTCGTAGAGCTTGAGTCCGCCCTTGATGAGTCCACCAGGGCGCTTGTCGGGGCGGCCGAACAGAGGGAGGCCGACCACGTGGCCATGTCCGAGGCCATCTCGGACTTCTGCCGGGTCTTTGGCTTCGGCGACGTCCCCTCAGGAAGCTCCCCTCAAAGTCGCCTGTAGGCCTTGGGCGATCATGTGCGCGGCAGGCTCCGCGAGGCGCTACACCATGGCGTCAGGCGGGCCTTCGCCGTGCTCGCTTCCCACTATGTCGTGGACCTGGAGCGGGTCAGCGAGGGGTATTGCCTTCCTGATGAAGATGAAGCCGCCCTGGCAGAAGTCCAGAGGCTCGACGCGGCCGCCGCGGGTCCGAGCGCAGTGCTGGCGACCACCTTCGAGGCAGAGATCCTCCCGCCTGCGCCGTCGTTCGAAGCCGGGGTGGACTTTGCCGAGGGCGGGGATGAAGCCGAAGGCACGGCTCCTTCCCCGGGCGACGCCTAACTCTGTCGGAGCAGTTTCTGTTGGATGCACGTGTGTCTTTTTACGACCGCTGAGGCCTGAACACTTTATTATCGTTGCATAAAGTCGTGCCTCTTTTCCTTTCATTTTGCGTGTCCGGCCCCGTCCGTCAATAGCAGGGTGGCTTCCCCAAGTAGGAGTCACTTTTCGTGGTGGGTGACGAGTGAGGTATCCGTAACCCAGAGGCGTAGGAGTCCCTTGGCTCAGTCAACCTTGCCACTTACATGCACCCGCGTTCGCTCCTTGGGGTCCTGCTTCCGACATAGCCAGGGGAACGCAAAAGCCTTTTTGATCGAAAATTTTGACGCAGAGGGGGTTCCCCCCGTTTAGCCCCCGAGGGAGGGTCGGGCTCTGCCAAGGCGAGGCTGACCCTCCCTTGATGACTAAACCTTGCGTGGGAGCAAGGTATATGAACAACTTGGAAGCATCTTAAGGGTAGAGGCGACGTAGTTGTTAGACGTTCCAAGTGTTGGTGCAGACCTCGCCTTGACTGTCGGCCAGTTTATTTGTTCCGGGCTTTAGAACTTTGGCGATGACGAGTGGCCCTTCCCAGGGGTGCGTGTAGCCCCCGGGTGTCTTCCGCGAGGGGTGGGTCTGCCTTGCGCAGAACTGACGCCCTTCGCGGGTGTGGACAATTCGGGTGGCGTCGGTCACCGTCGTTGGTCGTTAGAGACCTTGTCGGAAGGCATCTCCAACAAGGGCTCGGGGTGCTGCGCGACGGTCGCAAGCCCCCGAGTGTATCTCTCGCAGGGGTTCCTGACCTTCGGCGATGGAAATGCATTGCTGGGGGATGCCCGAGGGGCTGCGGTGGTAGAGCTCCTTCCCATCTCCTAGCAAGACAAACGACTTGGCGCGTCGCGCCAACCGCCGAGCCTTGGCTCGGTCGAGGGGTAGCTCTCCTCGGTGGAGGTATTTCAGGTACGGGGTCTGCCAGTTTTGATTAGGCGTGACCCCGCTTCGCTCCTCCTCGACGCGCAGTGCCTCGCCCTCGGGGGCTGAGGGTACCTCGGGCTGAACCGAGGATGCCCCGGGCCGAGCCGAGTGTGCCTCGGGCTGGGCCGAGGGCGCCTCGGGCTCGAGCGTGTCGTCGATCTTGACGGAGGGTTGATGCGGGTCTCGGGTGAAAGCGTCCGGGGAAACCGTTGTTGGCCGCGAGGCTATTTTAGCCTGCTCCTCCAGCAACGGGGGGCAGCAAGATGGGCGCGTCCGTGAGGAGTGCCTTCAGGTTCCCGAGGGCTTCTTCGCCCCCAGGGGTCCACGTGAAGCACTCGGCCTTCCTTAAGAGGCGGTACAGAGGTAGGCCTCTTTCGCCGAGGCGTGAGATGAATCGCGAAAATGTTGGCGTTTGCGCGGAGAAAGTCGACGAGCACTGCCTCCTATTTGGGGTCGAGCTCGGAACCGATTCGGATCTGCTTGGAGGCGTCGTTGCAGGGGTCGAGAGGGACGGACTTGACCGTCTCCGCTGGCTCGAAGTTGCTGGCGTGGCGCTTCACGTCGGGCGCCTCCCTAGAGAGGCTCTCCAGGTCGGCGATGAGGGCCTCGGACTCGGCGAGGGCCTCGGCGTACTCCACGCACTCCACGTCGCATTCGTACGTGTGTCGGTACGTGGGCCCGACGGTGATGACCCCGTTGGGGCCCGGCATCTTGAGCTTGAGGTAGGTGTAGTTGGGGACGGCCATGAACTTGGCGTAGCATGGCCTCCCCAGCACTGCGTGGTAGGTTCCTCGAAACCCGACCACCTCGAACGTGAGGGTCTCCTTTCGAATGTTGGAGGGCGTCCCGAAGCAGACGGGTAGGTCGAGTTGTCCGAGGGGTTGAACGTGCTTCCCGAGGATGATCCCGTAGAAAGGCGCAGCGCCTGTCCGGACCGAGGACAGATCAATTCGCAGAAGCCCGAGGGTCTCGGCGTAGATGATGTTGAGGCTGCTGCCTCCGTCCATGAGGACCTTGGTGAGCCTGACGTTGCCGACGATGGGGTTGACAACGAGTGGGTATCTCCCCGGGCTCGGCACGTGGTCTGGATGGTCGGCCTGGTCGAAGGTGATGGGCTTGTCGGACCAGTCTAGGTAGACTGGCGCCGCCACCTTTACCGAGCAGACCTCCTGACGCTCTCGCTTGCGGTGCCGAGCCGAGGCGTTCACCACTTGCCCGCCGTAGATCATGAAGCAGTCACGGACCTCGGGGAACCCTCCTGCCTTGTGATCTTCCTCCTTTGCGTCGTCGAGGGCCTTGCCACCCTCCGCGGGTGGCCCGGCCTTGTGGAAGTGTCGTCGAAGCATGGCACACTCCTCAAGGGTGTGCTTGACGGGCCCCTGATGATAGGGGCACGGCTCCTTGAGCATCTTGTCGAAGAGGTTGGCACCTCCGGGAGGCTTCCGAGGGTTCTTGTACTCGGCGGCAGCGACAAGGTCCGCATCGGCGGCGTCACGTTTCGCTTGCGACTTCTTCTTGCCCTTCTTCTTGGCGCCGTGCTGAGTTGACGTCTCGAGAGCATCTTCCGGTGGGCGGCCCTGGGGCTGCTTGTCCTTCCAGAAAATGGCCTCAACCGCCTCCTGGCCAGAGGCGAACTTGGTGGCGATGTCCATCAGCTCGCTCGCCCTGGTGGGGGTCTTGCGACCCAGCTTGCTCACCAGGTCGCGACAGGTGGTGCCGGCGAGGAACGCGCCGATGACATCTGAATCGGTGATGTTGGGCAGCTCTGTGCGCTGCTTCGAGAATCGCCAGATGTAATCCCGGAGAGACTCTCCCGGCTGCTGGCGGCAGCTCCGGAGATCCCAGGAGTTCCCAGGGCGCACGTATGTGCCCTGGAAATTGCCGGCGAAGGCTTGGACCAGGTCGTCCCAGTTGGAGATCTGCCCCGGGGGCAGGTGCTCCAGCCAGGCTCGAGCGGTGTCGGAGAGGAACAGGGGGAGGTTGCGGATGATGAGGTTGTCATCGTCCGTTCCACCCAGTTAGCAGGCCAGCCGATAGTCCGCGAGCCACAGTTCCGGTCTCATCTCCCCCGAGTACTTTGTGATAGTAGTCGGGGTTCGGAACCGGGTCGGGAATGGTGCCCGTCGTATGGCGCGGCTGAAAGCCTGCGGACCGGGTGGTTCGGGCGAAGGACTCCGATCCTCCCCGCTGTCATAGCGTCCCCCATGCCTGGGGTGGTAGCCTCGGCGTGCCCTGTCGTCGAGGTGGGCCCGACGGCTGTGATGGTGGCGCTCGTTGCCGAGGCGACTCGGGGCCGCAGGCGCTGTGTTGCGCGTGCGCCCGGAGTGGACCGATGCATCCCGCATGAATCGGGAAATCGCGGCGTGATGTTCCGAGGGGAACCCCTGCCTTCGGGAGGCAGAGCTTTTGGCCCGTCGGACCGCGGCGTCCTCCAGGAGATTCTTGTGCTCTCCATGGATACGTCGCCCCTCGGTGGTTGATGGCTCCGGCATCGCGCGGAGGAGTACTACCGCTGCAGCCAGGTTCCGGCCGACTCCGCTGGAATCCGGCGGCGGCCTCACCCTGACGTCACCGGCGATGTGGTGCTGGATGTCCTGAGGGAGATGACGCGCTTCTCCGGCCGGGGGTTGGACCGCCCATTCCTGCCCGATGTCCCGGCGGATCGGCACAAGCGTTCCTGCTCCCTCGTCGAGCCTGGCCTGCCTCTTGCGGATTTGCTCGAGCTGTGGGTCAGGACCCCCCGCCGGGACGGGGACCACAGCTAGCTCCCGAAGGATGTCAACGCGAGGCACGGGCCTAGGGGGATCACCGTTTTCCGGCATACCAAGATGGTTGCCTTCGCCGTGACCCCCTAGATCGACGTGGAAACATTCACGACTTGGGTCGTGGTCCTCGCTGTCGAGGCCGCGGCTGCCGTCGGAACAGTCGGAAAGGCAGTAGTCACATGCGGTCATGAAGTCCCACACGGCACTGGGGTTACCAAGTCCGGAGAAATCCCAACAGAGGTCAGGCTCGCCATCTTCCCCGGACCCCGAGGACTCGTAGGTCGAGTCGGTCGTCAGTCGGTCCCAGGGTGACCGTACATGATACCCCAGAGGGTTTGGACTCGCCTCTAAGAGTGTGCTCACCGAAGCGGAGTCGCTTGGTGGGTCGAGGCCGAGTCCAAAAGATGTGAGATGGGAATCGGTCGGTACCTTTCGATCGACGGTCGGCGACGAGGTCGTGTCTGGGACTGACTGCACCGTTGTCTTAGGTACGAGTGTGACGCCCAGCAAGTCTCTCGCGAGCATGCTGGCATCGTGCGTTTGCTTGGGATTAGTGTGTTGCGGGGAGGCGGCGCTCGTCTTCGTCTCAGACGCGAGATCGATGCCCGACGCGCCCTCCATTGGGGCGTCGGCGCCGTCGACTCGCTCGACAGCCAACGAGGTGCCGCTTCCCGCTTGGCCTTGGTTGCCCCGCCTCCTCCTCCGTCGACAGGGGAGGGGACGGGACAAGCCCGAATGTCGTCCTTCCACCATGTGGGGAAGGCGTCGTCGATTTCCCCGCCGCCGAGCGGGTTGTCGACCGCCATTGTCGCTGTCGCGCGGCGAGGGAAGGAGTATCATGTCGTAGCTGCCGTTGAGGGACATGAACTCAAGATTCCCGAAACGGAGCACCGTCCTGGGCTAGAAAGGTTGCTGGAGACTGCCCATCTGGAGCTTGACGGGAAGCTATTCGTCAACACGCAGCAGGCCCCTACCTGGCGCGCCAACTGTCAATGTTTCTAAACCCGGGGGGTCCCTGGACCGATGAGTGAATTGTCGCCGCGTGCCCCAGCCCAGATGGGTCGACGCGAGGTGGAACGCAAAGGGGGGAAGGGAAGCAGCCGGAGGGAGGCAGACGTGAGAGAGCGGATCCCGTGGCCTTCGTGTTAGCCCCACGCCTGGGTCGGGTGTGCTTGCAGTAGGGGGATACAAGCGTCCACGCGGGAGTGGGAGCGAGCGGCCTTGCGCGAGCACCGTCCCGTCCTTCCCCGCGCGGGCCAACCCTTTGTAAGAGGGCCCTGGTCCTTCCTTTTATAGGCGTAAGGAGAGGATCCAGGTGTACAATGGGGGGTGTAGCAGAGTGCTACGTGTCTAGCGGAGGAGAGCTAGCGCCCTAAGTACATGCCGTTGTGGCAGCCAGAGAGGTTTTGGCACCTGGTTCCTGTGGTGTCGTGGCCGTCGGAGGAGCGCTGGAGCCTGGCGGAAGGACAGCTGTCGGGGCTATCCAGTCCTTGCTGACGTCCTCTTGCTTCCGTAAGGGGGCCGAGAGCCACCGTCATCACAGAGCGTGCGGGGCGCCATCATTGCCTATCTGGCGGAGCGAGCCTGATCGGACGCCGGTCTTGTTCCCCGTAGCTTGAGTCAGCTCGGGGTAGGGTCATGATGGCGCCTCCTGTCGACGTGGTCGGTCCACGCCCTAGGTTGGGCGATGTGGAGGCTCCTCCGAGGTCGAGGTCGAGTCTGCCTTCCATAGCCGTGGTCGAGTCCGAGCCCCTGGGTCGGGCGAGGTGGAGACCGTCGGCTGAGGCCAGGGCTGAGTCCGAGCCCTGGGGTCGGGCGAAGCGGAGTTCGTCGTCTTCTGGGGTTGAGCCCATGTTCGAGCCCTAGGGTTGGGCGAGGCGGAGTTCGCCGTCTTCCGGGGCTGAGCCCGAGTCTGAGCCCTGGGTCGGGCGGGGCGGAGTTCGCCGTCTTCCGGGGTTGAGCCCGAGTCCGAGCCCTGGGTCGGGCGGAGCGGAGTTCGTCGTCTTCCGGGGCCGAGCCCGAGTCCGAGCCCTGGGTCAGGCGGAGCGGAGTTCGCCGTCTTCTGGGCTGAGCCCGAGTCCGAGCCCCGGGTCGGGCGGAGCGGAGTTCGCCGTCTTCTGGGGCTGAGCCCGAGTCCGAGCCCTGGGTCGGGCGGAGCGGAGTTCGCCGTCTTCCGGGGCTGAGCCCGAGTCCGAGCCCTGGGTCGGGCGGAGCGGAGTTCGCCGTCTTCCGGGGCTGAGCCCGAGTCCGAGCCCTGGGGTCGGGCGAGGCAGAGTTTTCTATGACGCCCGAGGCCGGCCTTGGCTGCTGTCAGCCTCACTCTGTTGGGTGGCTCAGCAGTCGGAGCGGCGCAGGCGGCGCTGTCCTCTTGTCAGACCGGTCAGTAGAGCGGCGAAGTGACCGTGGTCACTTCGGCTCTGTCGACTGGTGGGCATGCATCAGGATAAAGGTGTCAGGCCACCTTTGCATTAAACACCCCTGCGATTTGGTCGGTAAGCGTGGCGATGTGGCCAAGGTTGCTTCTCGGTGAAGACTGGGCCTCGGGCGAGCCGATAGTGTGCCCGTTGCTGGAGGGGGGTCCTCGGGCGAGATGTAGGTTCTCCGGGGTCGGCTTCCCTTGCCCGAGGCTAGGCTCGGGCGAGGCACGATCATGTCCCTTGAATGGACCGATCCTTGACTTAATCGCACCCATCAGGCCTTTGCAGCTTTGTGCTGATGGGGGTTACCAGCTGAGATTTAGGGGTCTTGAGGGTACCCCTAATTATGGTCCCCGACAAATATGTTATTAAAAGTCTCATTTAGTAATTTACAATTAATTCTTAGTATATTAATGTTAGAAGAATTATAAATAAACAATTTTTAGTTATATGTATAAATCCTATTTAGAAAAGAAAGGAGAAAACCGAAAAGAGTAGAATTTATAATAATGTTAAAATGACTTAACTAGGTGTTGGGGGCCTTCGGCTTCCGAAGGTCCTCAAAAACATGATTTAACAATGTTTCTGGAAGTATAATGCATGAACAGGTATCTTCGGACTTGAGTTAAAGCCACAGTGTGAAGAAGCACAAAAGGAATACGAAGGATGGCGCAGAGCCGAAGCTGTGCGCAGAAGAGCTTCGGCATGACAACAGAAAAGGAAACCGACTTAAAGATGAAAAGGCTATTTAGACCTTGACGGATTAATATAGAGTTATTAACAAATGTAAAGGACATGGGTGTAATTTTACATGGGCTGCGTCCCGTGCCTATAAATAGATGAACAGTGCTCCCGTACTGTTCATGCTGACTGGGTATTTGCTTTCGCGCCACGCTTGTATTTTTACCTTCTTTCAGGCCGAAGGTACACTTGTAATTTGTTATCATTTCTATTTTCCCATAGTGACAAAATAGAAATGAGCTAATAATAACATATGACTGTTTATATTATCTTTTATATTTTATAGGATTCTTTCTTCACCATTATATGTTGCATCGATGAAGGTATGCCCTTCACAACCTTCGTCCGAAGATCATTATATCCCAAGGGAAATAATGCTTCGAAGGACGAAGGGTTGTAACGTTTAACATTTTCTGTGTTGCCTTGTTCTTAACTTATAGCATTTGAGAACAAATCCCCAACATTAGCGCCCACCTCCGGTGAACCCTTTTCGACCACCTTCGGCAAGCATCGACCTTCGTCATGCCGCCAAAGAAAGCTTCAGCGACAGGGGCTGCCGCTCTGCAGCTGCTGGACCCGAACCAGGACACCCTTTCTCTTCGAGAGGCCCGAAGCCAGAAGAGGAAGGCCACCAGTCCAACGCCCCAGGAGGACGACTTGGACCAAGAAATCAGGAATATGGAGATGCTCCATCAGCAAGTGCAAAGGAAGAAGGAAAAGATGGCTCGGCTAGCTGACCTACAAAGGCAGATAGACGAAGCCACTGAATAAGTTCGTCATCTTGCTCAAGATGAGCAAAACCGAAGGCCAAGCACAGAGAGCTTCATCAAGAGGGCTTCTTCAACGAGGATGACTGGTATGTGGATTTCCATCATGGAAATTTTGCTTTTGATGATGCTTCTCCTCTATCAGCAGAACTACAGGCTACACCTTGGCCCCCGTCTTACAAGCCACCCTAGCTCCCCATGTATGACGGACACTCAGATCCAAAGCAGTTTCTGATGAGCTACGAAGCGACCATATCTTCGTATGGTGGCAATACTGTAGTCATGGTGAAGTCTTTCGTCATGGCAGTCAAGAATGTTGCACAAACCTGGTACTCCTCTCTTCGGCCAGGAACAATCACATCATGGCAGAAGCTGAAGGACATGCTGATCACTAGTTTTCAAGGGTTTCAGACGAAGTCGGTCACCGCTCAAGCTTTGTTCCAGTGCACCCAAGATCACGAAGAATACCTTCAGGCGTATGTTCGAAGGTTCTTGCGTTTGAGGGCACAGGCGCCAACGGTGCCCAATGAAATTGTCATTGAGGCCATGATCAAGGGGCTTCGGCCAGGACCTACGGCCCAATACTTCGCCAGGAAATCCCCTCAGACTCTGGAGAAGCTGCTCCAAAAGATGGATGAATACATTCGCGCTGACAATGACTTTCGTCAGAGAAGGGAGGAAGCTTACAGGTTCTCCGAAATGACCAGGGGCTTCGGAGGGAGAATCCACCCAAGGCACGTCAGGTCGATCCACTCCGCTCAGAATGACGATAGAGGAAGTCAGCAACAGAGGCCGCAATATTCTTCCCAAGCTTCGGGACAGCAACAAAGCTATCCTCGGCCTTTAGCCCTAAGGGGCAGAGGCGCCAGGGGCTTCGGTGGAAGGTTTGGGGATCAGCCCAGGAAAATTTATTGTCTATTCTGCGGTGAGGACAAGGGCCATACTACAAGAATGTGCCATGTCACCATCTAGAAACAGAAGGAGATAGCAGAAGTTGCAGCCCAACAGAACCAGCCGAAGCAAGTTATGCATACTGCTTCGTATCATTCACCGTACATCCCAGAGTATGTGGGTAACCATCCTACAGCTTCTGTTGCTTCGGCAAGTCAACCTCAGGCATCTTGGCAATAGCCTCCACCTCCACCACCAATGCAACTAGGCCAGCAGCTAGAAGGGAGCCAGCATACTCACCAGCAATGAGACTTCAGAGAGGAGTCCGAATCTCGCACAGTCAACAGCACTGTGCCAGAATCGAAGCACATCTACTAGAAGATATCCTACCTCTGCAACAGTTTTTTGCATTCGCCATCATTTTCTTTTTAATAAGGGGCAATCATTGAAAGAACAGTTCCTTTTGTTGTTTTTAGATTCTTGTAATAGCTTCGTTATTGTCATGATATAATATACCTTCTTCACAGACTTACGGAGTCCGAAAGTTGCCGAAGCATGAAAATTCGTTCCTAAGAGAACTTGTGGCTACAAAAAACATCTTCGAAGCTACAAAAAAGTCGTTCTATGGAACGCAGCGTAAGCTTGCCGAAGCTACAAAAAGTTGTTCCTAAAGGAGCGCAGCGTAAGTTTTCTACTCAAAAGTCGTTCCAAAGGGAATGCAGAGCTTACAGCGAAAAATAAACGCTGATTCCGCCGAAATATAAGGTGAAGCACGAAAACTCAATGCGAATACCGCCGAAATAGAAGGCGAAGAAGTTCAAAAGACATTCCTAAGGGGATGCAGAACTTACAGCGAAAAGTCAACGCTGATACACCGAAAAATAAGCGGTGAAGCCGAAAAATAAACGTCAAAGTGATTGTGTATACCACTAAGGGAATGTGTGTGTATCTTCGGCACGAATATCATTTTGCATAGCATAACATCATCACATCATTCGCATAGCATAACATCATACATCATATCACATCAATGGCACAAGAAGGGGATATACTATTGATCTTCGGAAATTGCTTCGAAGAAGTTGTGCCAAGGCACAAAATGTTTTGAAGAAGTGCAGCTTCATCAACTCTAATGTGGAAAGAAATCTATTGCTCACGAAGCTTAATGTTTTTACGGAATATGGATATTCTTCACGAAGCATGAAAAGAAGGGAAGGTGTTTTTTCGCCGAAGGCTCAAAAATGGTATGTACGTAAAGTTTCATGTGTCGTAAAGAATTGAGTCACAAATAGCTTATATATTACATTCAAGACTACAAGATGTTACACACTTTGTTTAGCAAATATTACATTCCAAATGTCTTTACAATAATAGCTATTCTTCTTTTAAAATTGCTTCTGCAGTTTCGTTTAACAGTTGAGCAACAGCTTCGTCCAAAATATCTTCGGCCATTTTAATGATCTCATCTTCTTTCTTTGCTTCTGGGTCGACCGTTGGCTCGAAGAGCTCCGAGGAAGGAGATAGTTCAGCTACGGTAGAAAACGTAAATAAGTTCGAAGTCACAAAATAAGAAAATAAAGTTAAAAGTTATTAAGCAATACCTATCCGCCTCTCGAGTTCCGCAGCTTTCTCAGCTGCCTTTGTTGCTTCTTTTGCATCGTGAGAATATTTTTCGCTCTTTTTTATTATCTCGTGGGCCATCCCTCGGCCACCATTCTCCCAGATGTCAGTGAAGAATTTTCCGCCAACTAAGCTTGCTTCGGCCGAGGGGTCTTTTGTATCTTCAATGGATAAAGTAGCTTCGGTTTGGGCCAAAGCTTTCACATGCTCGCAACCAAACTTCTCCAAAATAGCCGCAATCCCTCTGGCACCTGAGAAGGAGCAGACATCCCCACAACCACTCAAAATTTCCTCAAAAGCTTCGGCCTCGTTGCTGATCCAGTCAATCGGGCCCTCAGGATCGCCTCTTACGAAGTTATCCTCGCTAGAGTATGCGCCAAATTTGGCGAAGCTAGTTTTTATTTTATCTACACATTCTATAGATTTTTTATAACATTTCTCTTTTGAAGAGCAAAGTTCTACAACTGTCTTCTCCCAATAATTTTTCTAATAGTTACTGGCGTCTCGGTCAGCTTCGGCGATAGCGCATTTTAAATTCGCCTCAGCCAGCTGTTTCCAAAGATCTTCAATTTCGCATTTCTAGGCTTCAGATTGGGCTTTGGAAGTAGCTTCGTCTTCTTTTATCTTATTCACTAATGAGTTTAATATTTTATCTTTTTCAAGACCTTCGTTCCTTAGTTCAATTACTTCGGAACGAAGGTTGCTCAAAGCTATAGCACATCCTTCGTCTTCGGCACTTTTTTGCGCCCTGAGGGCGTTGCTAAGAATAAGGCCCTGCAAAAGGAGTGCGGTATTAAGTATAAGCAAATGGAAAATTTTGTTTTTAAGTACAAGAATCTAATTCTCTTACCTTTAAGCTATTGTATGCTAAGCTGTCGGCCAGTTCATCTTTTGATAGCACCGAGAGCCCCTCTTCTAGTGTCGGGAATCTAAAGCTCCTGCTCATCTCCCGGCAGACAGAAATCTCTTTGTTGTCCAGGAGACAATACAAGAAGTCTTCTTCTTCGCTGCCGTTGAATATCAATGCCCCTTTCGGGTATTTCAGTCTCTGGGCATAACATTGGGCTTCTCGCTTCTCTTCTGCAGATAACCTCTTTCCCGAAGCATGTCGTATAATATAATCGAGAGCTTCGAAAGATGCTTCGAGAATAGGAATGGCAGTTTTTTCAGACAGAATTTCTTCTGCATCCTCTTTTTCCGTTTCTTCTTCTATTTCCAAGGATTTCTCCTTGGCAGGCTCTGAGGGCCCAGCTTCGGTCTTAGCTGCTCTTGGCAGCTTCGGCTTCGGATAGTTTTGCCTCAATTTGTGGTTTCAAAGCTTCGACAGTCTTCTTTGGAGTAGAGCTTGAAGTTTTTATTGTTTCCAGCACATCTAGTATGTTCACCATCCTCCTCCTCTTGGGAGTCGTTGTAAGATCCTTTTGTGCCTTCGGCATTGTCACCTCTGCCGAAGGGCTTATAACTTCTAATGCCTTTGTTTTCTCGACCGCTATCTCTTCAATATTAGTGGCCTTTGACTCATCTGATTTGGCTGATGATGCCTTCGGCATTGCAACTGGCTCTTCAGTTTTCTATGTAATCACGGGTTCTTTGGCTTCGGTCGCCGAAGATGTTTCATCGCCAAATTTGGGCACTATGGCCGGTTCGATGAAGCGTGGTCGGTGAGTAAGGACTTTCACCTTTTTGCTCTTCGGCGCGGGCTCGCTTGGAGCAGCTGAAGCATCGTCTTTCCTGGAAGTTGCATTCTTCCTTTTTTGCCCCTGCGTCGGGTAGCGGTAGTCAGGGTACATGAACCCAATAGCATCAAAAACTCTATTTAGTCTCTTCTTTTTCCGGCCTTCGAAGGCCGTAGATAGTGCATTGTCTTCTGCTTTGGAATACGGCCCAAGCAGCTCATCGCTTGTAGCTTCGACGCTTTTCAGCCAGTCGTCGTCTGGCTCAATAAACTGGTCTCTAAACCTGAAGGTATATTTTAGTCGAACCAAACCACCTTCGTGGGGATTGCTGATGGACTCTTTTGGCATCTCCCAGTTGGCTACCAATGGCCATGTCCTGTAGGCCACGTGCTCTTAAACTAAGTCTCTTGTCCTGATGAAAGAGCAGACTAAGCCGAAGGCCTTGCGACATTCTTCGGCCGCTTCGTCAATTTCTACCTTTAGTTTCCGGAGGCCGAAGCGTTGCCAGATAGGGCGCATGATAATCCCTTTAATATCCTCTCATGCCTTTAAATCATTTTTCACGTAGAACCATTCTTTCATCCAATCTCCAGGCCATCTTTTCCGAAAGGTTGGCACGGGGCAGCTTGACCTAGAGCGAGCAACGAAGCTATAACAGCCAAAATTGTTATGATACTACTCCTTACCCCAGGGTTTTGTCTCATATAATAGTTCATGCATACTGCAGAAACTTTTTGCATTTGGCTCCAAGCCTTGACTCCTTACAGCCCATACGAAGATCCCCATTCTTATGATTGCTTCGGGCGTAATTTGATGAAGGTAAACCTGGTATGTCTTCAGAACTTCCACCACAAAACTGCTAAGGGGGAACTGAAGTCTAGCCTTGAAGAAGCTTTGGAAGATCACGACTTCATTCTCTTCGGGAGTAGGAGAAGTCTTGTCTCCGTTGTCAGCCCTCACAATAGACACATCTCGAAAATACCTTCCCCTCATATTGTCGAGATGACTCTGTTTAATAGTTGATTTTCTGAAAACTGTATGACTTGGTCGCCAGGGTCGATCTTCGGAGTCTTTGCCACCACTTTCTACATCATAACTGTCACTATCACCAGTGTCTTCAGATAAACCTTCCAAAATCTCCCTTGTAATCTTCTCTGTATTTGTCTTCGCTATTGATTCAAGAAAGCCAAGATTCTTCTCCTCAGAAAGGCTCAGCTTTGTTTCAGCAACAGCTTTTTTATCTTGAGACATCTTCGGAAATGCTGAAAAAGTACTCTCAAAGTCGAAGCTTAAAATTTTTTTTAAAAAAAAAGCCAAGCAAATGTTGGTGCGCAAGAGCTAGAAATTGAGTAAGCAAGAGCAGATGGCAAGAAAGCATGCTAAATGAGCTTGTGGTGCGCTCTTATTTATACGCCTAGTGCGTTGAAAACTGGAAGGACCCGCTTGCCAGTGATTGTTGCTATTCTAGCAAAGGGAAGGTGTTTTTTTCGGACCTTCGGCTTATGGCCTTCGTCCATATCGCAATCTGAATTTATCATTCTAACAAATTAATATTACGAGGGGCTACTGTTGGGGGCCTTCGGCTTCCGAAGGTCCTAAAAACATGATTTAACAATGTTTCTGGAAGTATAATACATGAACAGGTATCTTCGGACTTGAGTTAAAGCCACAATGTGAAGAAGCACAAAAGGAATACGAAGGATGGCGCAGAGCCGAAGCTGTGCGCAGAAGAGCTTCGGCATGATAACAGAAAAGGAAACCGACTTAAAGATGAAAAGACTATTTAGACCTCGACGGATTAATATAGAGTTATTAACAAATGTAAAGGACATGGGTGTAATTTTACATGGGCTGCGTCCCATGCCTATAAATAGATGAACAGTGCTCCCGTACTGTTCACGCTGACTGGGTATTTGCTTTCGCGTCACGCTTGTATTTTTACCTTCTTTCAAGCCGAAGGTACACTTGTAATTTGTTATTATTTCTATTTTCCCATAGTGACAAAATAGAAATGAGCTAATAATAACATATGACTGTTTATATTATCTTTTATATTATATATGATTCTTTCTTCACCATTATATGTTGCATCGATGAAGGTATGCCCTTCACAACCTTCGTCCGAAGATCATTATATCCCAAGGGAAATAATGCTTCGAAGGACGAAGGGCTGTAATGTTTAACATTTTCTGTGTTGCCTTGTTCTTAACTGATAGCATTTGAGAACAAGTCCCCAACACTAGGCACTCATACTTTTCTAATAAAGAAATTGATAGTTATGTTGGTAAACATAGGTTTCTTACTAAAGAATTTGATAACTTGTTTCTAGTTTAAAATGACCTTTTAACAGATATCATATTTAACAAGGTTCGTTATAGATGTTTAAGTATAGTCGTATTAAATAGAAACTTAAAAGAATATGTAGACCATATGTTTCTTAATAAAAATAGAAGATAAATATATGTCTAATTAATAGATTATTTATATTCTCTTAATTAAAAGATAACAAGGGTCATTTCTTTTATAAACTAAAATGATAGTTTATACATAATTTCCTTTCTAATGAATTAGATCATTTGTTCCTACAATAGAATTAAAGATAATAATCAAACCTATAGTCAATGTGTTCTTAACTAGATTTATGGCATGATTAATGATTTCATAGAATTTATTCCACATTATATACGAATCACTTAGCTTTTTCTAAAGGATAAAATAAAGTAATAAGAGTTTAAGTTCTTTTAGAACTTAAAATATTAATGTATATATTGACTTTGAATGTAGTTTCTTAATAATAGGCTATGCATTTTCCTAATCAAAGTAAGACAATTAATGGTTTCTTTTTTTACACGACAATCCACTTAAGGGCCTATAACCTAACTTTTTATAAAATAGGTGTTTAATAATAATGATCTTTTCACGTAAAACCTATTTAGACTTATATCTTAGTTTATCATAAGTGAATGTTTAACAATGATTTATAAGATGTTCCATAATGCTTCTAAAATTAATAATGTGTTTTGTAGCCCATTAACCTTAGATATATAACATATATCTTTTCTAAAAAAAGAGTTAAAAAGGTTTAATATTGTTATAATGTGTTTTATCATCTTATAAACCCTTAATCTTAGACATATCACATATGATGTTTTATAAAAGATTAAATTGGTGAACCTAATATTTGTATATTTTAATTAAGATATTTATAAGCTCATTTCTTGTTTTATAAAGTATAGATCACACATTTTTAAAGAATACCTTTTTATTATAACCCGTGCGAGTAATGTTTTTGAAAAGCGAACACTCTTTTCGTTAGGCTTTCTTTTAGCTTTACGTATGGTGAATGTTGTATGTTATTGAGTGGTATTTGTTCTTCTTGTTTGTTTGTGTGATATTCAGTGGTTGATCTAGTAGTTAAGAATCAAGATCTATTCCTATCCGTGGAAGAACCTCAAGTTTTCAATAAGCAAGGCAAGTGGACTTCTCCCTCTGCATACTCTGTTTGATCCCAAACAATCCATTTAATAAAGTTTATTCTTAGATATATATGCATAATTTGATGGGTTACCTATTCAGATACACCTAACCTTTTCAACCATATTCCTTGATCAAACTTGGGTATTATACTTTACCTTCGTAGCTATGCTATTGCTACAACTTAACTTTATGCAGTCACTCATGTTATGATATTAATGTTCCAAATGGTAAGTTTACATTATTGTTGTTAACACGATGGTTAAACAAGATTATTGCATATTAATTGGAACATTGAGTGACCACCCGGAAAAACAGTGCTACCATGAGAACTATCATGGCTCTGGTCTTGGCTAAATAACTAGGGAAGTCTTATGTTGGGTGCTGGTCGTGGTCGACCGGAACGAGGGCATCTGGCAAGCGCTTATATTCCGGCTCAGGTAGATTGGATACGGGCATAGTTCCCAAAGCTTTACCCTGCAGACTGGTCTATAAGTTGGTTACGTTAGGTGTGCTTTATGCAGTTTGACCATTTCCAGCATTTGCGTAATGAGGACTCTAGGGAGAAGCCTCGTAGTGAGACCCTAGTCATTCACCTCGGAAGTGAATACGGGTCTAGCTAACTCGGGCTAGAAGGGAATCACGACTCATGGGTAAAGATGCGCCACCTCTGCAGAGTGCAAAACTGATATATCAGTCGTGCTCACGGTTAAGAGCAGCCTAGACTCCTCACATGATAATTGAACTTGAAGATGGAAATAAATCGAGATCCGATGATCTGCCAATGGTTTGCTTAAGTGGTTTCACTTAAGTGTTTTTGATACTCTTATACCTTTGTTTAATGAGAATACTTGGGATTCACACTTATTAGTAAAACAGGTGTTGTTAATAAAATGTTGACCAACTAAAATGCTTACTGCTCAACCTTGACCTCACCTTGTTAAACTTGCATTAATTTCCCCCACTTGCTGAGCCCCAACCATAAGTGAGCTCACCCTTGCTTAAATTTTGATCAGAAGTTTACAGATGAACATATGATGCTGAACTCCATGGATGCTAGTCTAGTGATACCCCCGATCATCTTCCTGTGGATGGATGTCCATGTTTCGCTGTACTTTGATGAATAAAGGTTAAGACATTATGTCTGTTCGAAGTGTAATATGTTAATATAATCATTATTTACGCTTTTATGCATTGTTCTTTTGATATATTACACTTGTGATGTCAACATATGTGTGGAAATAGATCCTGGCACACATATGCTATGCATCCGGCTCTGCCCCTGGAACCGGGTGTGACACTTGGCCTTTTCTTTTCCATTCTTATACCGGGCTCCTTATGTTTACTGATTCGAACTCTTTAGTGTTTTGTAAGCGAGGCAAGAGACACCAAGGGTGTGGTGGTCCTTACGGGGTCTAAGTGACCCGTGAGATTAAAGAAGAAGGCTCACTCGGTCTAAGTGACCGTTTGAGAGAGGGAAAGGGTTGAAAGAGACCCAGTATCCTTCTGCTGTTAGTTTCCTCGGAAGCATCCTAGTGTTTACTGCTTAGCGTTAGTGCGTAGCATGTGTTCCTCTACATGCCGATAGTATGTTTTTCTAGTACCTATGCTTTTCTTCTATAAGTGTTCTCTGTATCCTTGTCAAGTCCAATAGGTTCAGGCTTCTCTATACCTAATCCTTTGGTGCCTATCACTTCTATTTGTGTCAATATATTTTTCTCCTATTTGTAGCAACTCTTTTAAATATGTAAACACATGCTCCGAAGACTCGCGCAAGGCATAGCTCTATATTTCTATTTCTATATATTAAACCAGGACCCGTTCCTCCCAAACCAATGTGGACACGTTGTCCAAAATTTGGAAGCCGTCGGATTGTTTCTCCATGACGAGATCCTACCGTCTAGCTATTGCACCAGTCATACAATCCCCGAAGCCTCTGGCCATTGCTCCCAGCTATGGATCGAGCGTTTTCTATTCCAACTTATTCCTTCTGAAAGGTAGCACTCATTCTTTCTCTCTATCTCCCTCTCTCATTCGTGCCATGCGCTGCCATTTCCCCTTCATCGCTCGCTCCGTCCAGTCGTCAGCGTGCCACCTGCTTTCACCGTCCATCCCTCCGTCCCCTACGCTACCATTTTCTTAGCAGGTCGTCGGGCCGTGCTCGCACGCTCCGTTTGGACGTAGGTCTGCCATTTGCTCTTGTTGTCTGTGCCTCCGTTCCCACACCTGCTCCTGCCGCCATCCCCTTCGCTGCCATCAGCAGGTCGCCGGGCCACGCTTGCTCGCTCCGTCCAAACATCGGCGTGGCACTTGTTGCTCCTGTCGGTCGTGCCTCTGTTCCAGCGCCACCACATCGCATCACGTATCCTTCTGCCGCGCTATAGACGACGAGCAGCTCCGTGCAATAGTCGCTGCATTGGAATGTCGGCGACGCCAAGGGCATTGCATTCTTGCCGCTGCTGTCACTGTAGCCTTAGCCTGACACAGAGAAGATTTCTATATTTGTGTTTAGTTCAGCATCCACTGTGCAGATGGTTTGTCGTTGTTGGTACAACGGAAATAGCTCTAGCTGGTCCCCAAAATCGATGCTCGTTTGTTGCAACATCTGATTGTGAACCATTTTTAATGTTTGTCTGTTATGTATATTTTTTAAAAAATCTCTACTACGGTCGTACTGCGTCATCTTTTTACAAAAAAAATCTCTACATTTTTTCCAAATCAACTCAGCGTAAAATGTTAAAAATCGGTGCAAGAGGTGTGATTTGAACCCACACCCTAGGGTGCGAGACATTGGGTGAAGCTGTCTAACCAGTAGAACATGATACTTAGTTTTAAAATATCAAATATAAATTGTACATATGTATATATGATTTTTTGTAAAATAAAAAAATTGTGTCGGGCCGGACCAGCACTACGGGCCGAGGCTACAGCCCAAGCACCGCATGGCGCTCATTCGGGTTAGCCCAGGCACTATTAAATGGGTCGCGCCTCAGGCCGGCTCGCCAGACATGGCCCATTTGGCCATCTATACCTCCGCACGATAACGATGATCCTCGCCTCAGTTGGTACCACCTTGTTCACCATTCTACTTCTTTTCTCTCTCCCCCTCATGCCTCCACCTTCGCGCCACCCCATTCTCGACATAGGGCGTAGGAGCATGCGCCTCCTCCCTGTATTCGTCTGACACCAGGCCAACACCGACTCGCGCAGTGGCTATTGCACGTCCACGAGGACGTTTCACATCATGCACGCACCATCGTTTTCGCCGTCGTCGGACGTCCTGTTTGTCTTCCCGGCCTTCGCCCTGTTCTTCCTCCCCAACCTGCTGCCCCCGCCCACGGTCGCAGCCGCGAGCTGACCGACGCTCGTCGACGCGGGTACGGGGCGAGTCGGTCATGCTCCTGGCCTTTCTCCGTGCGTGCCATCGAAGAGGACATGGTGGCGTCTGCCACGCTTAGGTTATCTTGGTGATGAGGAGCCTAGGTCTGAGATATTGGACAACCAAGACCCATAGCGTGCAGCAGTCGGCATATGCTACGGAGTTGGTGGTGGTGTTGTGTCGCTTCGACGAGTCAAGGGCTGGGAAGACACTCGCATTCTCTCGCCCTTCTCGGATTGACGCCTGGTGCGGGTGCCTCGGTTTGGAGCTGCTCTGGCTGACCTTCTTTCTCCGCTTGCATGCTCTTTCTCTATATATCTAGCAGTATACTACTTATGTCGCCTCCAAATTCCCAGGTCTTCGTCGTGTCCTTCGCCGGTGATGAACAGATATGTATGCCTCCCTTCCCCTCCTTGGAAGTGAGAAAGGCGAGAGATGGGGTCTCTGATTTGCTGCCTATGACACCCCTACGTTCATAAAAAATATTATACAAAGAACAGAGGCAATCAATAATTTTTGGTGGATAATTTACGTGGGTATTGTTGTGAGCCATCGCAACGCACGGGTAACCGACTATTAATGTTTTATGGTTCTTATTTAACGTTCTATGATTCTTATTTAAAGTTTGTGCATTATATGATTCTTTGTAATCATTTGCTTTCAATTATTTTTAGTAGACACGACGATTACGCAGAAGGCTTTTTCGGTCTAAGATGGCCTCCACTTTTCTGAATATTACGTAGATTTTTAATAAACCTCTGCTCTTTTTCCCTGGTACATAACCACTGACCACCTTACTATGAATAATAATTATTTTCAAAGATACTCTGCTTTCTGTTGTAATTGTTTTTTTGCAGTGAACTATAAACTATGTTTGGCAGCACGGGCTTCGTTATTTTCTACAAATATGATAAAATTGCTACTTGATCAAGGTTCCTTTTATTACACCTTTCTCTATAACTTCCTAACACGGTGCTTTGCTCCTGATACATACCTTCGGAGCAGCTTACTATAAATATTAATTTACCATGATACTCGGTTTATTGTTCTGATTGTTTTTGCAGTGGACTCTAAACTTGAGTTTAGCAACATGAACTTCATTACTTTCTATATATATGCTCAGAAATTTGGTATTTGATCAAGGTTCTTTTTACTACACCTTTCTTTATACCTTCCTACCACAATGCCTTTTGTTTCTGTTGTTTTTCGTTGTTTGTGGTGTTATATATTCCCTTATATTGATGACTGCGTTTTAAAAAAATGCTCAAAAATGAATGTTGTTTACTCTATCTGATCGGCATTGTAATAGTGCATCCTTCGCTTTCCTATTATTGTGTGTTTATTTTCAGACAAGGTATACAAAAGGAGGGACGGTCACATAAATTAATTAAGTCCACCTAAGAAATATACCTCCCCATGTTCACCTAAGAAATATACAACACCTAAGCATAGAATGAGAACACCCATGTTCGGTGTTTACTTCTCTATGGAGTATGTAGTTGAAGGTATGTGAACGGTAGTTTAAATTTTACATCTCATTTTTTACTGCCATAACTACCTACCAACGTGTATTAAAGAATATATCTTACAACTTCATATCGAGATAGTTCCCATTATGGAACACCAGATTATGAATGCCAGCATTGACATGCTTTATTCTGTCATGTAGAAAGAAGTTCCATGACTCCAAATGGAATTGTTCAGTATTATAATTGCTGCAAGGGGACAATCTATCAATCCATTCTTATACGTCTAGACCTGAGCCATTAGCGTCATTAGCTAGATTTGAGAAAAAAAATATAAGCAGCATACGCCACTATAACAATTTATTTTCTTTTACATCCATGGTCGTACGTACTGATAATACTGTAAATGGTGGTCGTGGACCTCAACTTTTCAGGATATATGCCAGGTTCATCATCAAATTGGTCTCTCTTTTACCAACTGATGGCTCATCTCTGAAATTTTTATAACTTTAAATATAAGATACTGCAAATGAGGTAGAAAATAGATTGAAATGCTTCAGTTCATCTCCTTTTCTTTGTGATGTATCAGAATTCATTCTCTAAGGCAACTTCACAAGGGAAATTATTGGTCTCCTTTCACCATGAGGTCCACCTCCGAAAGACTGAAAGGTATGTTGCACCATGTTAATCTGACACAAGAAAAATTGTTAATGAAAGAAAGGGATGGACAGAGTTCTAGATCTTCAATTATTTCTGGTTGATTGAAAATAGATACTTGCTGAACCTCATAACAATAGTAAGTTTTTTGTTGCAATGAATGCTATGAAAGTTGCAAATTCCATATCCCTATTTAAAATAATATTTATTTCTAAACTATAAATATTACATTCCTTATATGCGCGCGCCAGCGCACGCAATTGACTAGTATATTTCTATTTCTATATTATTAAAGCTGCTCAAAAACTCGCCTCTTTAGCCATCCACGTCGGCATTTCTTATTCAAGCCGCTCGATGGTGAATCGGTGGCTGCCATCCCTCGCTCACTCCATCACGCACTCAGTATAGCGCGCGTCGCTCCCTACGCCTCTAGAAATTTCTATTTCTCAGCAGATAAACATAGACTACTCTGGTTCTTTCCAGAAGGTGGAGCCAGCAGCGAAAAGAAATTAATTTTACCGACCAAACGCATTGAACAGAGACATGCCGACCGGCGGCGCGGCGAGGGCTTCCATCCTCGAAATTCTCCCGCCTTTCGTCACGCATCACGAACATTGTCGCCGTCGCCGCGCACATGTTTCCTGTAGCACGTGACGAATAGGTGAGAAACAGTATCTGCTTTGCCTTGGATTCCTTTAGCGTTCTTTGCTTCTTCACCTTCTTGGGCGTCGCCGCGTGTTAATCTGTTAATTAGTTTTTATTGGTACTCTCTGTTGTTCATCCCAGACCGGGCTTTCTTGGAGTCGCGCAGCATGGAGTAGGACGACGACATCAGCGTGGGCGAAGCGTTCAGTCCATCTCCACCGTCGAAACACTGGTAAGCGTTTCGTTCATGCCGATTTTGTTTTTTTCTCTCCGGTAGTTGTAGATAAGCCTCCTGCTTATCCGGTCGTCGTTGCCTTCCTACTTATCTAGCCGAGGCCGTTTGTGTTGGACTGACATGGATTCTAGCAGATACAGTACGATTTGCAAATACATTTTTTTAAAGAGTTCAGAACCCAGTCTACTGCTAGCTTCTCTCTCTTTTTGCGATGCAACCATGGGTCGGCAGTGGGTGACGGTCAATGTAACCTTCTTCTTGCTGTCATTAGCATTCCATTTATGGCTACTATGTTGCCGTTTTTCTTCTAATCTTTACTCCATAAAAAATTACTGCATCAACGATACAATGCCTAAATAGAAATACAGCTACCTAACCATCTCTGCTTGATTACTTGAGACTTGAGAAGTAACATAGGATTGTTCATATCAAATTGCTTCGCACAACAAACCCAGCAACAATATTTTCAGATAACATATTCCAGCGATATCATCGTCTGCATTCCCTTTACTGGCTATTCTATTATGTTGTCATCTTCCTTCTTACCTTACTGAGTGGATAATCGTGCTTTGGATGCTACAAACACCGAAGGATTTTTTGTTTCATTTGAGACCGTAGTTTCGAAATAATTATGAACACCGTTTCACGATGTTTCATACTTAGCCTTTTTGACAAATAGATGTTTACTTACAGTTTAATAGTACACTATGTGCTGCAAAAACTACTCACTGACACAATACGTTGCATACATATAAAATTTTTCGTTCCAGGTAACATTATCCGATTAAGAACTATGTTAATTATATGGGTACTCATATATTCTTTATTTCTCTTTACGTCGATGATTTCCACGGAGTTGTGCCTGTTCATTTGACAATTTCTACTGTGACTGTTTTGCTCCTCTGTAGGTGAGTCACAAACACTATTTTATATTATTGATCACACCCTTTAACTGCATGTTCCTTTTCTAGCTGATTATTTTGTAGAGGCTCACAACATACGTATGCTCATAATTAGATTTAGCTAGAAATTACTCAAGGCAGTAGTGTCATGAAGCGCAGCTCTTTGATCTATATTTTCAAGGTCACTAGTTGATCATTCTTGGACAAATGTCCTTGACTTTACTCCTCATAATAAAGATTGTTGATGGCACTAAACTCTTGGGGCTCTGACTTATGTTATTGTCTTAGAAAAGTTGGTTGTATGCTCACCTAAGAGGCATTTTACTTTTGCAAAGTACATGCAATAGTTGTTAGTGGCTTTAAAACTGACCTACAAGATCTCTTTACTCTTGACCTGTTCTTTTTTTTGAAATGTGTACTCACAGTTCAATTGTTAATAATATAATAAGAATTCAATCAAACATATGGGTACTCAGTCAATTGTTATTTGTCTTTACACCAAGGTTTTCCATGGAGTCGTGCTTCTAGATTTCTCAATTTCTAACAACACTGTTCTACTCATCTCTACGTAAGTTCCAAACACTAACTCCTCCATTGACACCTTTTGAGCTTATGTAATATATTTATGTGGACCATTAGTATTAAATTGACAATGTTGATTCATATCATATGCTCGGTACGAGGCTTCTCAGTTTTGCAAAGTACATGCAGTTATTTGATAGTGTTTGCAAAACTGCCCTACAGAATCTCTTTACTATGAACTTGTTCAGTTATAATTCTTAGAAGTATGCATGTGCGCTTCAATTGTTAATAGCAGATTAATAGTACACTTAAGTATATAGGTACTCATTCATTTATTATTTGCCTTCACATTGATGATTTCCATGGAGCTGTGCTCCTAGATTTCACAATTGTTGACAGAAATATTCTCCTTATATCTAGATATGTTCCAAATACTCTCTCTTTTATCGACACCGTTTATGCTTATGTAGTATTTTCTGCGTGAATTATTCATATTAGTGTTACAATGTTAATTCATTTTGATCCTGTGATGTGCAGACATGAACTTCCAACAAGGGGCAGAGGACCTATTATATTATGGCCTAGTATAGCTTGGGCCATACCTAAGTGTTGGGCACCAAATTGAGCCGCCGGACGGTCCCTGTAACACCCGGCTTTAAGGAACAAAGCCAGGTGCAACTCATACATGCGCCAAGAAGACAACATATATAATAACAGGGTGTATAGAGATAAATGTCATAAAACATCAGAGTATTTATTACATAGCGGAAGACTTATTACAAAATAAAGATAAATATAAAACGAACTAAGGATCGTCGGCGCCAATGTCGACTGAGAAACGCCACCTAGATCAGATCGAACTCCTCAGTGTTAGGCAGCTCCTCTTCGACCACCTGTTCTTCTCCTGTGGGGGGGGTGTGAGACAGCAAGAGTGAGCTCACATACGTTCATAGCTCAACAAGTTGTGGGGAATAATGTGGCATGAACTCACCAAAGGTGGGAGTTCATGTAGTGTAAGGCTGATCAATGAAATAGAGGCTAAGGCTGAGCATTGCTTTTATAAGTTGGTCAAAATTTTATTAGCAATTACTAAGTGTAAGTAAATACCAAACCTTAATAATAATAAAGAACAGTAATAGTAAAATAATCCCAAATGCGATGCAAATGTCAAATTAAATTTAAGTTCCATAATTAATCATGTGAGGGTCCGAGCCGCTCTTGACCGTGAGCACGGCTAGTATACTAGTTTTACACTCTGCAGAGGTTGCGCATCTTTACCCACAAGTCGTGTATCCCATGTCGCCAGGGTTTGCAAGGCCCTTAGACACTACCGAGGTGAATGGCTAGGGATCCACTACGAGGCCTTTACAAAGTTCCACTAGCTTCCGAAAACCCGCTACAGTTTATAGGAAGTTCTAATGCAGGGTTCCTGGCTGACCGCCATCGCAGCAAAATCAACCAGGGACCTCCCTACACTGACCACTCCCCTACTGCCCTTGCCCCTTTCGGGTAAGGTAGTCTTCCACTAGCTTTCCTAATTAGTCAGCCAAGGGCGTCCCATTAAACCCTTGTGGTAGCACTGTTTTCCCGGGTGGTCGCTCCATGTTCCCATTAATTTAATGATCTTAACATGAACAGCAATAATAACAAGATAATAACAGAATAATCATGAATAGTGTATCTCCATACCCAATCCACATAAAGCAATAGCATGTACTACCCAAAAATATTTCAGGGGTGAACAAGGTATAGAGGTAATCAGAACTGGGGTAACATAAAGGCTCCCATCAAAATTAACCTATGCAGATCATTAAAATTAATAAGAACATGGCTGGGAAAAGTAAGTGATCAAGGGCACAACTTGCCTGTAATGAGCTCCTGCTCAGCTACTTCTACTTGTTGAACCTCAGTTTCCACAGTGGCTTGCTCGTCTACTCGCATCAACACAATACATACATAGTATAGCAAAAATTAACATTGCACCAAACATGTAAATAAAATACACAGTAAAAACCTACACATTAAAATGAAACCATAGGAACTGGAATCACTAAATTTGGAGTAATATATTTCAAGTTATGAATTTCTGTAGCTTTTATGTATTTAATACAAGATTAAGTATTAGATAAATTTAAATGAGCCTTTCATGCCAAAACAAAGGCACTAATGCGTAGACAATATTATTACAAAAATTTAGGAACTGGAATGGACCAATTTGGAGCTCATATGAATTTTCTATGAATTATCAAAGTTCTAGCAATTATTTTCATATTAAAAATCTATTTTCTATTTTATTTATTCAATTTAAACGATCACTGGACTGGGCCTCGAATTCTAGAAAGCGCAGGGGTTCTGGCGCAAGTTTACCGAGACACAATGAATAGTACTCTGAGGACTGCGGGTTGATTCTATAATATTCCAGGGGCTCTTACGCAAGACTAACAGCCGAAAGGGTATCGGCTAATATCGGCCGTCCGATTAGAAATCACGCGTCCAGATTAAATCAGCAGACGCGCGAACCGGTACGCCAAGGGATCCGCACGATTCAAGATCAACGGCCAAGGTTTAATGAAATGAGATTGAACCAGGGTCACGGGATCCAGATCGGACGGCCCGCGCTAACCTAACCCAACCGGTACGCTATTGTCTAATCTGGGCCGCATATTAGAGATCCAACGGCCACAAGCGTTCTTCTACCTTTCGATCCTCTCCGACGGCACACCGCGCCACGCCGCGGCAAAGCCATCGCCGGAGCGACCCAAATTCGCCCACCCGTGAGTTGATTCGCCAAATCAGTTGGTGCAAAATGAAATTAGGAAGATGGCGAACACAGAGGTGGGATTTTTACCGAGGATTAGGTCACCGGGAGGCCTGCCCACGGCGCACGGCGGAGGTCTTCACTACGGCGACGAATTGAGCTTGCGCAGGACACCGGCGGGGAAAATTGACGGCGGCCGAAGCTTCGCCGCACCAAGCAGGTACCCAGGCTATAGCGCAGAGGACTAGTCGCGGTGTGGGTGAGGGCAATCGCGGCGGCGGATTGAGTTCTACCACTGCGGCGGCGCTTTTGAGTTCTAGAGAACGGGAGGCGGTCAAGGGTGTCGGGGTGACGGAAACGCGGTCTTTAAGACGTGTAGGAGCACGGCCGTTGCGCAACTCCGAGGTCCCCGGAGGGCTCCCCGCGCGAGGTAGGCGCGGTCCGCGCGGCGAGGATCTCGCGGCTTGGTTACGAAGGGGAGGGAGCAGCGACTGACGCGTGGGTCCACCCGGTCAGTTGCAGAGTGGATGCTGCCGCGCCCGCGAGCGTGAAGTTGGGCCGTGCCCACGGGTGATTTGAAGTTGGGCCAAAAGCGAAGTCGTGGCCCAGTTAGGTTAGTTTTGTTTTATTCTTTTCTTTTCCCCTTTCTTTTTCTCCATTTTCAAATCCAATTGAATTCAAGTTTAAATTCAAACTTTGTGAATAACTTGTCCTCAGTTTGAATTGTATAATTTAATAATATAAGTGTGAAGGATGTTTATTCTGATTTTTATTTTATTTTATGTAGTATTTTTCTTAGTTCTTCCCTTCTCTTAATTCAAACCCTAATTTTCAATTTAGGATTCAAGCTTTCTAGTAATTATTATCTTATTATCATTGACATTATTATTTTTTTTTCATTTAATGCACAAACATATAACTCCAGCATGATGCAATTTTTATCATCTGTTTGAATTGATCTCTAAATTTTTGTGTATGTTCTTTTTAATATGCAAATGAGACACATCAAATGATGGAATCACTATATACTCTTTTATACAACTTTGAGTGTTACAAATCCTACCCCCCTTAAAAATAATCTCGTCCTCGAGATTTAAGGAGATCTAGGGAAAAGGTGGGGAAAATCTATACGAAGCTCTTCTTCTCTTTCCCAAGTTGCTTCATCTTCACCGTGGTGGCTCCATTGCACTTTGCACATCTTTATAACTTTATTCCTCGTGACTCGAGTCAAAGTATCCAAAATCTTGATGGGGTACTCAGCATAAGTTAGATCTTCTTGAACACTAAGGTCCTCCATTGGTAACTGTTCCTCAGGTACCCTGAGGCACTTCTTTAGCTGAGACACATGAAACACATCATGTACATCTGACAGATGATCGGGTAACTCCAGTTGATATGCAACTTCACCCACTCGCTTTAAGATTAAGAAGGGTCCAATAAAGCGAGGGGACAACTTTCCTTTGACTTTGAATCTCCTCATACCCCGGAGTGGTGATACCTTCAAATAGACATAATCTCCCTCCTTAAACTCAAGCATTCTTCTCCGGGTATCAGCATAACTTTTCTGCCTGGATTGTGCAGTTCTCAAATTCTCCCTTATTTGCTGAACTTGTTCCTCTGCTTCTTGTATAATCTCAGGCCCAAACAACTGCCTTTCACCAGTTTGATTCCAATACAAGGGAGTCCTGCACTTTCTGCCATACAAAGCCTCAAACGGTGACATCTTCAAGCTGGCCTGATAGCTATTATTATATGAGAACTCCGCATACGGTAGACTCTTATCCCAACTTCCACCATGCTTAAGAGCACAAGCTCTTAACATATCTTCCAGTACTTGGTTAGTCCTCTCAGTCTGCCCATCAGTCTGGGGATGGTAAGCCGAACTAAAATTCAATCTTGTATCCAATGACTCGTGCAACTTCTTCCAATATCGAGAGGTAAACTGTGATCCTCGATCTGACACAATCTTCTTTGGCACACCATGCAGGCATACAATCCGTGCCATGTACAACTCTGCCAACTTAGCTCCTGAATAAGTGGTCTTCACTGGAATAAAGTGGGCTACCTTGGTTAGCCTGTCCACAATCACCCATATAGAATCATATCCAGCAGACGTGCGGGGTAATCCAACAATGAAGTCCATGCCAATCTCTTCCCATTTCCACTCAGGTATCTTCAGTGGGTGCAATAGTCCGGCTGGCCTCTGGTGTTCAGCCTTAACTCTTTGGCATACATCGCACATAGCCACATGTGCAGCCACATCTCTCTTTAGTCCATACCACCAATACTTTTGCTTCAAATCCTGATACATCTTAGTACTTCCAGGATGGATAGAATAAATTGAGTCATGTGCTTCCTTCAATATGGTTTCCCGAAGACTATCAATATCGGGAACACAGATCCGATTCTTGAACCATATCGTGCCTTGCTCATCCTCCGTGAACTCTGGGCCTCTACCCTCTGTTATCAGATCCTTGATCTCCTGGATTTTGGCATCACCAACCTGACCTTTACGAATTTCTTGCTCCAAGGTAGGTTCCAATTCAATAGTCACTCCTTCCGTATGTGTAACAATTCCCAGGTTGAGCCTCTCAAAGTCTTTTGCTAATTCATCAGGTAGCTGGACAACGAAAGCGGAGTGAACATGCTCCTTCCGACTCAAGGCATCTGCAACCAAATTCGCCTTGCCTGGGTGATAGTGAATCTCCAAGTCATAATCCTTAATGAGCTCCAACCAACGGCGTTGCCTAAGGTTGAGATCCTTCTGAGTGAATATATACTTCAAACTCTTATGATCCGTGTATACTTGGCACTTAGTTACCATAATATAGTGTCTCCAAATCTTAAGTGCATGCACAACGGCAGCCAATTCCAAATCATGAGTGGGGTAGTTCAATTCATGTTTCCTCAACTGACGAGATGCATAGGCAATCACATGACCTTCTTGCATAAGCACACATCCAAGTCCTTGGCCACATGCATCACAATAAATGTCAAATCCCTTCTGCAGATCTGGCATAATCAATACTGGTGGTGACATCAATCTCTCCTTCAATTGATCAAAGCTCTCTTGGAATTTCTCATCCCACTTGAATTCTCTTCCTTTCTCCAAAAGCGATGTCATAGGCTTAGCAATTTTAGAGAATCCTTCAATAAATCTCTGATAATATCCTGCGAGTCCCAAGAAACTCCGAATCTCCGTAACTGTAGTGGGCACTCTCCACTCCATTATCTCCTTCACTTTAGCAGGATCCACTGCTATTCCTCCATTAGAAATAATATGACCAAGGAATGGCACCTTGTCAATCCAAAACTCGCACTTGCTGAACTTAGCGTAGAGTTGATTATCTCGTAACTTCTGTAGCACCAACCTTAGATGTTGTTCATGATCACTTTCATTCTTAGAATAGATAAGAATATTGTCGATGAATACCACGACGAATCTGTCCAAATACTCCATAAACACCTTATTCATCAAATTCATGAAGTAAGCTGGTGCATTGGTTAGTCCAAATGACATAACAGTAAACTCATATAATCCATATCGAGTCGAGAAAGCCGTCTTGGGAATATCCGATGGTCTAATCCTCATCTGATGGTAACCGGATCGGAGATCAATCTTCGAGAATACTCTAGCACCTCGCATCTGATCAAATAAATCCTCAATACGGGGCAACGGATACTTGTTCTTCACCGTAACATCATTAAGAGATCTATAATCCACACACATCCGTTGCGATCCATCCTTCTTCTGCACAAATAACACCGGTGCTCCCCAAGGTGAGGAACTTGGACGAATGTAACCAGCCTCTTGTAACTCCGTCAACTGCTTCTTCAGTTCCTTCAACTCCTCTACGGACATTCTATATGGCCGTTTAGAAATAGGGGCGGTTCCAGGTAGGAGATCAATAACAAACTCAACTTCTCTATCAGGTGGCATCCCTGGTAACTCCTCTGGAAAGACATCCGGAAAATCTCTAACCACCCGGATGTTGTCACCAACAAACTCCTCAGGCATAAAGAACATTGCACGCATGGATGAGGAGGTTACTGCAATATTAACTTGAAATCTTTCTCCTTTAGTGGTAGTGAGTTCTATGGTACCTCTACCACATGCTATAACGGCCTTTGCCTTTCTTAGCCATGACATACCAAGGATCAGATCTATACTGCTTGACTCTAATATTATAGCAGTAGCTCCAAATTCTCTACCCATAATGGTTAATGTCAATCTACGTGTCATTTGATTCGCCTCAACAGGCCCTTTAGGTGTAATTACTATCATGGGTTTTCTCATATTTAGCAGTGGTATTTCATTTGTGTTGGCATATCGAGCAGACATGAATGAATGTGTAGCACCAGAATCAAATAATATTGTTGCAGGAATTGTATTAACATAAAACATACCAATTACGAGGTCCCCACCATCAGGAGTATCATCAACGCTGACTTGATTCACCCTGGCTATAGAATATCCCTTGCCAGGGGTCTGTTGCTTGTTCTGAACTGGAGTAGTAGCAATCCTCTGTGGGCAGACATTTGCATAATGACCAATCTTCCCACACTTGAAACATTGAGTGCCCGGACTCTGTCCTGCAAACTTCGTCGGGGTGCCCGTGGGAGTAGCCTGTCGAGGAGGTGGAGTCCTCAGTGGTGATTGCTGAACTGGGCGTGGTCCTCCGGGTCGAGTCGGTGTACCCTGTGGTGAACTGTAGCGAGGACGAACACTGCTGCTACCCTGTCCCTGTGAGATAGCCTTCCTCTTCAAATCGCCCAGTTGAACACGCTTGTGTTCAATAGCCAGGGCCTTATCCAACAGCCTCTGAAATGATGGAAATGTGTGTGCCACTAGAGCATACTGCAGTGGTCCATTAAGTCCTTCAATGAAATGCTCCTGCTTCCTCTCGTCTTCAGCAACTTCTTCAGGGGCATATCTGGATAACTGAATAAACTTGTCGCGGTACTCGCTGACTGACATACTTCCTTGCTTCAGCGACAGAAATTCCTTCTTCTTGATCTTTATCATACCAGCGGGAATATGGTAGTTCCTGAATTGTGTACTGAACTCTGCCCAAGTAATAGTATCCACAGCATCATGGGCAGCAGTATAAGAATCCCACCAGTCAGCAGCAGGACCTGTCAGACGTCCAGAAGCATATAAAACCTTCTCTCGGTCAGTGCATTGTGCAATGTTCAACATCTTCTCAATTGCTTTCAGCCAATCATCTGCATCAAGTGTATCTGGCGAACTTGCAAATGTAGGTGGCTTATGACTCATGAACTCTCGGTGCTTATCACGAGGTGGAACTGGTGGTGGTGGTGGAGGCAGTGGTACTTGTTGCTGCTGTTGCTGTTGTTGAAGTTGCTGTTGCAGCTGCTGTTGTTGCGCCCTCCTTTCTTGGCGTATCTCATCTCTCTCCTGGCGCAACTCCTGGCGTATGTCTTCTCTTTCCTGACGCATCTCTTGGCGTTCTTGCTGCATCTGGGCACGCATATCAGCCATAGTGTCCGCCATTTGCTGCATCACCGCCATCTGAGCAGCAACCAGTGGGTCAACTCCGCCTGGTGGAGGATTAGGAGGATTCATCTCTGTAGGCTGTGGCTGAGGTTGTCTATAAATTCTTCGAGTGTGTCGGTTAGGAGGCAAATCAATTCCACCACCCCTCCTGGTATTGACCATCTGAGTTAGATACATATGGTAAGAAAGAGCAGTAGACAAGGCAGTAATTACAGTCACGTTACTTTGGGGGATTTATTAGCTAGGCAGATTAATATTTCACCTACTATAGCTAATCCAATACCTTATGTTGGTACATGCTAAGATGTCCATCTATAATAATTCAATCAATCAAAGAAGCAAATCAGACATTTAGCATCAGCACAATCAACCAACATTTTTTTTAAGAAAATAGTTTTAACTTTTGTTTTGGGTTCCCTAACTCTTAAGGATGTCATAGGGGTAGGGATTCCAAGGTTTGAAATCCATCTTGTCTCAGAGTAGAAAAGGTAAGAATGATCAGAGTAGAACAGTAGAAGGTGAGACAAGATCAAGATAAGTGTAGAAAGAATCAGAGTGAGGTAAGTAGGTAATGGTTTTGTCCATTTCTATCTAGGTTTCGTCCTACAGTCAACATTTCCTCTGATACCACTTCTGTAACACCCGGCTTTAAGGAACAAAGCCAGGTGCAACTCATACATGCGCCAAGAAGACAACATATATAATAACAGGGTGTATAGAGATAAATGTCACAAAACATCAGAGTATTTATTACATAGCGGAAGACTTATTACAAAATAAAGATAAATATAAAACGAACTAAGGATCGTCGGCGCCAATGTCGACTGAGAAACGCCACCTAGATCAGATCGAACTCCTCAGTGTTAGGCAGCTCCTCTTCGACCACCTGTTCTTCTCCTGTGGGGGGGTGTGAGACAGCAAGAGTGAGCTCACATACGTTCATAGCTCAACAAGTCGTGGGGAATAATGTGGCATGAACTCACCAAAGGTGGGAGTTCATGTAGTGTAAGGCTGATCAATGAAATAGAGGCTAAGGCTGAGCATTGCTTTTATAAGTTGGTCAAAATTTTATTAGCAATTACTAAGTGTAAGTAAATACCAAACCTTAATAATAATAAAGAACAATAATAGTAAAATAATCCCAAATGCGATGCAAATGTCAAACTAAATTTAAGTTCCATAATTAATCATGTGAGGGTCCGAGCCGCTCTTGACCGTGAGCACGGCTAGTATACTAGTTTTACACTCTGCAGAGGTTGCGCATCTTTACCCACAAGTCGTGTATCCCATGTCGCCAGGGTTTGCAAGGCCCTTAGACACTACCGAGGTGAATGGCTAGGGATCCACTACGAGGCCTTTACAAAGTTCCACTAGCTTCCGAAAACCCGCTACAGTTTATAGGAAGTTCCAATGCAGGGTTCCTGGCTGACCGCCATCGCAGCAAAATCAACCAGGGACCTCCCTACACTGACCACTCCCCTACTGCCCTTGCCCCTTTCGGGTAAGGTAGTCTTCCACTAGCTTTCCTAATTAGTCAGCCAAGGGCGTCCCATTAAACCCTTGTGGTAGCACTGTTTTCCCGGGTGGTCGCTCCATGTTCCCATTAATTTAATGATCTTAACATGAACAGCAATAATAACAAGATAATAACAAAATAATCATGAATAGTGTATCTCCATACCCAATCCACATAAAGCAATAGCATATACTACCCAAAAATATTTCAGGGGTGAACAAGGTATAGAGGTAATCAGAACTGGGGTAACATAAAGGCTCCCATCAAAATTAACCTATGCAGATCATTAAAATTAATAAGAACATGGCTGGGAAAAGTAAGTGATCAAGGGCACAACTTGCCTGTAATGAGCTCCTGCTCAGCTACTTCTACTTGTTGAACCTCAGTTTCCAAAGTGGCTTGCTCGTCTACTCGCATCAACACAATACATACATAGTATAGCAAAAATTAACATTGCACCAAACATGTAAATAAAATACACAGTAAAAACCTACACATTAAAATGAAACCATAGGAACTGGAATCACTAAATTTGGAGTTATATATTTCAAGTTATGAATTTCTGTAGCTTTTATGTATTTAATACAAGATTAAGTATTAGATAAATTTAAATGAGCCTTTCATGCCAAAACAGAGGCACTAATGCGTAGACAATATTATTACAAAAATTTAGGAACTGGAATGGACCAATTTGGAGCTCATATGAATTTTCTATGAATTATCAAAGTTCTAGCAATTATTTTCATATTAAAAATCTATTTTCTATTTTATTTATTCAATTTAAACGATCACTGGACTGGGCCTCGAATTCTAGAAAGCGCAGGGGTTCTGGCGCAAGTTTACCGAGACACAATGAATAGTACTCTGAGGACTGCGGGTTGATTCTATAATATTCCAGGGGCTCTTACGCAAGACTAACAGCCGAAAGGGTATCGGCTAATATCGGCCGTCCGATTAGAAATCACGCGTCCAGATTAAATCAGCAGACGCGCGAACCGGTACGCCAAGGGATCCGCACGATTCAAGATCAACGGCCAAGGTTTAATGAAATGAGATTGAACCAGGGTCACGGGATCCAGATCGGACGGCCCGCGCTAACCTAACCCAACCGGTACGCTATTGTCTAATCTGGGCCGCATATTAGAGATCCAACGGCCACAAGCGTTCTTCTACCTTTCGATCCTCTCCGACGGCACACCGCGCCACGCCGCGGCAAAGCCATCGCCGGAGCGACCCAAATTCGCCCACCCGTGAGTTGATTCGCCAAATCAGTTGGTGCAAAATGAAATTAGGAAGATGGCGAACACAGAGGTGGGATTTTTACCGAGGATTAGGTCACCGGGAGGCCTGCCCACGGCGCACGGCGGAGGTCTTCACTACGGCGACGAATTGAGCTTGCGCAGGACACCGGCGGGGAAAATTGACGGCGGCCGAAGCTTCGCCGCACCAAGCAGGTACCCAGGCTATAGCGCAGAGGACTAGTCGCGGTGTGGGTGAGGGCAATCGCGGCGGCGGATTGAGTTCTACCACTGCGGCGGCGCTTTTGAGTTCTAGAGAACGGGAGGCGGTCAAGGGTGTCGGGGTGACGGAAACGCGGTCTTTAAGACGTGTAGGAGCACGACCGTTGCGCAACTCCGAGGTCCCCGGAGGGCTCCCCGCGCGAGGTAGGCGCGGTCCGCGCGGCGAGGATCTCGCGGCTTGGTTACGAAGGGGAGGGAGCAGCGACTGACGCGTGGGTCCACCCGGTCAGTTGCAGAGTGGATGCTGCCGCGCCCGCGAGCGTGAAGTTGGGCCGCGCCCACGGGTGATTTGAAGTTGGGCCAAAAGCGAAGTCGTGGCCCAGTTAGGTTAGTTTTGTTTTATTCTTTTCTTTTCCCCTTTCTTTTTCTCCATTTTCAAATCCAATTGAATTCAAGTTTAAATTCAAACTTTGTGAATAACTTGTCCTCAGTTTGAATTGTATAATTTAATAATATAAGTGTGAAGGATGTTTATTCTGATTTTTATTTTATTTTATGTAGTATTTTTCTTAGTTCTTCCCTTCTCTTAATTCAAACCCTAATTTTCAATTTAGGATTTAAGCTTTCTAGTAATTATTATCTTATTATCATTGACATTATTATTTTTTTTCATTTAATGCACAAACATATAACTCCAGCATGATGCAATTTTTATCATCTGTTTGAATTGATCTCTAAATTTTTGTGTATGTTCTTTTTAATATGCAAATGAGACACATCAAATGATGGAATCACTATATACTCTTTTATACAACTTTGAGTGTTACAGTCCGGCCCTGAGGCCGGATGGTCCGCGGTCCGGATGGTCCACGCCTGTGGGCTGGACGGTCCGCGCGTGCGCAGAGCAGATTAGGGTTCCGAGTTTTGTGCTACGGTTGTTAGCTAAATTCGCAGAATTGGCTCGGGAGATTAGTTTGTAAAGGGTCCAGCCCCCCTCCTCTATAAATACAGAGGTATACGACTGATTTGTAATCAATCAATCGAATCAATAACACTTTTATCTCGCATTTATTTCCTGTACAATTATGAGTAGTTCTAGTGTAGCCTCTCAATCCCCAAATTCTCCGCTTTTCTTCGACTCTAGGTCGATTAGAGGAGTCTAGGTCGGCCTACCGAGCCTAGACAACTCCCAGGATCTCTCCTCCCTGACGGGGTCCCTCTTGGGAGCGAGATCCAGGCGCCGCCAGCGACTTCTGCCGCCCCTGCGCACGGGCGGACCGTCCAGCCGTCAGGCAGGAAACCCTAGCCCTACGCCAGGTCGCGGACCGTCCGCCCCTGTGCAGAGAGCACCGCCACGGTTCTTGTGTAGTGATTGATGCCCGAAAAAGGTGTCAACATACTTTTTGGCGACTCCGCTGGGGACGATTTCATATAGACCTATCGAGATCAGCTCTCAATGGCAGTTCAAAGGATAGCTCTGAAATTTCCACTAGCAATATCATCAAGCTGACATGGGAAACCTTGTTGACTGAAGAAAAGCTCCTATTCGAGGAGCGCCAGGAGCAGCTGATCCAGGAAGCAAAGGCGAAATTCCTGGCTGACTTCAAGGTGGATAGGAACAACAAATTCGTTCGACAACGGGCGACAGATCTGGCTTCGCTCCAACCTACTACGAATACCCCAAATGTAAGTAGCACCAACGGGCTCCAATCTCTTAAAGCTTACATAGACAAACAGCGAGAGCAGATGCAACGTATCATAGGGGATATACAAAATGATCATAAAAGGCTAGTGCATGCGCTTGATAAGTCTACTATTGTAAATCTTCCTTCGCACGAGGTTGAACAGAGGGAATACACACATGGTTCATCGGCTATAGGTTGTCACGACCAGTCACAACCCCTTTATGGGATGCCGATAGACATGTACCCTAGGCAACAACAGCCTCCCACGCACATCGGCGATAAATTTGCCGATCTGTGCATGTCTGGACCGTCCGCATGTGAGCGCGGACTGTCCGGGCTAGCGGTGGCCGGTCCCATTTTTAGAAGCGAATTACCGATGCCTGCACCCAAGCCGCTACATACCGTGCAAACCTTAGATAACCCATTTGGACCGTCCGTGTATGGCGCCAGACAGTCCGAATATAATGTCGGACGGTCCGACCACATGGCCGAACGGTCCGCGCACAGAGCCGGACGGTCCGCGTATTTAACCGGACGGTCCGGCATAGAGTTTTTTGAGGAGGATGGATATCCAACTCCGTATTCGTCCCAGCTAGACTCCCATCTCACCATACGACACACCAGCACCATAATATAATCTAACAAACCTATGAGAGTGAGTACTTTCCAGCCCCCAAAAGGCCAGAAAGGAATGACCAGTCCTATAAGACTCATAGGGCATGTATTAATGCGCCGCAAAACCCAAACCAATGGGGAGGAAAACAACATACCAACATCCAAACAAACTCACCCATATTGGACCAAAGAGCCGATGGTCTCCCACCGGCTGTCATCGATATAGTAAGAGAGGAAATAGCTGGGGCATTCCGAGATAAGCTTGGAGTTAGTATAGTCCCCGGGGGGCAGTCATATCGGAGACCTTATGATAGCCAATTTGACCGTCTCCCATACCCACAAGGGACCAGAATACCCGAATACGCAAAGTTTTCGGGTGACCAAGGAAAGAGCACGTGTGAGCACATAGACCAGTTCTTAGCACAGTTAGGAGAATTGGCCGACACCGAAGCATTCCGTGTGCGTTTATTTTCATTGTCTTTAATAGGGACTGCATTCACATGGTATGCCACGCTCCCCCTAATTCCATTTTATCATGGGGAGACTTAAAACAAGAATTTCATGAACGTTTCTTCTCTGACGATTACGAGCTAGATTTAGTAGACTTAGTGGCCCTACGACAAGAAAAGGATGAATTGGTTAATGATTACATCCGGAGATTCCGGGATATGAGAAACTAATGTTTCCAAATTCATTTAACAGATAAACAACCGGCGGGAATAGCCTTTAATGGATTGCGCTATTATTTAAAAGAGAAATTAGAAGGCATCCAGTTCTTTAAGTTAGCACAATTACATCAGAGAGCTTTGACTTGTGAAAGCCGAAGCAAAGAACTAGTCAAACCGGTTATCAGAATGTTCATATAGTAGAACACAATCAAAGTAGTTCGGACGATGAACCAAAGGAATTTTACACTGCAAAAATAGTTTGGCCTGAGCAGGCCAAATCTTCGGCTTGCTCCTCCTTGCAGTCAGTTCAAAAGAAACGGCAGTAGGAGGTTAAGTTTACATTTAATGTCGGCAAATGTGATAAGATATTCGATGAATTACTAAAAATGGTAACATTAAGATTGATTATACCGTTCCACCCGCCGACGAACTAAAGCGCCACGCATATTGCAAGTGGCACAACTCATTTTCCCATGCCACTAACGATTGTAATGTGTTCTGACGACAAATCCAATCGGCCATTAACGAGGGGCAATTGAAATTTCAGGAGGACACGGAGCCCTTCCCAGTGAATATGATCGACTTCAAGGGCAAAAGGGTCCTAATTCGGCCCAGCACAGCCGATAAGGGCAAAGACAAAGAAGTCATCATCGGCAACGCACGGGAGGCCGATGGAAACAACAAAATCTCTTATAGGAAAGTGGTGGTCGAGAAGACTCCTGATGGAGGGGAGACACTAAAAGTGACCATCACAACCTCCAACACTAGGGGCAAGCGCAGACAAGGGGGCATGCGCGAGAACCCATACTGCGCATCACGGACGGTCTGGTGCCCAGACACGGATGATCCGTAACATCGCCAGACGGTCCGGAGCATTCCAGCGAATGGTTCGACAACGCCAAGGAGCCACGGCGACCACGTACCTTCAAACCACGACGACCAGAAATAGGTACGTGGAAAACTAACACGTTCAAGACAGCTGGTCGGTTGGTAAAATCCAGCCCGACCTTTGATCAATTATTGTCTAAATATGTGAAAAAGAAGGCCGGCCCCAGCAACTGGCCACCAAAGCGACCTCACTTACCCACCCCAGGAGCGACAACAGGTTAGGCCGATTGGATCACCTCACCAATCGGAAAGGATGGGAGGTCATAATGTTCAATTAAGACCTAGCGTACCTACGTGGACAACTCCACCTCCACATACACCCATGTCATGTCATTATACATACATACCACCGCTACCATATATCCCGAATCAGATGTGGGGCGCGCCACCATATCCATTCGTGATATCACAATACCTCGCCTGGGGGCACCTCAATCACCTGTTTTTGACAGGTTGAATCCTCCAGTACAAGACCGATTGAGAGCCCCTCAATCTGGTCCACAAGCACAGGCCCAGCAAGATTGCCGAACAACTCGGCCCCCAAGGCTGACTAATCCGGTAGGGGGCATACAACTACAGCCTCCAACAGTATGATAAAAGGGGACGTCATTAAAATAGGAATGACAGATGTCGTCGTACAACAAAATAACGAAGGGCCGATGATTTTTGGTGAATTGGCCAACACAAACAAAAAAGAAGGTACGGCTGTCAACAAAATAGCCAATCCAAAATATTCCATGCCCCGATGGTGCCCATCGGGATTGACACGATCGCAAAAGCGAAAATTACAGCGCCTCAGAGCAAAGGAGAATCAGGAAAAGGAGGCGGAAAAATATTCAATGACATGCATCCACAGTATCCGCCACCACAAAAGAGATGGAGACCAAAGGCCGTCGAGAAAAGTCAAATGGCCACAAAGACAGAAAATAAAACAACAACTGTGCAGCTCTCTGCAGGTATGGTAGACAGTCTGACTATAAAGGCCGGATCATCTGCACAGGACGCGGACCGTCCGACCCCTGAGGCCGAACCATTCGCACTACACCAAGACACCTCCAACGATGTACCGATACCCATGGAGGAATACGACCTGCAAGGAGAAGACCTGATCGACTACGGAGCTACGCCAGAACATTTAGAAAATTAGGAAAGCAAGATGACGAATTGGTTAGGACCTGTATGATGCTTGGTGGTGTTGGGACTGATAGTTCGATCAAAGCTAAAGGGGTCACATCCGTTGAGTCAACCATCGGGACCAAGGCCACTGCATACCATCCTAGTAAGTGGCAAGATGCACAAGAAAACCAATGTGATCACATTGAGTTAAGTTGCTTTTGGTTTGCTCAGCTCCACCAAAAGGTAGGGGGCATATGTTGGGCACCAAATTGAGCCGCCGGACGGTCCGCGCGTGCGCAGAGCAGATTAGGGTTTTGAGTTTTGTGCTACGGTTGTTAGCTAAATTTGCAGAAATGGCTCGGGAGATTAGTTTGTAAAGGGTCCAGCCCCCTCCTCTATAAATACATAGGTATACGGCCGATTTGTAATCAATCGATCGAATCAATAAAACTTTTGTCTCGCATTTATTTCCTGTACAATTAGGAGTAGTTCTAGTTTAGTTCTAGTGTAGCCTCTCAATCCCTAAATTCTCCGCTTCTCTTTGACTCTACGTTGATTAGAGGAGTCTAGGTTGGCCTGCCGAGCCTAGACAACTCCTAGGATCTCTCCTCCCCGACGGGGTCCCTCCCTGGAGCAAGATCCAGGCACCGCCGGTGACTTCCGCCGTCCCTGCGCACGCGCGGACCGTCCGGCCCCAGTGAGCGGACCGTCCGGCCGTCAGGCAGGAAACCCTAGCCCTGCGCCAGGTCGCGGACCGTCCGACCCCTGGCCACGGACCGTCCGCCCCTGTGCAGAGAGCACCGCCACGGTTCTTGTGTATTGATTGACGCCCGAAAAAGGTGTCAACACTAAGTTTGAGAAATACACATCAATTATATGGTCCATTTCTCCTCTCCCCGCCTATGTGCACCTCATCCACTCATCCAGACACCCATGTCGGCGTAGCCCTCGGCTTTCTCCATCCTGCCACCCCAATGCCCGCCCCTAGCCCTTAGCTGCTCCAACAGTTGCTGACCACCGCCCCCTCCCCTTGCACTTGGCACGCCCGGCCAGCCGCCCCCCTACGGCCCTGCCCCTTGGCTCTCGGTCGGTGCCTGTCGACCATCTGCCCCATGAGCTAGATCTATGTATAGTGTATTTAACTTTGCTTTTGCGCATAAATTACGCCTACAAATGTGCATCAGCGATTTAGTATATGTTGTGCATTTTTGTTCAACAATTTGATTGATTGTATGCTAAATACTACACTGCGTAGAGCCATACCTAATTTTTTTCCGTCTTCCGCCACTGCGTAGAGTCATACCTAATTTTTTTCCGTCCTCCGCCACTGACTTCCAATATTCTTATCTAACATGATTAGGAAGCAGGAGTATGGTATCCTTTTCAAGTTTTTTGTTGTTTACAATAAAATAAAAGGAAGTTAAAAACACTATTTTTTTGAAAATGTACAGCAGGAAGTTAAAAAAACTATTACCAACTCCATTTCCTTCTAAGGAAAACGAGCAGTTCCTCATTGGTTCCAAATGATTGATCTGTTGATGTGTTGTCCCAAGAGGCTATACCTTACTATTCCAGGTACATATAATAAGTAAATCATTAGTCCATACTCCAATTAATGAGTGACATATTCTTTTTTTCTAAAACACTGTATCTAATAGTAGCATATCTACCTTTTGGTGTTCATAATACTTAGATTCACCACTCCAAAAATATAATTGAAGCTTCTAAAAATATTGTATGACCAAGAAAATCAAATGGAACCCATTTTTACAACATAAAGCTCTTAAAAAATTGCTCGTACTAGATCCATATACTTTTGTGGTACACAACTCTCTAGCACAGTTAGAGGTGAACTATGCTTAAACTTTCCAAATAAATTCTAAATTATTATTGCTTCTTACAGATAGAGCAATTTCAATGCATCGTTGCCATAACTGGGTTTTCTGAAAACATGAATTGGTGATTTCCTTCTTGCAAAAAGTGTGGTAGAACAACAACTCTTGATTCTACTGGGTATCGTCGCTCCGACTGTAACTGGACATGACACAAATCCAGGTAAATTTTACAACTCGATCACATTGTACAAAAGTGTTATTTTTCCTTACTTTCGTTTCAAACATTTTATACTTATTGTGTATTATATATTAACTTATACATAATATTTATGTACATTTAAAATCTATATATATAGATAATTAAAGCTCGACGCAAAACGTGCATCTCCTTCAGCCACGTCACCACTAAAATTTTGGTCGTCAGATCTTCTTTGGACTGCCTCATCAAGAAGAACGTAGCTTCCAGACTTTCCCAGAACAGACTTTGTTACCAGCCTAGCAAATTGAAAAGGCAACATGAAAAAGAAACATAATGCTTCACCTAACGAAGCTTTAACTACGAAAAAGAAAAAGGTGAACGCCATCCCCATCGGCGGCGGCGAGGATCGTGCTCGCAAAAGTGTGACGGTCGCTGTGTTGAGGACGATGAGATCCCGAGACACCGGCCTCTCGTGATCAGTGGTGCGCCTCCACCGATGTGAGAAGTCATAGAAGTTGGGAAGATGACGCACAGCAAGAAGTCCAACAGATAAGTTTGCTGGACGAGTTTATTCTCATTACTTTTCTCAGTCATCAGTAGATGATTACAAGCCTTTTATAAGCCCCTAAGATGACCTTAGAACTCCAAATCTGTTACAAATCGGTTATGCCAACTAGCACTAACTGTCAACCCTAATCCGATTGGTTACAAGGCTGTTAAGCCAGCTATCACCAGTTGTGCCACCCTAATCCGGGCCCACTCACATGCACCAAATGCTAATTCTATTAAGGAAATCTCTACTGACTTACTGATCTTCTTCAGCTATGACATTTGCCCCTCCTAGAATACTTGCTTGTCCCCAAGGAAGTGCATCTGGAAACCTAGCCCGAATCACATTATAGTCCTCCCAAGTAGTTGCTGCTACTGGCAAACCTGACCATTTAATCAACACTTGTGTAATGGCTGCCCCTCCCTTCTTGACTAGACGTCTGTCCAGAATATCCATTGGTTGAACATCTTCCTGTCCCAAATCCAACACCTTTGGTAATTCTGAGAACACTGGCACATAACTGGAAGTAAATGATTTGAGTTGTAACACATGGAAAACAGGATGTATCTGTGCATCCTCAGGCAACTGAATCTTGTAGGCCACTTCACCAATCTTCTCTAAGACAGTATAGGGACCAAAAAACTTAAAAGCCAATTTAGGACAGGACCTATTTACCACCGAATCCTGTGCATAAGGTTGGAGCTTAAGCAACACTTGCTCACCTACCTGAATTTCCCTTGGCCTCCTCTTAAGATCAGCAAAATGCTTATATCGTTGCTGAGCCTTCCACAATTGTTCCTGAAGCATCACTCTGTGATTATCCCTCTTATTCACCCATTGCATCACATCAATGTCTTCTGTACCCTAAATATGAGGCTCAGCCAACACAGAAGCTTCATATCCATACAGTGCCTTAAAAGGTGAACAACCCAGAGATGAATGATAAGAGGTATTGTACCAGAATTCTACCATAGCTAACCAGGACTTCCATTTATGAGGAGTAGCTTGCACAACACACCTCAAATACATCTCTAAACACTGGTTTACCCTTTCACTCTGCCCATCTGTTTGTGGGTGGTAAGCAGTACTTAAAGCTAGTTTCACTTTAAGCAATTCAAACAAGTGCTTCCAAAAGGCACTAGTAAAAATCTTATCTCTATCTGACACTATAGACTGTGGTATCCCATGCAACTTCACCACATTGTCAAAAATCACCTGAGCCACCACCTGAGCAGAAAAGGGATGCTTCAATGGAAAGAAATGGGCATACTTTGAAAACTTGTCCACCACCACCATAATGGTGTCATATCCTTCTGATTTGGGAAGTTTCTCAATAAAGTCCATAGTCAAATCCCTCCATGCACTAGTAGGGATAGGTAAAGGCTGTAGTAAATCTGCAGGGAACTGCCTTTCACCCTTGGCCTACTGACGGACCTGATACTGTTTAACAAAGGAATCCACATCCAGTTTTAGTCCCTGCCACCAAAACATTTTCTTCAGCCTTTGTTAAGTTGCATTGATGCCTGAATGTCCCCCGAGAGCCGACTCATGAAAAGCTGAGACAATCTTGGTTCTCAAAGCAGAATTGTTACCCACCCATATCTGTTGATGTCTTCTGATTATGCCCTGATGAAGAGAAAACCCAACCTCATCTGGACTATGCACAGCTAGTCTCTGCACCATCTGTTGAGCCTCAGGGTCTGTTACATAAGAATTAGTAACCTCCATTATCCAGGCTGGTTGTACTTTAGTGACAGTGGTTAAAGCCATAACCCTTCCAACTCTCAAGAGTGCATCTGCCACTACATTTTCCTTGCCCTTCTTATACATAATTTGAAATTGTAAACCCACAACTTTGCCATAGCTTTCTTTTGCCAATCTGACTGTAACTGCTGTTCACCCAAGAAAGTCAAAGATTGTTGATCTGTCCTTATAACAAACTGGGACCTCTACAAGTAAGGCCTCCATCTGTCTACTGCCATAATAAGAGCCAAAAACTCTTTCTCATATATAGACAATTGTTTGTTCTTCACCCCAAAGCTTTACTGAGAAATGTTATTGGTCTGTGTTGTTGCATCAAAACAGCCCCTATACCTTCCTCACAAGCATCAATCTCTACCTCAAATGGAATCTCAAAATTTGGTAAAGCCAAGACTGGGGTTTGTGTCATTGCCACTTTCAATTTGTCAAAAGCCTGCTGAGCAGCTTCAGTCCAATTCCACAACTGCTTTCCCTGCAACAACATAGTCAGAGGCTTGGCAATTATCCCATAATGCCTGACAAACTTTCTGTAGTACCCAGTTAATCCCAGAAAACCCCTTAACTCAGTCACTGAACTAGGTACAGGCCAATCCAACATTGCCTTAGTCTTACTAGGATCAGTGGCCACTCCATCCTTGGATATGATATGTGAAAGTTTCCTAGAGGGGGGTGAATAGGCGTAATCTAAAATTTACAACTTAAAACACAATCTACAAGCCGGGGTTAGCGTTAGAATAAATTCTGAGTCTGAGAGAGAGGGGGAAAACAAATCAAAAGCAAATGAAGCAGATGACACGGTGATTTGTTTTATCGAGGTTCGGTTCTTGAGAACCTAGTCCTCGTTGAGGTGGTCACAAATATCGGGTCTCTTTCAACCCTTTCCCTCTCTCAAACAATCACCTATACCGAGTGAGCTTTCTCCTTAATCAAATGGGTCACTTAGACCCCGCAAGGACCACTACAAACTTAGTGTCTCTTGCTTTGATTACAAGTTGCTTGAGAACAAGAATGAGGAAGAATAAAGCGATCTAAGAACAATTGCTCAAAGAACACGAGCAAAACTCTCTCTCTAGTCACTAGAAGTTTGGAGTGAATTTGGGACTTGGAGAGGCTATGATTCTTTTGAATTGTGTCTTGTATTGATTGCACTAGCTCTTGTATTGAATGAGATGTCTGAAAAACTTGGATTCTTGGAGTGGTGGTGGTTGGGGGTATTTATAGCCCTCAACCACCACATAGCCGTTGGGGAGGCTGTCTGTCGATGGGTGCACCGGACAGTCCGGTGCTCCACCGGACACTGTCCGGTGCGCCAGCCACGTCACCCAACCATTAGGGTTCTAAAGATTCTGACCATTGGAGCACTGACTTCATGTCGCACCAGACAGTCCGATGCGCCTCTAACGCCTGCTCTGACTTCTGCGCGCACTGTTCATGCACTATTCACACTTTTGCAGATGATCGTTGCGTTGTTAGTCGTTGCTCCGCTGGTGCACCAGACAGTCCGATGGCATACCGGATAGTCCGGTGAAATATAGCGGAGCGCGGCCTCAGAAACCCGAAAGTGAAGAGTTTAAAGTCGATCGACCCTGGTGCACCAGACACTGTCCGGTGGCACACCGGACAATCCGGTGCGCCAGACCAGGGTTCTCTTTGGTTTCTTTTGCTCCTTTCTTTTGAACCCTAACTTGATCTTTTATTGGTTTGTGTTGAACCTTTATGCACCTGTAGAATACATAATCTAGAGCAAACTAGTTAGTTCAATATTTATGTTGGGCATTCAATCACCAAAATTATTTATAGGAAAAGGTTTGACCCTATTTCCCTTTCAATATCCCCCTTTTTGGTGATTGATGCCAACACAAACCAAAGCAAATGTATAAGTGTGGAATTGAACTAGTTTGCATAATGTAAGTGCATAGGTTACTTGGAATTAAATCAATTTTATAACTTCACTACATATGCATGGATTGCTTTCTTTTTATTTAACATTTTGGACCACGCTTGCACCACTTGTTTTGTTTTTGCAAATTCTTTTGGAAATTGTTTTCAAAGTCATTTGTGAATAGGCAAAGGCATATGAGTAAGATTGTAAGAAGCATTTTCAAGATTTTGAAATTTCTCCCCCTGTTTCAAAATGCTTTTCCTTTGACTACAACAAAACTCCCCCTGAATGAAATTTTCCCCTTAGTGTTCAAGAGGGTTTTTAAAATTTTTGAACACACTAATAACTTTCTCCCCCTTTTGAAAACACATTAAGATACTCATTTGAAAATTTCTTTTAAAATTTGGTGGTGGTGCGGGGTGCAGTCCTTTTGCTTTGGGCTAGATCCTTTCTCCCCATTTGGCATTAATCGACAAAAACAGAGACTTTGAGAGCCCTCTACATTCTCCCCCATTGGTACAAGTGAATATGAGTGAAAAGATTATACCAATGTGAAGGATGGTGGAGTGACGATGAAGGGTTAATGATACGGTAGAATGGAATGGAAGCCTTGTCTTCGTCGAGAACTCCATTTCTCTTTCAATCTACGACTTAGCATATAACACACTTGGAAACACATTAGTCATAGGAAATGAAAGAGATAAGATCAAAGGTATATAAATGAGCAATGTGTGCAATGTTTCAATCAAAATTCCGAGAATCAAGAATATTTAGCTCATTCCTAAGTTTGCTAAAGGTTTTCTCATCTAATGGCTTGGTAAAGATATCGGCTAATTGATCTTTAGTGTTAATGTAAGCTATCTCGATATCCCCCTTTGTTGGTGATCCCTCAAAAAGTGATACCGAATGTTTATGTGCTTAGTGCGGCTGTGTTCAACGGGATTCTCCGCCATGCAGATAGCACTCTCATTGTCACATAGGAGAGGGACTTTGCTCAATTTGTAGCCATAGTCCCTAAGGGTTTGCCTTATCCAAAGTAATTGCGCACAACAATGGCCTGCGGCAATATACTCGGCTTCGGCGGTTGATAGGGCTACTGAGTTTTGTTTCTTTGAAGCCCAAGACATCAGTGATCTCCCTAGAAACTGACAAGTCCCTGATGTGCTCTTCTTATCAATTTTACACCCTACCCAATCGGCATCGGAATATCCTATCAAATCAAAGGTTGATCCCTTGGGATACCAAAGCCCAAACTTAGGAGTGTAAACTAAGTATCTCATGATTCTCTTCACGGCCCTAAGGTGAACTTCCTTAGAATCGGCTTGGAACCTTGCACACATGCATACAGAAAGCATAATATCCGGTCGAGATGCACATAAATAGAGTAAAGATCCTATCTTCGACCGGTATACCTTTTGATCTATAGATTTACCTCCCGTGTCGAGGTTGAGATGCCCATTGGTTCCCATGGGTGTCTTGATGGACTTGGCATCTTTCATTCCAAACTTCTTAAGAATGTCTTGAATGTACTTGGTTTGGCTGATGAAGGTGCCCTCTTGGAGTTTCTTAATTTGGAATCCTAAGAAATATCTCAACTCCCCCATCATTGACATCTCAAATTTTTGAATCATGATCCTACTAAACTCTTCACAAGTAGATTTGTTAGTAGAACCAAATATGATATCATCAACATAAATTTGGCATACAAACAAATCATTTGCAACAGTTTTAGTAAAGAGAGTAGGATCGGCTTTGCCGACTTTGAAGCCATTAGTGATAAGGAAATCTTGCAGGCACTCATACCATGCTCTTGGGGCTTGCTTGAGCCCATAAAGCGCCTTTGAGAGCTTATAAACATGGTTAGGGTACTCACTATCTTCAAAGCCGGGAGGTTGTAACACCCTGAATTTGGGGGTATAAAATTTCTTTGCTCATATTCACAAATTCAGGTGTTACTTCTCCTTTCACACCCTTCCCAATCCCCTCTTTCTCTTTTCTATAGAAAAAAGGGGTTATTTACTTTGTGTAATTATAGTCTATTAGACTAAAACTCCAAGGGGTATGTATTGTGGCATCATGTCAAACCCTAAATTCTACTTTTGTTTGGTGCATAATTCTTAGAAATGCTAATTTGAATTTGTGGCTTATTTGGATTTGAATCAAATAGAGTAAATAAAAAGAAAAGGGGAAAACAAATGCCAGAATAGTTGATCAACTATTGTCATATGAACTCCAAATTAGGTGCTTCAAATTGCAAAATGCTCACAATATTTTTATCTATCTATTTAAACAATGTTTCCCTGTTGTTTTTATGTCCCAATTAATAGTTGATCATTAGGGTAAAACTAATGTTATTGGAACCCCTATTTGAGATAAATAAAGGATAGAAGACTTTAATAAAAGTTGGAGCACCTAAGTTTATGGACTTAACACCATGTAATGATTTAACCCCACCACTGACTTAGATCTGATTAGTGGATAATGAATCACTTTGTATAGTCATCTACCCTAGACCTAGGGAACACCAGATTACCAATCCTTTTCTCCTGTGAACTTGTGATCTCCCTGCTGCATATGTTTGGTTTATTGCTTTTGTTTGTTATTTCTCAAGTGCATAGAATGAATGATTACTTTACGTAGACAACGGGCAGTCTGTGTTTCCCGAGGAAGTTGCAGAAGAAGTCCCTGATCAGCAGTTTGGTGAAGGAAAGTGTCCTCTAACCCATTATGTCCTATTCACTTATAATTCACTATCCCGCATTACTTAATTGAAACCTAAGGATTGACTAGCTTTATACTTTACCTTATCCTTGATGACCTTTTGGGGTTATTATTATGGTTAGCATTTTGCTATTGCCTTAACCTAATCAATGAACATGATGTGACTATTTATGATACGATACTGTTATCCTGATGATGTTGATGATCTTGAGATACTCTAGGGGGCTCAGGCTGTTTCCTGAGTACCTCTCCGTAAGGACCTGTTCGTTGAGAGACCACCCGGGATAACAGTGCAACCATGAGGGTGAAATGGGATGCCCTTAGCTAATTAATTAGAGGAACTAGAGGTGTAGTTGCTTAGCCGTCGTGCCGTCAATGGGGTCCAGGCACAGTGCTTGCTCTGCCGAGGCTGAGTGCCGAGGTTCTTTCGTTTTGCTTTTTGTTAGTCACTCTCCTGCGGGGAGGGGTACTGTGTTTATCAAACTGGAGAAACCTAACGGGCGGCTATGATCTCTAGGGAATCTTTGTAAAAGCTACGTAGTGATACCCTGCCGGACCACCTAGGAAGTGATCAATGGGGATTAGCTCTCCCCGGGCAGAACGGGAATCACGGCTCATGGGTAAAGTGTGCGACCTCTGCAGAGGGTAGTGAAACTGATATATCAGTCGTGCTCACGGTTAAGAGCAGCCATGGGATCCTCTTTGATTAGAGATATATATGATCTGAGATAAAATGATTATGTTTATGGTTTTGGTTCGACTATGATGATGATGATCCTCGATGAGGAAATGGTTCACGGGTTGGTTATTACTAAAACTTGGCATCCACTGATAAAAAAATACCTGACCAACTAAAAAGCAACTGCTTGAGCTTAACCCCACATAAAGCTAGTCCACTTCAGCCAAACGGGGCATTTGCTGAGTACGTTGATGTGTACTCACCCTTGCTTTACCACAAAACACCAGGTTGTCCACATTGCAACCACTGCTCTGGAGAAGACGAAGCCGTGGAAGGAGACTTCCAAGAATTCCAGGACTACGACGAGTTTTAGGTGTGGGTTGGCAGCAACCCCCAGTCAGCTGCCTGTGAAGGCCTTATCTTTACTGCGTTTCGCTAGCACTTTGATTTATCTGTTAAGTTAATGACTATGTGGATGTCTATGACTCTGTGATGTAACAAGATAATACTCTTTTATGTTATGATTCGAGCACTGTGTGATGATGTTCATTTATGTAATCGCTGTGTACGTGAGTTCTGATCCTGGCACGTACATAGTTCGCATTCGGTTTGCCTTCTGAAACCAGGTGTGACATAAGTGGTATCAAAGCCGTGCTGACTGTAGGACCGCTGATCTAGAGTAGCACTGGTCGTACTAAGGACTATTAACCTTCATTCTCACCTTGACCTCTGGTGTCACTTCAAAGGTCGGTCACCTCGACCAACCCTATGTTTTACTACATATATATATATATACTATATTATACCTTGTTAAAATTTTATTTTGTTCTGTCTATGGTTTACTCACTTGTCATATTAGTTCTGTTCTTACTCTTATGCTTACGGTGTCTTTTGTAGATGGCTCGTCTTAGACACACTGCACGTAAGTCGGTGATTCCTTTCCTGTTGTCCCGACTTGCGGAGCGTCCTCTGCCCCGCACCGTGTCCGGTCAGTCGAGTCACCTGGAGAGACTGCACCACTGCCTGCGTGAGGAGCAGGAACGCCGGCGTCAGCACAGAGAGCAGCAGGGCTCTTCCTCCCCACCTCAGCAGGAGGTGGAGTCCGTGAGGCGCCGTTTCTCTGCTCCCCAGCTGGAGGCGCCCCCTGCACCACCGCGGGATGCCCCTGCTATTGGAGGAGGTCCTGGAGGAGACCCCGACGATGACTCAAACCACAGCACGGAGTCCTCTGAGCCACAGGAGGCGGAGGGATGGGTCGTCCGACCCATCACCCGCGACGCCGCTTGCGGTTGTCACTTCCACGACGCACTCAACACCTTGTTGCGCCAGGCTTTCGACCGGCACACCTGGTCGATCGAGTACCGTTGTGTAGTCTACCAGCACAGTCGCGGGAGGTACCCGGACCGCTGGGAGGCTACCTGCCTAGTTCGCCGTCCGGAGGATGACCTCCGGGGTGCAGAGGCCGTTTCGGAGCACTACTCCATCTCCGAGAGGGACACTGCAGAGGCAGCTATGCAGGATGCAGCACGGCGTGCACTCTCCCAGTACTGTTCTTTGTTCGGTGGGGTGGCCGACGGTCTTAACCTTAGGTACTACCCCCGCCGTCCTACTGGCAGCACAGAGAGTGTGGTTGTCTCACCCGTTGGTGAAGGTAACCCTAGGTTGAGCAGCACAGTCAACCTAGTCGCAGTGCTTAACACCGAGCTGGACCACTCTCTGGACGAGCTGAGTAGGGCTCGAACAGAGATTGCTGAGTTGCGTGCTGAGCTGGCAGAGCGCCGCCACCAGGAGGGTGGATCTCCCGCTCCTGTTGGGACTCAGCACCCTTACCGCTCGCCGCCACGTGGTCACCACACTTATGGTTCCCCTGCCTGTAAGACCAGGATAGATCTGGATCCTTAGATCGTTAGCGTCGGAGTTTGTAATAATCCTTAAGTCAGATGTCCCAGTCTTAGATGGTCAGTTTAGTTTGCTTATCAGTTGCTTCCATTTAGTTTAGTTTGCTTATTAGTTGCTTTTAGTCAGTTTAGTTTGCTTATCAGTTGCTTACATGTTTGTTATGGTGAACTTGTGCTGGATTTGAATCTTTGTAATGACTGTAGCCAACATGTGGGTTTCCCCTGCCGTTGGTTTAGCTAGTGATATTAATGTAGTCAGTTATTTAGTTGGGAAACCATTTACTTCTACTTTCCTTTTTATCTAAGAAGCTGTAATGGATCATAGTGAAGATCAGTGAAGTTCTTTGTTTACTCAGTGTCATGAAGAATTCTGTTCTCCCTCTTCTTATGCTGAAGGATTGTAAGATCAATGCTGATGTATGAATGTCTTCCACAGATGTCTGACAACAGACGCCGATGCAACAGGCGTGCTCAACAAGAGCAGTGTGCCCAGCAGGAGGAACATCAGGGGCAGCCTCCCCCGCCACCCCCGATGACAGTGGAGCAGATGTTCTTGATGCAAACTCAGGCAGTGCAGGCTATTGGGCAGACTCTGGCAGCTATGCAGCGGGCTCAACAGCAACCTCAACCCCAGTTGCAAGTGCAGATGCCTCAGGTGCCACGGGATAAGCGTGGTGAGTTCATGAGAGGGCACCCTCCTACCTTCGCGCACTCTGCCGACCCCATGGATGCAGAAGACTGGCTGCGTGCAGTGGAAAGGGAACTGCGCACCGCCCAATGTGACGACAGGGAGAAAGTTCTGTATGGTCCCCGTCAGCTAAGGGGAGCAGCCCAGTCTTGGTGGGAGTCCTACCTCGCCACCCATGCTGACCCCGAAACCATCACCTGGGAAGAATTCAGTGAGAGTTTCCGCAGATACCATGTTCCAGAGGGACTGATGATTGTGAAGGAGGAGTTTCTGGCTCTGAAGCAGGGACCCCTGTCTGTTAGTGAATACAGAGACAAGTTTCTGCAGCTATCTCGTTATGCACCTGAAGATGTCAACACTGATGCTAAAAGGCAGTACAGGTTCATGAGGGGTTTGGTGGATCCCCTACATTACCAGCTGATGAATCACACCTTCCCCACCTTCCAGCACCTGATCGATAGGGCAGTTATGACCGAGAAGAAGCGTAAGGATATGGAAGATCGGAAGCGCAAGATGAGTGGACCCTAGTCCGGAAGCATCAGTCGTCCCCGCTTCTCAGGCAGTTCATCTCAGCAAGGCAGGCCTGGTCACCCACAGGGATATCAGAATCAGAATCAGCGTCCGCATCAGCAGCAGTTTCAGAGGCAATACCCACAACAACAGCAGTATCGTCAGAACATCCAGCAAGGAGGGAATCAGTATCAGAAGCAGAACAACCAGGCACCTTGCCTCCCTGCCCCAGCAGCAAATCAGAGCAACCAGGCAGCCCCAGCACAAGGAGGAGGCAGAGGATGCTTCCATTGTGGAGAACAAGGCCACTGGGCGATGCAGTGCCCAAAGAAGATGGCGCAGCAGCAGACCAACCCCAATGCTCCAACAAGGCAAGGGGTACTGCAGCAAGCAACAGGCAATCGTGGCCAAGCGTATAACCGTGGAAAGGTGAACCACTTGGAGGCCGAAGCGATCCAGGATGCACCAGATGTGGCAGTAGGTATGTTCTCAGTCGAATCTCATTCCGCAAAAGTGCTATTTGATACTGGGGCAACTCATTCATTTGTCACTGCAACATGGGTAGAAATGCATAACATCTCAGTAGGGGCAATGATGCCGCCCATGAGGATTAATTCGGTTGGTGGCAAGGTGCAAACAGATAAAATATGCTCAGATATAAGGGTGGAAATAAGGGGGATAGGGTTCCCTAGTGAGCTAATAGTAATAGACACCCCTGGGATAGATGTCATCCTAGGGATGAATTGGCTAATGAAATATGAAGCAAATGTTAGCTGTGACAAGAGGACCGTAACATTGAAGTCCCCATCCGGAGAGGAGGTAGTGGCTGAACTAAAGATGCCTAAATCAGCGGAGGGAGTTTGTCACCGAATTTCAGTTGATAGTAAGGAGACCAGCCCGCTCGAGGCTATCAAGGTTGTGTCGGACTTTCCGGATGTGTTTCCCGAGGAGTTACCAGGCATGCCACCCGAGAGAAAAGTCGAATTTGCCATAGAGCTTATCCCTGGTACCGCCCCCATTTCCAAAAGAGCCTACCGAGTGTCTGGACCAGAATTGGTCGAACTCAAGAAGCAGATAGATGAGCTGTTAGAAAAGGGTTACATCAGACCAAGTACCTCGCCTTGGGCCGCTCCAGTATTGTTTGTGGAGAAGAAAGATGGTACCAAAAGGATGTGCATTGATTACAGAGCCCTGAATGAAGTCACCATTAAGAACAAGTACCCCCTGCCAAGAATAGAAGATCTGTTTGACCAACTCAGAGGTGCCAGCGTATTCTCGAAGATAGATCTGAGGTCAGGCTACCATCAACTCAGAATCCGACCCTCGGACATACCGAAGACAGCATTCATCACCAAGTATGGGCTATATGAGTATACAGTTATGTCCTTTGGTTTGACAAATGCACCAGCCTTCTTTATGTATCTGATGAACAGTGTATTCATGGACTACCTAGACAAGTTTGTGGTAGTGTTCATCGATGATATTCTCATATACTCTCAAAGTGAAGAAGGTCATGTGGAGCATTTGAAGATGGTATTGCAAAGGCTTCGAGAGCATCAGTTGTATGCTAAGCTGAGTAAATGCGAGTTCTGGATTCATGAAGTCTTGTTTCTGGGCCACATCATAAACCAAGATGGATTAGCAGTGGATCCAAAGAAAGTAGCAGATATCCTGAACTGGAAAGCACCAAAGGATGTTCGTGGAATCAAGAGTTTCATTGGAATGGCCGGATATTATAGGCGTTTCATTGAAGGCTTTTCAAAGATTGCTAGACCAATGACAGCGTTACTAGCGAAGAAAGTTGAGTTTAAGTGGACCCAAAAGTGTCAAGAAGCATTTGAAGAATTGAAGAGTAGATTGACTACAACACCTGTGTTAGTTCTGCCTGATGTTCACAAGCCATTCTCGGTGTACTGCGATGCTTCTTACACCGGACTGGGATGTGTGCTAATGCAGGAAGGAAGAGTTGTAGCATACTCATCTCGACAGCTGAAGATCCATGAGAAAAATTACCCCACACACGACCTGGAGTTGGCAGCAGTGGTTCATGCGTTAAAGACATGGAGACATTACCTGTATGGGCAGAAGTGCGACATCTACACAGATCATAAAAGTCTGAAGTACATATTCACCCAGTCAGAGTTAAACATGAGGCAGCGAAGATGGTTGGAATTGATCAAAGACTATGAGTTGGAGATACGTTACCATCCAGGCAAAGCCAATGTTGTTGCAGATGCTCTGAGCAGGAAGAGTCAAGTTAATATGATGGCCACGTACCCAATGTCATATGAGTTAGCCAAAGAGTTCGACAGACTGAGTCTTAGTTTTCTGAACAGTACGCAAGGAGTAACAGTGGAATTAGAGCCCACTCTAGAGCGGGAGATCAAAGAAGGGCAGAAGGATGATGAAAACATCAACAAGATCTGGCAGCTGATCTTAGAAGGAAGAGGCAAAGACTTTCGAGAGGATGAAGATGGAGTAATATGGTTCAAAGGCCGATTGTGTGTTCCTGACATCAAACCTATTCGGGAGCTAATCCTCAAGGAAGCTCATGAGATAGCCTACTCCATACACCCTGGAAGTGAAAAGATGTATCAAGATCTAAAAAGGAGGTTTTGGTGGTATGGCATGAAAAGAGAGATCGCAGACTATGTCGCCATCTGTGATAGCTGTCAAAGAACCAAAGCAGAGCATCAGAGGCCCTCCGGATTGTTGCAGCCATTGCGGATTCCTCAGTGGAAGTGGGATGAGATCGGGATGGATTTTATAGTTGGCCTACCTCGTACCCGGGCTGGCTATGATTCCATCTGGGTGGTTGTGGACCGCTTAACAAAGGTAGCCCATTTCATACCCGTGAAGACCACATACACCGGAGCAACGTTAGCGGAGTTATACATGTCACGGATAGTCTGCCTTCATGGTGTGCCGAAGAAGATAGTGTCAGATCGAGGAACACAGTTTACCTCTCATTTTTGGCAGCAGCTACAAGAAACTTTGGGCACGCATCTGAACTTCAGCTCGGCTTATCACCCGCAGACAGACGGCCAGACTGAGAGAACCAATCAGATCCTAGAAGATATGCTGAGAGCCTGTGCGTTGCAAGACAAGTCAGGATGGGACAAAAGGTTACCTTACGCAGAATTCTCCTATAACAATAGTTACCAGGCCAGCTTGAAGATGTCACCGTTCCAGGCACTCTAAGGACGGAGTTGTAGGACTCCGCTGCATTGGGACCAGCCTGGAGAGAGACAGGTGTTTGGCCCCGACATCTTGCTTGAAGCCGAAGAGAATATCAAAATGGTTCGGGAGAATCTGAAGATAGCACAATCAAGACAACGAAGCTACGCTGACCGAAGGAGAAGGGAACTGAGTTTTGAAGTGGGAGATTATGTCTATCTGAAGGTGTCACCTATCAGAGGAGTCAGAAGATTCGGAGTCAAGGGCAAGTTAGCACCCCGGTACGTTGGACCATATCAGATTCAAGCAAAGCGTGGAGAAGTGGCCTACCAGCTCAACCTACCAGAGAGTTTGTCAGCAGTGCACAATGTGTTCCACGTGTCGCAATTGAAGAAGTGCCTACGAGTACTAGAAGAACAGTTGCCAGTGGAGGGTTTGGAAGTCCAAGAGGATCTGACATACATAGAGAAGCCAACGCAGATTCTGGAGTTTGCAGACAGAGTCACCCGAAGAAACACCATCAGAATGTGCAAAGTCAGATGGGGCCACCACTCCGAGGAAGAAGCAACCTGGGAACGAGAAGATGATCTGAAGGCCAAATACCCTGAACTCTTTGCTGACCAACCTTGAATCTCGGGGCGAGATTCTTTTAAGGGGGATAGGTTTGTAACACCCTGAATTTGGGGGTATAAAATTTCTTTGCTCATATTCACAAATTCAGGTGTTACTTCTCCTTTCACACCCTTCCCAATCCCCTCTTTCTCTTTTCTATAGAAAAAAGGGGTTATTTACTTTGTGTAATTATAGTCTATTAGACTAAAACTCCAAGGGGTATGTATTGTGGCATCATGTCAAACCCTAAATTCTACTTTTGTTTGGTGCATAATTCTTAGAAATGCTAATTTGAATTTGTGGCTTATTTGGATTTGAATCAAATAGAGTAAATAAAAAGAAAAGGGGAAAACAAATGCAAGAATACAAGAAAAAGGAAAGAAGCCCGCTTCCCCCGCCCCCTCGGCCTTTCGGCCCATCTGGCCCATCCCCGCACGCGCGCCCTCCTTCCCCCTCTCCCCTCTCTGCCCTGGCGGGCCCGCCCGTCAGCGCGACCGCTCTCCCCGCGCGCGCCCGCTTCCCCCGCTCTCTCTGCTCGCGGGCCCGGGCTGTCAGCTTCCTCGTCCCCGCGTAATCGCCGCCCCGAGCCGCGCGTGCCGCGGACTCCGCGCCCACGTCGCGCGTGGACCTCGCCACCACCTCGCCTCGGCCACTTGAGCCCAGAGCCTCGCTCGCCCTCTCTCCCTCCCTCATTTGCGCACCTGTAGACCCCTCTCCCACCTCCCCCACGCTGCGCACACGCCAAAGCGCCGCCGCCATTAAACCGTCGCCACCCGAGCTCGTTCCTCCGTCGCCGTTGGAACCCCGCCGTGCCTTCTGCCACGGTGAGCTTCGCCCCGACGTCCGCAACTCGGGACGCACCCCAATTTCCCCTCTCCCTCCCCGAATCCCTCTGCCCGCGCTCACCGCCGTTCTCTGCGCAGCCGCCGAGGTCCGCCACCGTCGACTCGGGCTGCCGCCGCGTCTCCGTCGCCACCGAGGAGTCCCCAGGGTTCGCCTTGAGGTAAGGAACCTCCCATGCCCTCTCCCTTCCCCTCTATTGCACTCTGTCGCGTTTAATTGCTCGCCGGAGTCCCTTAGCGCCACCGCCAAGCCGCTTTGCCGTGGGCCGCCCCCCTCCGGTGCCCCTGCCCCGACCTAGTCCCCACCGGAAGGTTCCCCGTGCCCTCCCCAACCTCCCCGGCCGCCCAGGTCGCCCCGGGGACCCGCAGAGCCCCTGCGCCCCTCGTCTCCGGTGAGTTCTCCGCCGCGGGACGGGCATCGTCGCCTCTGCTGGCCGGAGGAGAAGACAGAAGCCGGCCACCCAATCCCCGCCGTCCACTCCAGATCGAACGGCCCTGTTTCAATTAGGCCGAGCCCAACCCTAGCCGTTCGCCTGAGATCCAACGGCCCAGAGCCGTTTCCCCCGCACCCCGCCTTCCTGCCATTTGGGCCCCGCCTGTCAGCCAGCCGCCCCGCGCTGCTCGCCCGGCCCCGCCTGTCAACCGTCCGCCCCGCGCTGCCCGCCCGGTCCCGCCTGTCAGCCGCTCAGGCCGCCGCGCGCTCGCGTGCCCGCCCGCGGATCTAATCTCGGGCGTTGATCCGAGATCCAACGACTATAAAAGCCCGATACCCCTTCGCCCGCGCATTTTCTTAAAGAGACCCCCGGCTTTCTGAAAATTAACCCGCCGTCCCTGGATTTACGCAGTTAGGTCCTTGGACCTTTTATTTAATCCAAAATAAGTATTTAAGGCATATTTTTAATCCCTAATCTTGTAAAATTCATAACTTTGTCATATGAACTCCAAATTAGGTGCTTCAAATTGCAAAATGCTCACAATATTTTTATCTATCTATTTAAACAATGTTTCCCTGCTGTTTTTATGTCCCAATTAATAGTTGATCATTAGGGTAAAACTAATGTTATTGGAACCCCTATTTGAGATAAATAAAGGATAGAAGACTTTAATAAAAGTTGGAGCACCTAAGTTTATGGACTTAACACCATGTAATGATTTAACCCCACCACTGACTTAGATCTGATTAGTGGATAATGAATCACTTTGTATAGTCATCTACCCTAGACCTAGGGAACACCAGATTACCAATCCTTTTCTCCTGTGAACTTGTGATCTCCCTGCTGCATATGTTTGGTTTATTGCTTTTGTTTGTTATTTCTCAAGTGCATAGAATGAATGATTACTTTACGTAGACAACGGGCAGTCTGTGTTTCCCGAGGAAGTTGCAGAAGAAGTCCCTGATCAGCAGTTTGGTGAAGGCAAGTGTCCTCTGACCCATTATGTCCTATTCACTTATAATTCACTATCCCGCATTACTTAATTGAAACCTAAGGATTGACTAGCTTTATACTTTACCTTATCCTTGATGACCTTTTGGGGTTATTATTATGGTTAGCATTTTGCTATTGCCTTAACCTAATCAATGAACATGATGTGACTATTTATGATATGATACTGTTATCTTGATGATGTTGATGATCTTGAGATACTCTAGGGGGCTCGGGCTGTTTCCTGAGTACCTCTCCGTAAGGACCTGTTCGTTGAGAGACCACCCGAGATAACAGTGCAACCATGAGGGTGAAATGGGATGCCCTTAGCTAATTAATTAGAGGAACTAGAGGTGTAGTTGCTTAGCCGTCGTGCCGTCAATGGGGTCCAGGCACAGTGCTTGCTCTGCCGAGGCTGAGTGCCGAGGTTCTTTCGTTTTGCTTTTTGTTAGCCACTCTCCTGTGGGGAGGGGTACTGTGTTTATCAAACTGGAGAAACCTAACGGGCGGCTATGATCTCTAGGGAATCTTTGTAAAAGCTACGTAGTGATACCCTGCCGGACCACCTAGGAAGTGATCAATGGGGATTAGCTCTCCTCGGGCAGAACGGGAATCACGGCTCATGGGTAAAGTGTGCGACCTCTGCAGAGGGTAGTGAAACTGATATATCAGTCGTGCTCACGGTTAAGAGCAGCCTTGGGATCCTCTTTGATTAGAGATATATATGATCTGAGATACAATGATTATGTTTATGGTTTTGGTTCGACTATGATGATGATGATCCTCGATGAGGAAATGGTTCACGGGTTGGTTATTACTAAAACTTGGCATCCACTGATAAAAAAATACCTGACCAACTAAAAAGCAACTGCTTGAGCTTAACCCCACATAAAGCTAGTCCACTTCAGCCAAACGGGGCATTTGCTGAGTACGTTGATGTGTACTCACCCTTGCTTTACCACAAAACACCAGGTTGTCCACATTGCAACCACTGCTCAGGAGAAGATGAAGCCGTGGAAGGAGACTTCCAAGAATTCCAGGACTACGACGAGTTTTAGGTGTGGGTTGGCGGCAACCCCCAGTCAGCTGCCTGTGAAGGCCTTATCTTTACTGCGTTTCGCTAGCACTTTGATTTATCTGTTAAGTTAATGACTATGTGGATGTCTATGACTCTGTGATGTAACAAGATAATACTCTTTTATGTTATGATTCGAGCACTGTGCGATGATGTTCATTTATGTAATCGCTGTGTACGTGAGTTCTGATCTTGGCATGTACATAGTTCGCATTCGGTTTGCCTTCTGAAACCGGGTGTGACAGCGGTTGCTCAACATAGACCTCTTCCTTGATTGGTCCATTGAGGAAGGCACTCTTTACGTCCATTTGATAAAGCTTGAAGCCATGGTAAGTACCATAGGCAAGTAATATGCGAATTGACTCAAGCCTAGCTACGGGTGCATAAGTTTCATCGAAATCCAAACCTTCGACTTGTGAATAACCCTTGGTCACAAGTCGGGCTTTGTTCCTCATCACCACACCATGCTCATCTTGCTTGTTGCGGAATACCCATTTGGTACCTACAACATTTTGATTAGGACATGGAACTAAATGCCATACCTCATTCCTCGTGAAGTTGTTGAGCTCCTCTTGCATTGCCAGCACCCAATCCGAATCTCTTAATGCATCCTCAATCCTATAAGGCTCAATAGAGGACATAAAAGAGTAATGTTCACAAAAATGTGTGTCTCGAGATTGAGTAGTTACCCCCTTATGGATATCACCAAGAATGGAGTTCACGGGGTGATCTCTTTGAATCGCCTGGTGGACTCTTGGGTGTGGTGGTCTTTGACCCTGAGTCTCTTGATCATCTTCCTTGTCTTGATCAACTTCATCTCCCCCTTGATCCTTGTCCTCCTCTTGAGGTGGCTCATCTTCTTGATCTTCTTCTTCATCACCTTGAGCCTGTTCCTCATCTTGAGTTGGTGGAGATGCATGATTTGAAGATGACGGTTGATCTTGGGCTTGTGTAGGCTCTTCGGATACTTTAGGACACACATCCCCAATGGACATGTTCCTTAGCGCGACGCACGGAACCTCTTCATCATCTAGCTCATCAAGATCAACTTGCTCCACTTGGGAGCCATTAGTCTCATCAAATACAATGTCACAAGAAACTTCAACTAGTCCAGTGGACTTGTTAAAGACTCTATATGCCCTTGTGTTTGAGTCATAACCAAGTAAAAAGCCTTCTACAGCCTTAGGAGCAAATTTAGATTTTCTACCTCTTTTAACAAGAATAAAACATTTGCTACCAAAGACTCTAAAATATGAAACATTGGGCTTTTTACTGGTAAGAAGTTCATATGATGTCTTCTTGACAATTCAGTGAAGATATAACCGGTTGATGGAGTAGCAGGCGGTGTTAATCGCCTTGGCCCAAAACCGGTCCAGTGTCTTGTACTCATCAAGCATGGTCCTTGCCATGTCCAGTAGAGTTCTATTCTTCCTCTCTACTACACCATTTTGTTGAGGTGTGTAGGGAGAAGAGAACTCATGCTTGACACCCTCCTCAAGAAAGCCTTCTATTTGGGAGTTCTTGAACTCCGTCCCATTATCGCTTCTTATTTTCTTGAGCCTCAATCCGAACTCACTTTGAGCCCGTCTCAAGAATCCCTTTAAGGTCTCTTGGGTTTGTGATTTATCCTGCAAAAAGAACACCCAAGTGAAGCGAGAATAATCATCCACAATAACTAGACAGTACTTACTCCTGCCGATGCTTATGTAAGCGATTGGCCAAATAAATCCATGTGGAGTAGCTCGAGCGGCCTGTCCGTTGTCATGATGTTCTTGTGTGGATGATGAGCGCCAACTTGCTTTCCTGCTTGACATGCGCTACAAACCCTGTCTTTCTCAAAATGAACATTTGTTAGTCCCAAAATGTGTTCTCCCTTTAGAAGCTTGTGAAGATTCTTCATTCCAACATGAGCTAGTCGACGATGCCAGAGCCAACCCATATTAGTCTTAGCAATTAAGCAAGTGTCGAGTTCAGCTCTATTGAAATCAACTAAGTATAGCTGACCCTTCAACACTCCCTTAAATGCTATTGAATCATCACTTCTTCTAAAGACAGTAACACCTACATCTGTAAAAAGACAGTTGTAACCCATTTTGCATAATTGAGAAACAGAAAGCAAATTGTAATCTAAAGAATCTACAAGAAAAACATTGGAAATAGAATGGTCAGGTGATATAGCAATTTTACCAAGTCCTTTGACCAAACCTTGATTTCCATCCCCGAATGTGATAGCTCTTTGGGGATCTTCGTTTTTCTCGTAGGAGGAGAACATCCTTTTCTCCCATGTCATGTGGTTTGTGCATCCGCTATCAATGATCCAACTTGAGCCCCCGGATGCATAAACCTGCAAAACAATTTAGGCCTTGTTCTTAGGTACCCAAACGGTCTTGGGTCCTTTCACATTAGAAACAAGCACCTTGGGTACCCAAACACAAATCTTTGATCCCTTGTGTTTGGCCTCAACATATTTGGCAACTACTTTGCCTGATTTGTTAGTCAGCACATAAGAAGCATCAAAAGTCTTAAATGAAATAATAGGCTTATTTGATGCAGTAGGAGATTTCTTTTTAGGCAATTTGATATGGGTTGATTGCCTAGAACTAGAAGCCTCATTTTTATACATAAAAGCATGGTGGGTGACATTATGAGGTTTCCTAGCATGAATTCTCCTAATCTTGTGCTCAGGATAACCAGCAGGATATAAAATGTAACCCTCGTTATCCTGAGCCATGAGAGCCTTGCCCTTAACAAAGTTAGACAATTTCTTAGGGGCATTAATCTTGACATTGCTTCCCTGTTGGAAACCAATGCCATCCTTAATGCCAGGGCGTCTCCCATTATAAAGCATGCTACGAGCAAATTTCAATTTTTCATTTTCTAGTTCATGCTCGGCAATTTTAGCATCTAGTTTAGCTATATGACCATTTTGTTGTTTAATCATAGCAATGTGATCATGAATAGCATCAATATTAACATCTCTACATCTAGCACAAATAGTAACATGATCAACACTAGATATAGAAGGTTTGCAAGCATTTAATTCAATATCTTAGCATGTAAAATAGCATTCTCATTTTTAAGATTGGAAATGGCATCATTTCAAACATTTAAATCTTTAGCCTTAGAAATTAAACTTGCATTTTCAATTTTAAGACTGGAAATTGATTCATTCAATTTATCGATCTTAGCAATTAAACTAGCATTTTCGTTTCTAAGATTGGTAATTGAATCATGGCAAACATTTGATTTTTCAACCTTAGCAATTAAATTAACATTCTCAGTTCTAAGGTTGGAAATAGTGTCATGGCATATGCTAAGCTCATTAGTCAATTTTTCACATTTTTCTATCTCTTGAGCATAAGCATTATTTACCTTAACATGCTTCTTATTTTCCTTAATAGGAAATTCCTCTTGGCTATCCAAGAGTTCATCCTTCTCATAAATAGCTCCTATCAATTCATTTAATTTTTCCTTTTGTTGCATGTTAAGATTGGCAAAAAGAGTAAGCAGATTATCTTCATCATCCTTAGAGCTAGCCTAATCACTAGATGTTGTATATTTTGTGGAGGCTCTAGATTTTACCTTCTTCTTTTTGTCGTCCTTTGCCATGAAGCACTTGTGGCCGACGTTGGGGAAGAGGAGGCCCTTGTTGACGGTGATGTTGGCGGCATCCTCGTCGGAGGAGTCGGTGAAGCTCTTGTCGGAGTCCTATTCCCGACATATATGGGCATCGCCGCCCTTCTTCTTATAGTACCTCTTCTTTTCCTTCTTCTTCCCCTTCTTGTCATCGCCCCTATCACTATCACTAGACATTGGACATTTAGCATAAAGTGACTGGGCTTACCACATTTGTAACACACCCTCTTGGAGCGGGGTTTGTAGTCCTTTCCCCTCCTTTGCTTGAGGATTTGGCGAAAGCTCTTGATGATGAGCGCCATTTCCTCGTTGTCGAGCTTGGAGGCGTCGATTGGAATTCTACTTGGTGTAGATTCCTTCTTCTCTTCTTCCGTCGCCTTCAATGCGACGGGTTGCACCTCGGGTGTGGAGGTGGCGCCTTGCTCCAAGTTCATAATGTGTTTGGAGCCTTTGACCATTAGTTCAAAGCTCACAAACTTTCCTATCACTTCCTCGGGGGACATTAATTTGTATCTAGGATCCCCACGAATTAAATGCACTGGAGTAGGATTGCGAAAAATAAGGGATCTTAGAATAACCTTACCATATCATGGTCATCCCACTTGGTGCTCCCAAGGTTGCGCACTTGGTTCACCAAGGTCTTGAGCTGGTTGTACATTGCTTGTGGCTCCTCTCCTTGGTTGAGGACGAATCAACCGAGCTCCCCCTCGATCGTCTCTCGCTTGGTGATCTTTGTCACCTCATCTCCTTCGTGCGCGGTCTTGAGCACGTCCCAAATCTCCTTGGCGCTCTTCAACCCTTGTACTTTATTATACTCCTCTCAACATAGAGAGGCGAGGAGTATAGTAGTCGCTTGGGAGTTGAAGTGCCGGATTTGGGCGACCTCGTCCGAGTCGTAGCCCTCGTCTCCCACCGATGGTACATGCGCTCCAAATTCAACAATGTCCCAAATACTTGCGTGGAGTGATGTTAGGTGATGTATCATTTTGTCACTCCACATGCAATAATCCTCACCATCAAAAAATGGTGGCTTGCCTAATGGAACGGAAAGTAGAGGAGCGCGTTTGGAAATGCGGGGATAACGAAATGGCATCTTACTATACTTCTTGCGCTCATGGCGCTTAGAAGTGACGGACGGCGCGCCGGAGCCAGATGTAGAAGGCGATGATGAATCGGTCTCGTAGTAGACCACCTTCATCTTCTTTTTCTTGTCGCCACTCTGATGCGACTTGTGAGGAGGTGATCTCTCCTTGAGCTTGTTGCCGGATTCCCTTGATGGAGCCTTCCCGTGGCTTGTGGACTTCTCGTCGGTCACGATCTCCCTCTTGGCGTGATCTCCCGACATCACTTCGAGTGGTTAGACTCTAATAAAGTATCGTGCTCTGATACCAATTGAAGTCGTCTAGAGGGGGGTGAATAGGCGTAATCTGAAATTTACAACTTAAAACACAATCTACAAGCTGAGGTTAGCGTTAGAATAAAATCCAAGTCTGAGAGAGAGGGGGAAAACAAATCAAAAGCAAATGAAGCGGATGACACGGTGATTTGTTTTACCGAGGTTCGGTTCTTGAGAACCTAGTCCCCGTTGAGGTGGTCACAAAGACCGGGTCTCTTTCAACCCTTTCCCTCTCTCAAACGGTCACCTAGACCGAGTGAGCTTTCTCCTTAATCAATTGGGTCACTTAGACCCTGCAAGGACCACTACAAACTTAGTGTCTCTTGCTTTGATTACAAGTTGCTTGAGAACAAAAATGAGGAAGAATAAAGCGATCCAAGAACAAGAGCTCAAAGAACACGAGCAAAACTCTCTCTCTAGTCACTAGAAGTTTGGAGTGAATTTGGGACTTGGAGAGGCTTTGATTCTTTTGAATTGTGTCTTGTATTGATTGCACTAGCTCTTGTATTGAATGAGATGTCTGAAAAACTTGGATGCTTGGAGTGGTGGTGGTTGGGTGGTATTTATAGCCCTCAACCACGACATAGCCGTTGGGGAGGCTGTCTGTCGATGGGCACACCGGACAGTCGGTGCGCCACCGGACACTGTCCGGTGCGCCAGCCACGTCACCCAACCGTTAGGGTTCTGAAGATTCTGACCGTTGGAGCGTTGACTTCGTGTCGCACCGAACAGTCCGGTGCTGCACCGGACAAGTACTGTTCACTATCCGGTGCGCCTCTGACGCCTGCTCTGACTTCTGCGTGCACTGTTCATGCACTGTTCACACTTTTGTAGATGACTGTTGCGCTGTTAGTCGTTGCTTCGCTGGTGCACCGGACAGTCCGGTGGCACACCGGACAGTTCGGTGAATTATAGCGGAGCGCGGCCTCAGAAACCCGAAGGTGAAGAGTTTGAAGTCGATCGACCCTGGCACACCGGACACTGTCCGGTGGCACACCGGACACTGTCCGGTGCGCCAGACCAGGGTCCTCTTTAGTTTCTTTTGCTCCTTTCTTTTGAACCATAACTTGATCTTTTATTGGTTTGTGTTGAACCTTTATGCACCTGTAGAATACATAATCTAAAGCAAACTAGTTAGTTCAATATTTTTGTTGGGCATTCAACCACCAAAATTAGTTATAGGAAAAGGTTTGACCCTATTTCCCTTTCAATATGACCTAGGTACTGCAATTCAGGTCAACCAAAGACACACTTCTTTCTCTTCAGATAAAACTTATGAGCCCTCAAAATAGAGAACACCTTCCTTAAATATTCTAAGTGTTGAGCAAAATCTGGACTATAAATCAGTATATCATCGATGAAAACCATAGCAAACTTCCTTAGAAAAGGCTCTAAAATTGAGTTCATGGCACATTCAAAACTTGCTGGGGCATTGGTAAGCCTAAATGGCATTACCCTGAACTGGTAGTGACCATGATGGGTCTTAAAGGTTGTCTTATGCTCATCCTCTATTCCCATTCTTATTTGGTGATAACCTGCAGTCATGTCCAAACTTGTGAAATAGCTAGTGCTTGCCAACTCATCAAGAATCTCATCCACGAGAGGCATTGGAAACCTATTTTTTATTGTCATATCATTGAGTTTTCTATAATCCACACAAAAACTCCATGAGCCATCCTTCTTCTGCACAGGTAGCACAGAAGAGGCAAAAGGGCTAACACTTGGCACTATATGGCCTGCCTTTAACAATTCTGCAACTTGCCTCTCAATTTCAGACTTATGCAATGGTGAATACCTATATGGCCTTGCATTCACAGGCACTGATCCTGGGAGTAAAGGAATATGGTGATCATAAAGTCTGGTGGGTGGTAGAGCCTTTGGTGTTTCAAAGATGTCCTGAAATTCCTTTAGTAACTCATTCAGAGGTTCAGACTCCACAATTTCCACTGGTTCTAGAACAGGTTCCAATAGAACAAACACCCAAATCTCATTTCCTTTTATCCATTTCTGCATCTTCAGTGCTGTCACTTGTGGGACTTCAGTTACCAACACAGAACCCCCCTTCAACTGAATTTGTTCTCCCTGATGAACAAAGGACAGGGTCTTGTTTTCCCAATCACATTGCATTGGACTATAGGATTTAACCAGTCAAAGCCCAGGATGGCATCATACAAACCAATATCCAAAACCCTCATAGATGACACAAAAGTATGTCCCCCAGTCCACCAAGTCACTTCTCTAACCTTTTTATCACTTCTCAAGACTTCCCCATTGGCTACCTTGACAGTGACTGCAGCACAGGGTTTAGAATTTAAACTCAACTTGTCCACCATAGTTTGACTGATGAAACTAGTGGAACTTTCAGAGTCTACCAGCATAAGCATCAACTGATCCTAGATCAAGGCTCTGAATCTGATGCACTCTGAAGTGTCAGCTCCACTCACGACATGTAAGGACAGTTTACGTAACTCTTCCTCCTGCCCTTCCTCTTGCTCTACCCTTTCCAACATTTCCTCAGAAAGCACCATCTCCAAATCTTCTTTGGTAATCACATTCAGCTGCTGAGGCACCCTCTTAGGGCATTTAGCTTGATGACCTGGCTCAAATTTCTCTCCATAAGTGTAGCACAATCCATTTACCCTTCTATACTCCTTCACTTGCCTCTCCTTACTCCAGTGTCCCTTCTCCACTACTCCCTTCACCTCAGTCTTCCCTCCTGTTCCCCCTTTATTCATCTGACCTAACTTCACTAATCTACCACCTCCTTTTGCCCAAACCTCCTGCTGCACCACAACAAGTCTGATTGATCTATTAATGGTAGTAGGGATTTGAGACATCACTGGCCCTTGAATCTCATGCTTCAAACCTTTCATGAATTGAGCCACAAAAAATACTTCACTCAGGCTTGGATTATGCATTAAAACTGCATATCTGAGTTCCTCAAACTCCTGAACATAATCCTCCACACTTCCCTTCTGCTGTAAATATAGTAATGTGTTCATGACTCGGGGAACTCATCTATCCCAAACTTGTCTATCACAGTCTTCGAGAAGTGCCTCCAATTTCCCAAATCCCCTTTCAGCCTTTGAATTTGCATCCATCTAGCAGCATTTCCTTCCATGTGCATGGAAGCTGAAAGCACCCTCATGCACTTAGACACCTGGTACATACGAAAATAGTCCTCACACCTGATCACCCATAGCGTGGGATCCTCCCCACCAAACTTTGGAAACAGAAACTTGGGCATGTGCGATTGCAACTCCCTTCCACCAGCTCCTGATTCATACTTTCCATTTTCTCCACCTGATGACTCCCCTCTTTCTCTATGTTGCCTGTGAGTTTGGCCATCAAGCCCCTTTCCCAACTCTGATGATTCTGGCCTCTCCCCAAAATTCTCCATCTCCCGGGCCATGGCTTTCAATCTCATCTTCGCTAAGGCCTTCCCATTCTCCTCCACCCTCCTAGTCAGAATCATCCTTTCATCCACCGCCTGCTTCACTAATTCAGCCGTTAATTCAGACTGTCCCAACAACTGATGATGAACCTTCTCCATAGCTTCCACCTTTTCCATCAATGCCTCTAGTGTGTTCATCATCTTTTCCCATCTCACTTCACCCTGCTTTGCTTCCACTGCCATTGCTTCTAACACCAAGCGAGACTATGCAGATGGTTTTACTAACGGCACTGTGGTGCTTCCCTTCTTTACAACTAACTTCACTCTTCACTACTACACACACCCACACCGAGGAAGGAGAGCTTTGATACCACGTGTGACGGCCGCTGTGTTGAGGACGATGAGATCCTGGGACACTGGCCTCTCGTGACCGGCGGTGCGCCTCTGCCGATGTGAGAAGTCGTAGAAGTTGGGAAGATGACGCACAACAAGAAGTCCGACAGATAAGTTTGCTGGATGAGTTTATTCTCATTACTTTTCTCAGTCATCAGTAGATGATTACAAGACTTTTATAAGCCCCTAAGATGACCTTAGAGCAACTCCAATAGTTATGTAAATTTTAGCTCTCTAAATCACAGATTTAAGAAGTTGCTAAATGACTTTTGGAGTAAAAAATGCGAGTTCTCCAATAGTTCTCTAAATATAGGTTGTGATTTTGTTTTGTATCTATCCACATAAAAAAATAAGTCACAAAAACTATATAATGCAGTCAATATTTTTGTTTAGGGAGTTGTTAAATGGATGCCAAATGTAGAGAGAAAATGAGGTTAGATGACAAGTTGTTAAATTTAGAAAGTTCATTTAGAGAACTGTTGGATAATAGTTTTTATGTTAACTACCTAAATTATTGATTTAGCAAGTCTTTTAGAGAACTACTGGAGTTGCTCTTAGAACCCCAAATCTGTTACAAGTCGGTTATGCCTGTTGGGGACTTGTCCTTAAATGCTATGAATTAAGAACAAGGCAACACGGAAATCGTTAAACGTTAAAGTCCTTCGTCCTTTGAAGCATTATTTCCCTTAGGATATAATGAGTTTCGGACGAAGGTTATGAAGGATATACCTTCATAAGTATAACAAATAATGAAAAGGGGGTTCACATAAAGTATGTGAAATGACATAAATACTTAAATACTTAAATATTATCATAAGCTCATTTCTATTTTTATTATTATAAAGATGACAACAAATTACAGATGTACCTTTGGCTTGAAGGAAAGCAAAAGTACAGGCGTGACGCAAAAGTGAATGCCCAGTCAGCGTGAACAGTATGGGAGTATTGTTCACCTATTTATAGGCACGGGTCACAGCCCATGTAAAATTACATCCATGTCCTTTGCTTTTGATAATAACTCTATAATAATCCATCGAGGTCTAGATAGTCTTTTCCTCTTTAAGTCGGTTTCCTCTTTTCTGCCATCATACTGAAGCTTCCTTGTGCATAGCTTCGGCTCTGTTCCATCCTTTGTTCTCTTTGTGTTTCTTCATACAACAATTTTGACTTGTCCAAAGGGTTCATGTCTGTAACGCCCTGAATTTGGGGGTAGAATTTTTTCTTCTTTTCTCTCACCAAATTCAGGCGTTACCCTTTTCTTTTTTTCTCCTTCCCCCGCTGAACCTTGATCTTTTCCAAAGTTATAGCGGGTTTTGGCTTTAGACCCCGTGTAAAGCAAAACCTTAAAATACTTTATTTTGGGTGATGCACCATGCCGAACCATGCATACTTTTGATTGTTTAAAAATGTGAAAGCATTCATCCAAAGAAAATTAGATTTTAGAAAAAGAAAATCCTTTTCTTTTTCTCTCCCTCTCTCCCTTTCCCATTTCGGCCCAGCCCCCCCCCCCCCCCCCGCGCGGGCCTCCTGGCCGGCCCAGCCGCGCGCCCCCTCCCCCCCCTTTGGGCCCAGCCGGCCCAACCGCTCCCCCCCTCCTTTTTTCTTTTTCCAGAAATCCCTCCCGCGGGCCCCGCCCGTCATTCCCTCCCCCTCCCCCCAACTCTCTCTCTTCCCCCAAACCCTAACCGCGCCGCCGCCGCCCCTGTGCGCCGCCGCCGCCGCCCCTGCGCGCCGCCCCCTCCGGTGAGGCTTTCCCCCCTCTCCTCCCTCCTCCCCTCCCTCTCCCTCCTCCCTCTCCTCTCTCCGGCGCCCTCCCCCGCGCCCCGTGCCCCCCGCCGCTCGGCTCGGCCCGGCCGCTCGCGGCCATGGCGCCCCGGCCCGCCCGGCCGCGCCGCGCCCCGCGCTCCCTGTCCCCGGCCCCGCGCCCGTGCGCGTGCCGGCGAGCCGCCCGGCCGTGCCCTCCCCGACCCCACCTCGGCCGCCCTGCGCCCGGCCGCCCTCGCGCCGTCCCCGGCCGCCTTCGGCTCGGCCGGCCTCGGCCGCCCCCGGCTGCGCCCGCCCCGCCCGCGCCCCCGGCGACCCGCCTCGCCCGTTCGGCTCGGCCGCCTCGGCCCCGCTCCGGCGTGCCCGGCCGCGCCCGCTCGGCCCCGCCCCGCGCCCGCGCGCGCGCCGGTGAGCCGCCCGGCCACGCCCCGCCTCGCCGTCCCCGGCCCTGCTCTCATCCGGCGAGCCCCGCTCGCCCGCGCGCGCCCGCCCCCGGCTCGGCCGCCCGCCTCCCGGCGAGCTCGGCCGCCCCCGTGCCCCGGCTCGGCCGCCCATCCCCGCGCTCGGCCTCGTCCGGCCGTATCCTCGCTCGCCCGCGCTCGCTTTCCCCGGCGTGCTTGCCCGCTCGCCCCGCCGTGCCTTGCTCGCGTCGTGTCGGCCCCTGCGTGGCCTCGAGCTTGGCCCAGCGTGCCTATGGCGCGCGGCTTTGAGCTCGACTAACGCTCGGCCCCGACGTACGCACGACTAGTCAGTGGCGTGTGCGTGCGGCCTCGCGCGCGTGCCCGCGTAGTGCGCAATGCCTTGGCGCGACCCGTCGTGCCCCCGTCTACCCCCAGACGGCCCGTCTACCCCCCCCCCGTGTCCTATGCGCGCTAATCCCATGTTTATACTAATAAGGTAGGAGTCTCAATTTGGAAATTGGTTACGTTAGTTAATTTGTATAACTAATCGTCTATCTCGTTCAATGTTAATCTACTAAAAGTGGTCGCGATTACATTAGTGCATGTAGCTAATTCTTTTGTTAGTAGCAACTGGAACTAGAGCGCGTAACGTCTAGTTATTCACCAACCCGTAGTGCCCCTCGAGCATAAGCCTTAACCCTTGCGAGACCTTCCCTCGTTTCCTTCTAACCATGGTAAATTCATTATCGTATGTGGTATTCTACGCATATTTACTTTATTTGTTCTCTTGTATGGTGTACTGTTTGTTTCCTAATTTGAATGGATGAATGTATGTGTGCTTGCAATCGCATAGAGAACGATCCGGTTGAAGAGCCCGAGGAACTCGCAGGAGAAGCCCCTGAGCAGCAGTCGGTTGGTGGAGGCAAGTGTCCCTTGACCTATCTCTGTCCTAATCATTCTTTAATTCACCTCCCGCATTACACATTTATACCTAAGGATTGACTAGCTTTTGTGATCCATGTCCTTGTTTACCTATCTGGGTTGGATTATTATTATTATTGTTTAGCTTCATGCTATTGCTCAACTCTAATCAATGAACATGATGAGATTATATATGATACGCTGTTTTCCCTTCTCTTATTATGATGTTATACTTGTGGTTTTCAAGGGGGCTCGAGCGGTTTCTCGAGTGCCTCTCCGTAAGGACCTGTTCTATGGATGATCGCCCGGGAAAACAGTGCAACCATGAGGGTGGAATGGGACGCCCTTAGCTGAATAATTAGAGGATCCGGGGTGTAGTTCGCTTAGCCGTCGTGCCGTCAATGGGGCTCGGTGTATGCGGCTCGCTCTGCCAAGGTTGATTTGTCCCTTGGGGAGGAGTGCGGTACATTTAGGAAACCTAACGGGCGACTACAGTCCCAGGGAATCTTTGTAAAGGCTACGTAGTGATGCCCTGCTGGGTCACCTTGGTAGTGATCAATGGAGAGTCATGATCTCCGGGCAGAAAGGGAATCATGGCTTGTGGGTAAAGTGCACAACCTCTGCAGAGTGTTTGAAAACTGATATATCAGCCGTGCTCGCGGTTATGAGCGGCCAAGGGAGCTCCAGTGATTAGTGGTACTTGATCAGAGACATTTTGGTTTACAGATGACAATGAGGATGGTTATGATTATGCTTATGGTAATGGTAAGTGGTATTCTTTCCGTTTGGAAAGGGTACTTTGGGTTAATAACTTGGGTTAATGCTAAAACCTGGCTTTCTACTAGTAAATAACAAACTGACCAACTAAAAGCAACTGCTTGACTTATCCCCACATAAAGCTAGTCCACTACAGCCAAACAGGATACTTGCTGAGTATGTTGATGTGTACTCACTCTTGCTCTACACACCAAACCCCCCCCAGGTTGTCAGCATTGCAACCACTGCTCAGGAGAAGATGAAGCTGTGGAAGGAGACTTCCAGGAGTTCCAAGACTACGACGAGTTCTAGGTGTGGGTTAGCGGCAACCCCCAGTCGGCTGCCTGTGAAGGCCGCGGTTATCTACGTTTCTTTTCCGCACTTTGATTTATTGTAAGGACTATATGGACGTCTCAGACGTATGATGTAATCGACTATTATTTCCCTTTTAATACTATTTGAGCACTGTGTGATGATGTCCATGTTATGTAACTGCTGTGTACGTGAATAACTGATCCTGGCACGTACATGGTTCGCATTCGGTTTACCTTCTAAAAACCGGGTGTGACATAAGTGGTATCAAAGCCGTGCTGACTGTAGGACCGCTAACCTAGAGTAGAATGGTCGTTCTAAGGATTATAGACCTCTGTCACTGCCTTGACTTTGATATCCCTTCAAAAGTTGGTCATACTGACCAAACCTATGTTCTACTATATATTATACCTTGCTGAAAATTTTGTTTTATTCTAATCCTTCATTTATTTATGATTCATTATTTGCTGGTCATATTAATTCTGTTCTCACCCTTTTGCTTGCGATGTCTTTTGTAGATGGCTCGACTTAGACACACTGCACGAAAGTTCGTCATCCCCTTCTTACCCTCCCGCCTTGCTGAGCGTCCGCTTCGCCGTCCCGTGGCCGGACAGTCCAGCCACTTGGAGAGACTGCACCACCGCCTGCATGAGGAGCAGGAACGTCGACGACAGGAGCAGCAGGGCTCTTCCTTCTCGCTCCAGCAGGAGATAGAGTCTGTGAGGAGCTGCTCTCCTGTGCTTCCCCTGGAGGCGCCCCCTGCACCACCACTAGGTGCCCCAGCTTCTGGAGTAGCTGCTGGAGGAGACCCAGACGACGGAGATGGCGACGACAGCCCGAGCCACGACACTGACTTCCCTGCTGACCATGAGCCGAAAGGATGGTTGCTCGACCCATCACTCGCGACGCTGCTCGCGGGTGTCACTTCCACGACGCGCTCGACACCCTGCTACGTCGGGCACTTGACCGGCGTACTTGGTCCATCGAGTATCGCTGTGTGGTCTACCAGCATAGTCGCGGGGTCTACCCGGACCGCTGGGAGGCGACCTGTTTGGTGCGCTGTCTGGAGAACAGTCTCCAGGGCGCGGAGGCTTGCTCAGAGCACTATTCTATCTCTGAGCGGGACTCAGCTGAGGCAGCCATGCAGGATGCTGCACGGCGTGCGCTTTCGCACTACTGCTCGGTTCTCAGTGGGGTAGCTGACGGTCTCGACCTAAAGTATTACCCCCGCCGTCCATCTGGCAGCACAGGAGGCGTGATTGTTTCACCTGCTGGTGAGGACAATCCTAGGTTGAGCAGCACAGTCAACCTAGCCGCCGTGCTAAACACGGAGCTAGACCATGCATTAGACGAGCTGAGTAGGGCTCGTGCTGAGATCGCCCTACTGCGGGCTGAGCGCGCGGAATGTCGTCACTTGGATGGTGGTTCCCCCGCTCCCGTTGGGACTCAGCACCCGTACCGCTCACCTCGGCGTGGACACCAGTCTTATGGCAATCCCGACTGCAAGACCAAGATAACTCTAGAACCATAGCTCGTTAGAGTTGGATCTTGTAATTAATACGAAATATATATACATAGAAGCTTCAGTCTTAGCATTAGTCTCGGTTTTAGTTAGTCTTAGTTAGACAGGGTAGTTTGCTATATCCTGTGCATTTATGTTTGTCATGATGAACTATGTTTGGTTTGGATCTTTGTAATGACTGTCACCAGAGTGTGGGTATCCCCTGCATTTTGGTTTACCTATTATGTTAATGGAGTTAGTTATATAGTTGGGAAACCCTTTATTCTACTTTCCTCTTTATCTGAGAAGTTGTGTGGTCTGCGATGGAGATCAGTGAAGATGCTCATCTGTTCAGTGCTGTTGGAGAATTCTATACTCTTTTCTTATGCTGCAAGATTTGCCAGATCAGTTCTGATGTGTGGTTGCATTCTGCAGATGTCAGAGAACAGGCGTAGAGGAGGAAGGCGTGCTCAGCAGGAGCGAGCCGCTCCGCAGGATGAGGTGCCCCAGCAGCAGCACCTGCCACCCCCGCCCCCGATGTCGATCGAGCAGATGTTTCTGATGCAGACTCAGGCAGTTCAGGCCATCGGTCAGACTCTGGCCACCATTCAGCAGCAGCAGCAACAACAACAGCAGCAGGCTCCACCCCAGCCTCAGATGCCTCAGATGCCCAGAGACAAGCGTGCTGAATTCATGAGAGGTCATCCACCAACGTTCGCTCACTCTTCTGACCCCATGGATGCTGAAGATTGGCTGCGCACTGTGGAGCGGGAGTTGCATACCGCTCAGTGTGATGACAGGGAGAAAGTCCTGTATGGTCCCCGTCTGTTGAGAGGAGCAGCCCAATCATGGTGGGAGTCTTATCTCGCCACCCATGCCAACCCCGATGCCATCACCTGGGAAGAGTTCAGAGGTAACTTTCGTCAGTACCATGTGCCTGCAGGTCTGATGACAGTGAAGAAGGAGGAGTTCCTGGCCCTCAAGCAAGGGTCATCATCTGTCAGTGAGTACCGAGACAGGTTTCTGCAATTGTCTCGCTATGCTCCTGAAGATGTCAACACCGACGCCAAGCGACAGTACCGTTTCTTGAGAGGCTTGGTTGACCCTCTGCAGTACCAACTGATGAATCACACCTTCCCGACATTTCAGCACCTGATTGACAGAGCAATCATGACAGAAAGGAAGCGTAAGGAGATGGAGGATCGTGAGCGCAAGATCGGTGGACCCCAGCCTGGAAGCAACAGCCGCCCTCGTTTCTCAGGCAATCAACCTCAGCAGTTCAGGCAGAACCAGCGTCCACCTCAGCAGCATCAGCAGTTCCAAAGGCAGTATCCTCAGCACCAGTACCAGAACCGTCAGAGCAATCAGTCAGGAGGTCAGTTTCAGAGGCAGAATCAGCAGACACCTCGTCTTCCTGCCCCAGCAAACCAGCAGAACAGTCAGGCAGCACCAGCTCAGGATGGAAACAGAGCATGTTTCCACTGTGGAGAGCAAGGCCACTGGGTGATGCAATGTCCGAAGAAGGTAGCCCAGCAGCAGTCAGGCCCCAATGCCCCAGCAAAGCAGAATGTGCCCCAGCCAGGAGCAGGCAACCGCTCTCAGCCGCGTTATAATCATGGAAGACTGAACCACTTGGAGGCTGAAGCAGTTCAGGAGACCCCCGACATGATAGTAGGTATGTTCCCAGTCGAATCCCATATTGCAGAAGTGTTATTTGATACTGGAGCAACACATTCTTTCATTACTGCATCATGGGTAGAAGCACATAATCTTCCAATTACTACCATGTCAACCCCCATTCAAATTGACTCAGCCGGTGGTAGAATTCGAGCTGATAGCATATGTTTGAATGTAAGTGTGGAAATAAGGGGGATAGCATTTCCCGCTAACCTTATAGTAATGGGTACTCGGGGAATAGATGTCATCCTAGGGATGAATTGGCTAGATAAGTATCAGGCAGTTATCAGTTGTGATAAAAGGACAATCAAGTTGGTGTCCCCACTAGGAGAGGAAGTGGTGACCGAGTTAGTCCCGCCTGAGCCGAAGAGAGGAAGTTGTTATCAGATGGCTGTCGATAGCAGTGAAGCAGACCCAATTGAGAGTATCAAGGTTGTGTCCGAGTTCCCAGATGTGTTTCCAAAGGATTTACCGGGTATGCCACCAGAGCGGAAAGTTGAGTTTGCCATAGAGCTTCTTCCTGGAACCGCCCCCATCTTTAAGAGAGCTTACAGAATATCTGGACCAGAGTTGGTTGAGCTTAAGAAGCAGATTGATGAGCTGTTAGAGAAAGGTTACATCCGGCCAAGCACCTCGCCTTGGGCCGCCCCTGTCCTGTTTGTGGAGAAGAAAGATGGCACCAAAAGGATGTGTATCGATTATCGAGCTTTGAATGAAGTCACGATCAAGAACAAGTATCCCTTGCCTAGAATAGAAGATCTGTTTGACCAGTTGAGAGGAGCCAGTGTGTTCTCCAAGATTGATCTGAGGTCAGGTTATCATCAGCTCAGGATCCGACCTTCGGACATTCCGAAGACGGCATTCATTACCAAGTATGGTTTGTATGAGTTCACAGTGATGTCTTTTGGTTTGACCAATGCACCAGCGTTCTTCATGAACTTGATGAACAGTGTATTCATGGATTATCTCGATAAGTTTGTGGTGGTATTCATTGATGACATTCTGGTTTATTCTCAAAGCGAAGAAGAACATGCAGATCATTTGAGGATGGTATTGCAGAGATTGCGAGAGCACCAGTTGTATGCAAAGTTGAGCAAGTGTGAGTTCTGGATCAATGAGGTCCTGTTCTTGGGTCACATAATCAACAAAGAAGGATTGGCTGTGGATCCGAAAAAAGTGGCAGACATTCTGAACTGGAAAGCGCCAACAGATGCTCGAGGAATCAAGAGCTTCATTGGAATGGCCGGATATTATCGGCGATTCATTGAAGGGTTTTCGAAGATTGCGAAACCAATGACAGCGTTGCTAGGCAACAAGGTTGAGTTCAAGTGGACCCAGAAATGCCAAGAGGCCTTTGAAGCGCTGAAAGAGAAGTTGACAACAGCGCCTGTCCTAGTCTTGCCTGATGTGCACAAGCCCTTCTCTATGTACTGTGATGCTTGTTACACAGGTTTGGGATGCGTGTTGATGCAAGAGGGAAGAGTTGTGGCTTACTCGTCCCGACAGCTGAAGGTTCATGAGAAGAACTACCCAATCCATGATCTAGAGTTGGCAGCAGTGGTCCATGCGCTGAAGACATGGAGGCACTATCTGTATGGACAGAAATGCGATGTTTACACAGACCACAAGAGTCTGAAGTACATATTCACTCAGTCAGAATTGAATATGAGACAGCGAAGATGGTTAGAGTTGATCAAAGATTATGAGTTGGAGATCCATTACCATCCAGGCAAAGCAAACGTAGTGGCAGATGCTTTGAGCAGAAAGAGTCAAGTCAATCTGATGGTCGCTCGTCCGATGCCTTATGAGTTGGCCAAAGAGTTTGACAGGTTGAGTCTCGGGTTTCTGAACAGTTCGCGAGGAGTCACAGTTGAGTTGGAACCTACCTTAGAGCGCGAAATCAAAGAAGCGCAGAAGAATGATGAGAAGATCAGTGAGATCCGGCGACTGATTCTAGATGGCAGAGGCAAAGATTTTCGAGAAGATGCAGAAGGCGTGATATGGCTCAAAGACCGCTTGTGTGTTCCCAATGTCTAGTCCATTCGGGAGTTGATTCTCAAGGAAGCTCATGAGACAGCTTATTCGATTCACCCTGCCAGTGAGAAGATGTATCAGGATCTAAAGAAGAAATTCTGGTGGTACGGAATGAAGAGGGAAATCGCAGAGCATGTGGCTATGTGCGATAGTTGTCGAAGAATTAAGGCAGAGCACCAGAGACCAGCTGGATTGTTACAACCGTTGCAGATCCCTTAGTGTAAATGGGATGAAATTGGTATGGATTTCATAGTCGGATTGCCTCGCACTCGGGCCGGCTACGATTCCATTTGGGTAGTGGTGGACCGTTTGACCAAGTCAGCCCACTTCATACCTGTCAAGACCAACTACAGCAGTGCAGTATTGGCATAACTGTATATGTCTCGGATCGTTTGTCTTCATGGTGTGCCAAAGAAGATAGTGTTAGACAGAGGAACACAGTTCACCTCTCATTTCTGGCAGCAGTTGCATGAAGCTTTGGGCACACATCTGAATTTCAGTTCAGCTTATCATCCGCAGACAGATGGCCAGACCGAAAGGACCAATCAAATTCTTGAAGAGATGTTGAGAGCCTGTGCGTTGCAAGATCAGTCCGGATGGGATAAGCGATTGCCCTATGCAGAGTTTTCCTATAACAACAGTTACCAGGCCAGCTTGAAGATGTCACCATTTCAAGCGCTTTATGGAAGGAGTTGTAGAACTCCGTTGCAATGGGATCAGCCTGGAGAGAAGCAAGTGTTTGGGCCAGACATTCTGCTTGAAGCCGAAGAGAACATCAAGATGGTCCGAGAGAATCTGAAGATAGCGCAATCGAGGCAGCGAAGCTATGCAGACACAAGAAGAAGAGAGCTGAGTTTTGAAGTCGGAGACTTTGTCTATCTGAAAGTGTCACCGATCAGAGGAGTCAGAAGATTCGGAGTGAAAGGCAAGCTAGCACCCCGCTACATTGGTCCGTATCAGATTTTTGCAAGACGTGGAGAAGTGGCCTATCAGCTCAGTTTGCCAGAGAATTTGTCTACTGTGCATGATGTCTTTCATGTGTCTCAGTTGAAGAAGTGCTTGCATGTGCCAGAAGAGCAGTTGCCAGTGGAAGGTCTTGAGGTCCAGGAGGACTTGACCTACGTTGAGAAGCCAGTGCAGATCCTTGAGGTTGCAAACCGAGTCACCCGAAGGAAGACCATCAGAATGTGCAAGGTTAAATGGAATCATCACTCTGAGGAAGAAGCAACCTGGGAGCGTGAAGATGATCTGATGGCTAAATACCCTGAGCTCTTTGCTAGCCAACCCTGAATCTCGAGGGCGAGATTCTTTTAAGGGGGATAGGTTTGTAACGCCCTGAATTTGGGGGTAGAATTTTTCTTCTTTTCTCTCACCAAATTCAGGCGTTACCCTTTTCTTTTTTTTTCTCGTTCCCTCGCTGAACCTTGATCTTTTCCAAAGTTATAGCGGGTTTTGGCTTTAGACCCCGTGTAAAGCAAAACCTTAAAATACTTTATTTTGGGTGATGCACCATGCCGAACCATGCATACTTTTGATTGTTTAAAAATGTGAAAGCATTCATCCAAAGAAAATTAGATTTTAGAAAAAGAAAATCCTTTTCTTTTTCTCTCCCTCTCTCCCTTTCCCATTTCGGACCAGCCCCCCCCCCCCCCCGCGCGGGCCTCCTGGCCGGCCCAGCCGCGCGCCCCCTCCCCCCCTTTGGGCCCAGCCGGCCCAACCGCTCCCCCCCTCCTTTTTTCTTTTTCCAGAAATCCCTCCCGCGGGCCTCGCCCGTCATTCCCTCCCCCTCCCCCCAACTCTCTCTCTTCCCCCAAACCCTAACCGCGCCGCCGCCGCCCCTGCGCGCCGCCCCCTCCGGTGAGGCTTTCCCCCCCCTCTCCTCCCTCCTCCCCTCCCTCTCCCTCCTCCCTCTCCTCTCTCCGGCGCCCTCCCCCGCGCCCCGCGCCCCCGCCGCTCAGCTCGGCCCGGCCGCTCGCGGCCATGGCGCCCCGGCCCGCCCGCCCGGCCGCGCCGCGCGCCGCGCTCCCCGTCCCCGGCCCCGCGCCCGTGCGCGTGCCGGCGAGCCGCCCGGCCGCGCCCTCCCCGACCCCACCTCGGCCGCCCTGCGCCCGACCGCCCTCGCGCCATCCCCGGCCGCCTTCGGCTCGGCCGGCCTCGGCCGCCCCCGGCTGCGCCCGCCCCGCCCGTTCGGCTCGGCCGCCTCGGCCCCGCTCCGGCGTGCCCGGCCGCGCCCGCTCGGCCCCACCCCGCGCCCGCGCGCGCGCCGGCGAGCCGCCCGGCCGCGCCCCGCCTCGCCGTCCCCGGCCCCGCTCTCGTCCGGCAAGCCCCGCTCGCCCGCGCGCGCCCGCCCCCGGCTCGGCCGCCCGCCTCCCGGCGAGCTCGGCCGCCCCCCCCCCCGGTTCAACCGCCCCCGTTCCCCGGCTCGGCCGCCCGTCCCCGCGCTCGGCCTCGTCCGGCCGTATCCTCGCTCGCCCGCGCTCGCTTTCCCCGGCGTGCTTGCCCGCTCGCCCCGCCGTGCCTTGCTCGCGTCGTGTCGGCCCCTGCGTGGCCTCGAGCTTGGCCCAGCGTGCCTATGGCGCGCGGCTTTGAGCTCGACTAACGCTCGGCCCCGACGTACGCACGGCTAGTCAGGGGCGTGTGCGTGCGGCCTCACGCGCGTGCCCGCGTAGTGCGCAATGCCTTGGCGCGACCCGTCGTGCCCCCGTCTACCCCCAGACGCCCCGTCTACCCCCCCCCCCCCCCGTGTCCTATGCGCGCTAATCCCATGTTTATACTAATAAGGTAGGAGTCTCAATTTGAAAATTGGTTACGTTAGTTAATTTGTATAACTAATCGTCTATCTCGTTCAATGTTAATCTACTAAAAGTGGTCGCGATTACATTAGTGCATGTAGCTAATTCTTTTGTTAGTAGCAACTGGAACTAGAGCGCGTAACGTCTAGTTATTCACCAACCCGTAGTGCCCCTCGAGCATAAGCCTTAACCCTTGCGAGACCTTCCCTCGTTTCCTTCTAACCATGGTAAATTCATTATCGTATGTGGTATTCTACGCATATTTACTTTATTTGTTCTCTTGTATGGTGTACTGTTTGTTTCCTAATTTGAATGGATGAATGTATGTGTGCTTGCAATCGCATAGAGAACGATCCGGTTGAAGAGCCCGAGGAACTCGCAGGAGAAGCCCCTGAGCAGCAGTCGGTTGGTGGAGGCAAGTGTCCCTTGACCTATCTCTGTCCTAATCATTCTTTAATTCACCTCCCGCATTACACATTTATACCTAAGGATTGACTAGCTTTTGTGATCCATGTCCTTGTTTACCTATCTGGGTTGGATTATTATTATTGTTTAGCTTCATGCTATTGCTCAACTCTAATCAATGAACATGATGAGATTATATATGATACGCTGTTTTCCCTTCTCTTATTATGATGTTATACTTGTGGTTTTCAAGGGGGCTCGAGCGGTTTCTCGAGTGCCTCTCCGTAAGGACCTGTTCTATGGATGACCGCCCGGGAAAACAGTGCAACCATGAGGGTGGAATGGGACGCCCTTAGCTGAATAATTAGAGGATCCGGGGTGTAGTTCGCTTAGCCGTCGTGCCGTCAATGGGGCTCGGTGTATGCGGCTCGCTCTGCCAAGGTTGATTTGTCCCTTGGGGAGGAGTGCGGTACATTTAGGAAACCTAACGGGCGACTACAGTCCCGGGGAATCTTTGTAAAGGCTACGTAGTGATGCCCTGCTGGGTCACCTTGGTAGTGATCAATGGAGAGTCATGATCTCCGGGCAGAAAGGGAATCACGGCTTGTGGGTAAAGTGCACAACCTCTGCAGAGTGTTTGAAAACTGATATATCAGCCGTGCTCGCGGTTATGAGCGGCCAAGGGAGCTCCAGTGATTAGTGGTGCCTGATCAGAGACATTTTGGTTTACAGATGACAATGAGGATGGTTATGATTATGCTTATGGTAATGGTAAGTGGTATTCTTTCCGTTTGGAAAGGGTACTTTGGGTTAATAACTTGGGTTAATGCTAAAACCTGGCTTTCTACTAGTAAATAACAAACTGACCAACTAAAAGCAACTGCTTGACTTATCCCCACATAAAGCTAGTCCACTACAGCCAAACAGGATACTTGCTGAGTATGTTGATGTGTACTCACTCTTGCTCTACACACCAAACCCCCCCCCCCCCCAGGTTGTCAGCATTGCAACCACTGCTCAAGAGAAGATGAAGCTGTGGAAGGAGACTTCCAGGAGTTCCAAGACTACGACGAGTTCTAGGTGTGGGTTAGCGGCAACCCCCAGTCGGCTGCCTGTGAAGGCCGCGGTTATCTACGTTTCTTTTTCGCACTTTGATTTATTGTAAGGACTATATGGACGTCTCAGACGTATGATGTAATCGACTATTATTTCCCTTTTAATACTATTTGAGCACTGTGTGATGATGTCCATGTTATGTAACTGCTGTGTACGTGAATAACTGATCCTGGCACGTACATGGTTCGCATTCGGTTTACCTTCTAAAAACCGGGTGTGACAATGTCCGAAGGTACCTGTTCATGTATTATACTCCAGAAACATTGTCAAATCTTGTTTTTGAGGACCTTCGGAAGCCGAAGGCCCCCAACAGTAGCCCCTCGCAATATTAATTTGTTAAGATAATAAATTCAAATTGCGATATGGACGAAGGCCCTAAGCCGAAGGTCCGAAAAAACACCTTCCCTTTGCTAGAATAGCAACAACCACTGACAAGCGGGCCCTCCAGCACACAATACACCAGACGTATAAATAAGAGCGCACCACTAGCTCATTTGGCACGCTCTCTTGCCATCTGCCTTGCCTGCTCAAACAGCTCTTTGCTTACACACACTTGACCAGACTTTTTAAATTTTGAGGCTTCGGCTTTGAGAGCACTTTTCTCAGCTCTTTCGAAGATGTCTGAGAATAAGAAGGCTACCGCTGAAACGAAGCTGAGCCTTTCTGAGGAGATGAATCTTGGTTTTATTGAATCGATAGCAAGGACAAATGCGGAGAAGATTGCTAGGGAAACTCTGGAGGGTTTGTCTGAAGATACCAGTGATAGTGACAGCTATGATGTGGAGAGCGGTGGGGAAGACTCCGAAGATCGACCCTGGAGACCAAGCCATGCGGTTTTTGGAAAATCAATTATTAAACAAAGCCATCTTGACAACATGAGGGGGAAATACTTTCGGGATGTGTCTGTTGTGAGGGTTGACGATGGAGAAAAAACTTGTCCTACCCTAGAGGAGAATGAAGTCGTGATCTTTCGGAGCTTTTTGAAGGCTGGGCTTCGGCTTCCTCTTAGCAGCTTCGTAGTCAAGGTTTTGAAGATATTTCAGATCTACCTTCACCAGATTACCCCCGAAGCTATTATAAGAATGGGAATCTTCGTGTGGGCTTTAAGGAGTCAAGGCTTGGAACCAAATGCAAAAAGTTTCTGCAGCATGCATGAATTGTTATACGAGACGAAGCCCTGGGGTAAGGAACAGTATCATAATAATTTCGGTTGCTATAGCTTCATTGCTCGTTCTGGCTCAAGCTCACCAGTACCGACTTTTCGGAAGAGATGGCCCAGAGACTGGACAAAAGAGTGGTTTTATGTAAAGAATAATTTAAAAGAACGAGAAGACATCAAAGATATAATCATGCACCCTATCTAGCAACGCTTCGGGCTCCGTAAACCGAAGGTAGAGATTGACGAAGCGGCCGAAGAATGCCGCAAGGCTTTCGGCTTAGTCTGCTCTTTCATTGGGACAAGTGATTTAGTTCAAGAGCACGTGGCCTACAGGATATGGCCGCTGCTAGCCGACTGGGAGGTGCCAAAAGAGTCCATCAGCAATCCCCACGAAGGTGGTCTGGTTCGGCTAAAATATACCTTCAGATTTAGAGACCAGTTTATCGAGCCAGACGACGACTGGCTGAAAAGCGTCGAAGCTACGAGCGATGATCTGCTTGGGCTGTATTCCAGAGCAGAAGACAATGCATTATCTGCGGCCTTCGGGAACCGTAAAAAGAAGAGATTGAACAGAGTTTTCGATGCCATCGGGTTCATGTATCCCGACTACCGTTACCCGCCCCGGGGACAAAAAAGGAAAAGTGAAGATTCCGGGAGAGATGATGCTTCAGCTGCTCCGAGTGAGCCTGCGCCGAAGAGGAAAAGAGTGAAAGTCCTTACTCATCGACCACGTTATATTGAACCGGCCGTAGTGCCTGATTTTGGTGGTGAGAGCTCTTCGGCGCCCGAAGGCAAAAACCCTGCGATTTCTCAAAAAAGTGAACCGACTGCAACACCGAAGGCATCATCAGCCAAATCGGATGAGCCGAAGGCTATTAACATTGAAGAGATGAAGGTTGGGAAAACGAGAATATTGGAAGCAATAAGTCCTTCGGCGGAAGTTGGAGTGCCACAAGCTCAGAAGGGTCCAGCTGTGACCCCCAAAAGGAAAAGGATGGTTAATGTTTTGGATGTACTGGAGACAATAAAGTCTTCAAGCTCTATGCCAAAAAAAGTTGCCGAAGCTCAAAAAGCACAAATTGAAACAACAGCCTCTGGAGGCGAAACTACAAAGCACCAGACTGAAATCAAAACTGGACCTTCAGAGTCTGCCAAAGAAAAATCCTTGGAAACCGAAGGAGAAAATAAAAAGGAAACTTTAAAGCAGATTCTGTCTAAAAAACTCTTTCTTCCACTCCCGAATCATCTTTCAACTTGCCTGATTATATTGTGCGACATGCCTCGGGCAAAATACTATCTGAAGAAGAAAAACGAGAAGCTCATCATTATGCCCAGAAATTAAAATATCCGAAAGGGGCGTTGATATTTAATGGCAGCAGAGAAGAAGACTTCTTGTATTGTCTCCCAAACAACAAGGAGATCTCTGTCTGCTGGGAGATGGCAAGAAGCTTCGGATTCCCAACTCTGGAAGATGGGCTTTCAGTTTTGTCAAAAGATGAAATAGCCGACAGCTTAGCATATAACAGCTTAAAGGTGAGAAAATAAACTTTTTGCGTGGCTAAAAATTCGTGTGTTTATTTCTTGATATTACATTCCTTTTGCAGGGCCTCATTCTCAGCAATGCCCTCAGAGCGCAGAAAAGTGCTGAAGACGAAGGATGTATCATGGCATTGAATAACCTTCGTTCCGAAGTGATTGAGCTGAGGAATGAAGGTCTTGAGAAAGATAAAATTTTATATTCATTGCTTAACAAAATAAAAGAGGACGAAGCTACTTCCAAGGCCCAAGCTGAAGCCCAGAAGTGCAAAATTGAAAATCTTCAGAAATAGCTGGCTGAGGCGAACTTAAAGTGTGCAACTGCTGAAGCTGACCTTGAAGCCAGCGACTACTGGAAGAATCATTGGGAGAAAGCAGCTGCAGAGCTTCGGTCTTCAAAAGAAAAATGCTATGAAAAATCCATGAAATGTGTGGAAACAATTAAAACTAGTTTCACCAGTGTTGGCGCATTTTTGAATGAAAGCAACTTCGTACTGGGAGATCCCGAAGGTCCGATCGACTGGATCAACAGCGAGGCCGAAGCTTTTGAATAAATTTTGAGTGGCCGTGGGGACATATGCGCCTTCTCGGGTGCTAGGGGGATGGCCACTATTTTGGATAGAAGAGGCTGTGATCATGTGAAATCCTTGGCGCAAACCGAGGCCACCTTATCTACTGAAGATACAAAAGACCCCTCGGCCGAAGCGAGCTTGGTTGGTGGAAAATTTTTCACCGACATCTGGGAAAATAGCGGTCGGGAGATGGCTTAAGAAATCATAAGGAGAAGTGAAAAAGGTATTCACGATGCTAGAAAAGTGGCAGAGGCCGCTGAGAAAAGTGCGGATGTCGAGAGGCGGATAGGTATTGACTACTAACTTTTGACTTTATGTTGTAATTTTATGACCTCGGACTTATTTACACTTTGCAACACAGCCGTACAATATCCTCCCCCAGAGCCCGCCGAGCCATTGGCGGACCCCAAAGCTAAGGGGGATGACGAAATTAGAAAAATGACCGAAGCTATTATGGATAAAGTTGTTGATCAACTACTAAACGAAGCTGCAGAAGTAGTTTTAAGAGAAGATTAGCTGTTATTGTAAAGCTATTTGGAATGTAATATTTGCTGGACAATATGCATAATATTTTGTAATTTTGAATGTAATATATGAACTGTTTATGATTCAACTCTTTACGATGCATGAAACTTTATGTACATACCGTTTTTGAGCCTTCGGCGAAAAAACACCTTCCCTTCTTTTCATGCTTCGTAAAGAACATCCATATTCCGTAAAAATATTATAGTTTCTGAAAAAACATCTATGCTTTGTGAACAATGGATCTCCTTTTCATATCAAAGTGATGAAGCTGTATTTCTTGAAAACCTATTTTGTGCCTTGGCACTTCTTCGAAACGGTCTCCGAAGCTCAATAATGTGGGTCAACATTGTGTACCTTTCCGAAGATCCATATTGTACCCCCTTCTTGTGCCATTGATGCAATATGATGTATGATGTTATGCTATGCGCATGATGTGATGATGTAATGATATGCAAAATGATATTCGCGCCGAAGGCCTACACACATTCCCCGGTGGAGCACGCAATCCTTTGGTCATTTTTCGGTTCATCAGCGCTGACTTTTCGCTGTAAGCCTCCCTTAGGAGCTTCTTCGCCCTTTATTTCGGCAGTATCAGCGTTTATTTTTCGCTGTAAGCCTCCCTTAGGAGCTTCTTCGCCTTCTATTTCGGCGGTATCAGCGTTTATTTTTCGCTGTAAGCCTCCCTTAGGAGCTTCTTCGCCTTCTATTTCGGCGGTATCAGCGTTTATTTTTTGCTGTAAGCTCTGCATTCCCTTTGGAACGACTTTTGAGCAGAAAACTTACGCTGCGTTCCCTTAAGAACGACTTTTGTTGCTTCGACAATAACTTGCAATGCATTCCTTCGTGAAAACCTTTAGAACTCCGTCAATGTTTGAAGAAGATATATTCATCGTGATAATGACAAAGCTATTACAGGAAATTGAAAACAACAAAAGAACTGAATTTTCAATGCTTGTTCTTTATTGAAAAGGTGAATAATGGCAAATGTAAAGGCTGTTTCTGAGGTAGGATATATCTTAGTAGATGTGCTTTGACTCTGGCACAGTACTATTGACTGTGCGAGCTTCGGACTGCTCCCTGAAGTCTCTCTGCTGGTGACTGTGCTGGCTCCCTTCTGGCTGCTGGCCTTGGGGATAAGCGGGTTGCATTGGTGGTGGAGGTGGGGGCTATTGCCAAGATGCCTGAGGTTGGCTTGCCGAAGCAACAGAAGCTGCAGGATGGTTGCCCACATATTCTGGAATGTATGGTGAGTGGTACGAAGCAGTATGCATAACCTGCTTCGGCTGACTCTGTTGGGCTGCAGCTTCTGCTATCTCCTTCTGTTTTTGAATGGTGACATGGCACATCCTGGTGGTATGACCCTTGTCCTCTCCACAGAATAGGCAGTAAGTTTTCCTGGGCTGATCCCCAAACCTTCCTCCGAAGCCCCTAGCGCCTCTGTCCCTTGGAGCTGGGGGCCGAGGATAGCTCTGTTGCTGCCCCGAAGCCTAAGAGGAATACTACGGCCTTTGTTGCTGGCTTCCCCTATCGTCATTCTGAGTAGAATGGATAGATCTGACGTGCCTAGGGTGGATTCTCCCTCCGAAGCCCCTGGTCATTTCAGAGAACCTATAAGCCTCCTCCCTCCTTTGCCGAAAGTCATTATCTGCTCTGATATATTCGTCCATCTTCTGAAGCAGCTTCTCCAGGGTCTGAGGGGGTTTCCTAGCAAAGTATTGGGCTGTAGGTCCTGGCCGAAGCCCCTTAATCATGGCCTCAATAACAATCTCATTAGGCACCGTTGGCGCCTGTGCCCTCAGTCGTAAAAACCTTCGGACATACGCCTGAAGGTATTCTTCATGATCCTGAGTGCACTGGAACAAAGCTTGAGCAGTGACCGGTTTTGTCTGAAACCCTTGAAAGCTGGTAATAAGCATATCCTTCAGCTTTTGCCACGATGTGATTGTTTCTGGCCGAAGAGAAGAGTACCAGGTCCGGGCAACATTTTTGACTGCCATGACAAAGGATTTCGCCATGACTGTAGTGTTGCCACCATATGAAGATATGGTTGCTTCATAGCTCATCAGAAATTGCTTCGGGTCTGAGTGTCCGTCATACATTGGGAGCTGGGGTGGTTTGTAAGATGGGGCCAAGGTGTAGCATGCAGTTCAGCTGACAGAGGAGAAGCATCATCAAAAGCAAAATTTCCATGATGGAAATCATCATACCAGTCATCCTCGTTGACGAAGCCCTCTTGGTGAAGCTCTCTGTACTGGGGCCTCCGGTTCTGTTCATCTTGCGTGAGATGACGAACCTCTTCAGAGGCTTCGTCTATCTGCCTTTGTAGGTCAGCTAACTGGGTCATCTTTTCTTTCTTCCTTTGCACCTGTTGATGCAGCATCTCCATATTCCTGATTTCTTGGTCCAAATCGTCATCCTGAGGCGTTGGACTAGTGGCCTTCCTCTTCTGACTTCGGGCTTCCCGAAGGGAAAGAGTCTCCTGGTTCGGGTCTAGCGGCTGCAGTGCAGCAGCCCCTGTTGCTGAAGCTTTCTTTGGCGGCATGATGAAGGTCGATGCTTGCCGAAGGTGGTCAAAAAGGGTTCACCGGAGGTGGGCGTCAATGTTGGGGACTTGTCCTTAAATGCTATGAATTAAGAACAAGGCAACACGGAAATCGTTAAACGTTAAAGTCCTTCATCCTTTGAAGCATTATTTCCCTTAGGATATAATGAGTTTCGGACGAAGGTTATGAAGGATATACCTTCATAAGTATAACAAATAATGAAAAGGGGGTTCACATAAAGTATGTGAAATGACATAAATACTTAAATACTTAAATATCATCATAAGCTCATTTCTATTTTTATTATTATAAAGATGACAACAAATTACAGATGTACCTTCGGCTTGAAGGAAAGCAAAAGTACAGGCGTGACGCAAAAGTGAATGCCCAGTCAGCGTGAACAGTACGGGAGTACTGTTCACCTATTTATAGGCACGAGTCACAGCCTATGTAAAATTACATTTAGGTCCTTTGCTTTTGATAATAACTCTATAATAATCCATCGAGGTCTAGATAGTCTTTTCCTCTTTAAGTCGGTTTTCTCTTTTCTGCCATTATGCCGAAGCTTCCTTGCGCATAGCTTCGGCTCTGTTCCATCCTTCGTTCTCTTTGTGTTTCTTCATACAGCAATTTTGACTTGTTCGAAGGGTTCATGTCCGAAGGTACCTGTTCATGTATTATACTCCAGAAACATTGTCAAATCTTATTTTTGAGGACCTTCGGAAGCTGAAGGCCCCCAACAATGCCAACTAGCACCAACTGTCAACCCTAATCCGATTGGTTACAAGACTGTTAAGCCAGCTATCACCGGTTGTGCCACCCTAATCCGGGCCAACTCATATGCACCAAATGCTAATGCTATTAAGGAAATCTCTACTGACTCACTGATCTCCTTTTATTGATCTCCTTCAGCTATGACAAAAAGCCTCCCCCTCTCAAACGTATACGCGCGGTGGATCTGTAGCCTGTGTGGGGGCGCGGTCGGTGAGGAGCTAGGGCACGCGTCCCCGCCCAGCTCCCCCGTGGAGGCACTGGACCGCCACGCCTGCGTCCACCACGAGACGTCCGCGCCACCATCGTCCGCGAGCAGCTCCAACGACCTCATCGCCGCAGGCTCGGGTTACCGTCGCTGCCCACGCCGAGGAATTGAAGGGGTAATCCACGCCAAGCAGCCCGAGGCGCGACACCACCTCCGATGTCACGCACGGTGAGTTACTGAGCTGCTTTGCCTCCAGCGCTACCTAGTTCCTTCGCCGCCTCGCCTCGCGTTGCCAATATGGTCACTCGCCTGCGTGCTCTTGCCTCCGCCAAGCCACCGTCAATTCGTACTCGATACTCCAATATGATCTGACGTGATTTCAGGGTATCTCGTGCTGCAGTGTCCGTGAGCATTAAGGAGGCTTGATACGATTGCTTGGCGATGAGCGAGTCGGATGTCGAAGATGATTTCCACAGCGTGCGATATGGTAAGAGTGGTGTCGTAGCAGCCTGTAGCTATGTCCCACGCACAGCATAATTTCAATAATTTGTTGAACCTGCTGAGTTTTTTTATCCCCATTTTAACATGCCTTTCCATTTAACTTGATGAGCTTCTCCGCTATCATTCAGATCCTTTTTCACATGGCTTTGAAAACGAAGCTGCACTGAGCATGAGAGATGGTAGCAGTGGGAGCTTCAATGGAGCTGTACAATCAGGCGAGCATCACCATAAAAGCCGAAGTCTAGCAAACTGTTAAAGACTTAAAGGGGAGCTCGGAGAATGGTGTGACTGTGTGAGATCGTCCAGACCATGAGCCATGAGGATGCAGTGAGTGTTTCTGGTGCGGACAACACTTACGATGGAGGCAGGATACTCGACCACTGCAGGCTTCTGCCAAATATTTGTCTGCCATGAATTGCATGTACGTTTCTTCTTCTTCTTCCTATGTGAACAATGATTCACTGAACACATATTTCCTCCGATTGTTTTGGAATCCTTATTTTCTTTTTTGGTATATGTGTAGCTACTTTACAGTACTGAGGGTATTTTATTTTTAGAGACTAATTTTTATTCCATTTATTTTATTCATTTTAGTCCCTAAATTGCTAAATACACAAACTAAAACTTTATTACCCCTAAGGACTGCCATCCTAATTCAACATATATTTATTTTGTTACAAAGTCATATTCTTTTAATGGAATAATATTTGAGAAAAGATGTTTCGTTGCACAAATAATTTAATACAATAAGTGATTACATAAATAAATAAAATCTTACCATTAATAGTTTAATTTCTTTTCACCACTAGGATCAATTGAAGACCATCAATGAGGCCAAATGGACCTCAATAGAATCTCCGCACAAAAAAATTATATTCCTAAATATGTACCTTCTATTTCATGTCTATCATTATATTATAATCTCTACTTACACTAATATGATTTATAATCCAGTCCCATAAAATGACTATTATATTAAAAAAAATAGATTATCCTATTATATGTGTATGTTGAGTAATCAATCTCTAACATTGTTTCTTACTTTACACGACACGTAAGTAACACATATAAGCCGGAGAAAAAGAAACACGAAACATATGAAGATCAAACACGATCATAAAAAGACCCATATGTTTCTGTTTTGTTGATTTGTATTTTATGACTTTTGCGACCAAAATATTTTGTTGCCTAAAAAATTGTATATATAGCTGCTCAGTGGGTAGCTTCAGCTTTGAGTGCATAATTATTCTGTGGCCTTTAAGACCAATAATTTATCGCACATTTATATAATTACTCACCTTGCAAGAAGCACCAATATAATATAATATCTAGATTGGTTACCGTGTTACATTTGCAGATTAAACTATTCTAATATTACAATATTTAGATAATTCTAAACCTTCTAAACTTTCCATACGTATGTACCATATATGTTACTATTTTTATGTAAGTCATGTACCATATATGTTACTATTTTTATGTAAGGCTGCCTGCAGCTGCAGCCGCAAGCTGTCCCCTCCCTTTTTCCTATGCACACGTATGGTTACTTTTGGAGTGCAGCGGCTGCCTCTAAATGTCTCTCTAAGCGCTACAGCGCTAGGGAAGGCAGCAGCCATCCGAGAGATCAAGCGGAGCACTGGAGCGCTCTCTTTTACAGTGCTCCCCTATTTAATAGTTGAAAAAATGGTAATAGAAGATGAATATGGTTGAATAATGATATTTTTTAGTTGTAGTGAGGTATATGAGGAGAATATATAGAGAACCGCTGCGGGAGATGAAAAAGTAAGAGATAAAATATTGTCGGTGTGACAAAAAAGTGATATAGGAGGAAAAATTTAAAGACGGATAGCGCAAGTATCACTCTATCTACATAGATCGGTCAAAGACCGCGAGCCATTTACTAGTAACAATTAGTAATCGGGAAAAACTAAGATAAAAATGCGACTTATTTATTTTTACACAAAAGCAAAGAGTGATAAGGAGTTCATCTTTCGTACACATTTTGTTTAAGCTTCCAATTTATAACAGATTACAGACTCTAGCGTTTCTGACGCAGAACAGTAGATGACAAGTACTTGAACAATTACAATAGATAACCGATTCCATTCAAGAGCGCTGTTGACTGAATGAATCTGTAGTCTAAATTGAAAAATAGCACAAAAAACTATTTTCAATAAAGCCCCTCGTCTCTCTCAATTATTTGATCCACACCCACATGGAAAACCGAAGCCAAAACCCACGCGAAGCCACCTCCTCGAATTCCCCAACCCGCCATGCCTGACTCCGCCGATCCCCTCCCCACGCAAGCCTCGCCGGATCCGGACATGCCGCCGCGGAAGCCTACAGCTGGCTGCGGCGGCGGCAAGCTCAAGAAGCCTCTGACTGACAAGCAGCGCGCTGCCGCAGAGCAGCGCCTGTCCCACCTCCGCGCCCACCTCATCCTCCGCTCCCTCGAGTCCTCAGCTGCCGGGACCCGTGCCCTACCGCCGGCGCAGGAGGCGGCGCTCGATGCCCTAGGCCTGCTCGAGTTTTTCCGCCTCGACCTGCAATCCGACACCCTGCGCCCCGACCTCATCGCCCCGCTCGTCGCCTACTACGACCCGGTCTGCAAGCGCAGCTTCGTCCGAGGCGTCCGTGTCGCCGTCTCGCGCCACAACTTTACCCGCGCGCTCTGCCTACCCTCGAAGCCCTCCCCCTCGGCGCCGGCCCCAGCCGACCTCGACCCCGCAGCGGTGGTCCCTGCCGTTATGCAGCTCCTGAAGGATTACGTTCTGCTCCCGTTCCTGGGAGACGACATGTGCATACTGCCGCAGGAAGTGGCCGCCGCGGAGCAGGCGGTCAAGGAGGGGACGGCGCATAGGGTTGACTGGGCGGGCCTGATCTGGGGACTCGTCGAGAAGGAGATCCTCGAGCTGCCTAAGAGGGAAGACGGGGTGTGCTACTACGGGCCGCATCTGCAGAGGCTCATTTATGCCCAAAAGCCACATTTGTTGGAGCTGGTGGAGGAAGGGGGCACAGGGGAGCCTGCTCCGGAGGCATCTACTGATGTGGAGATGGAGGAGGATGGTGATGTGGATATGAAAAGCAAGAGCTTGGTGGAGCTGGAGCTGGGGGATAGGGATGGGGATGCTAGTAACGACGTGAGGAGCAAGAGCTTGGAGGAGTCGGAATTGGGAAATGCTAGTGCAAGGAGTGATGGTTTGGACGAGTTGGAATTGGGGGTTTCTGTTACTAGGAACAAGGTCATGGAGGAGTTGGGTTTAGGGGATATGGATGACAGGAACAACAGTATAGAGGAACTAGAGGTGGTTGAGGAAGATGCAAGGAGCAAGAGGTTGGATGAATATGAGGCTGTGGATGTGGATCCGGATGCCATGGATAACATTATAGATGAAATAAACGCAGTCAATGAAGATTTAAGGAGGAAAAGCTTGAATGAATCTGAGACTGTGGATGTGGATCCGGATGCCATGGATAACAATATAGATGAAATGCAGGCGGTCAATGAAGACTCAAGGAGCAAGAGCTTGAATGAATCTGAGGATGTGGACGTGGATCCGCATGCCATGGACAACAATATAGATGAAATGGGGATGATCAATGAAGATGCAAAGACCAAGAGCTTGGATGAATCTGAGACTGTGAATGTGGATCCGGATGCCATGGACAACAATATAGATGAAATGGAGGCAGTCAGTGAAGATTCAAGGAGCAAGACCTTCAATGAGTCTGAGTCTGTGGATGCCATGAACAACAATATAGTCGAATTGGATGCGGTCAATGAAGACACAAGGAGCCAGAGATTGAATGATGAATCAGAGTCGGTGGAAGAGGATGTTAAGGGTCCAAACTTAGATGACAAGAACACTGTGGATGAGCACGTCAATGGCACAAACATTGATGGAATATGTTTGGGATCTGTGGCAGTTGAAGTGGTGCCTGCTGTACATGAGGCAAGGCTTGACAATAATGAGGAAACAGCAGAGGTAGCACCAACGGGGGGCGATGATGTGCCAGTGCCTACAGATGTGGATGGTGAAGAACCCTTGGTGGAGGCAGCAGTTGTAACACAGGAGGTAGTGGCTGTTGCAGAGGAGTTGGGGGATGATGAGGCTGAGGAGGATGAAGAGAAGGATGCAATGGCATTGAGCTTGGGGTTTGACTCTACCAATGGTTATGTTGCTATGGATGTGGAAGAGGAAACTAATGTTGAGAATCTGGACGAGGATGAGAGTGACAGTGCCAATGAAGAGGCAGCGGAGTCAGAGGATGATGCATTTGAGGTTAATGATGGAGAGGACATGAATTGGAGAATTGGGGATGGCAGGGGGGATGAGGGAATGTCACATTCTTTGCAACGCTGTAACACATTTGGGGGCATGGAGTTTGAGAACCTGAATGAAGGGGAGACTGTAATGAAGGATGAGTTGAGGTTTGATGATTTCCCTGCGAGGGCATCTTCAGAAAGGATGACACCGTCAAACCTCCTCCAAGCCATGAACTCAATTCCCTCAACGTACAATGTAGCAGGGAATGTGCATGATCTGCCTTCTGGGGATTTCTTGGCTATGGGGGCTGATGCACATAAGAATGGAGTGGATCTGGGACCAGGGAGCTCATATTTATTTGGGAATAATGGTAAGAGGAATATTGATGATATTGATGGGTACAATGACAATATGCAGGCGCAAGAGGACTTTCCTCAGTCTAATCAGCAGAAGAGGATGCGCCATAGTAACAGTGGCAACATATCACCTGGATCAGGCTTTTTCAACGCAAGCTTTTCGGTACCTATACAGAACTTGATGGTTGAGGCAAGCAGGCTCTATGAGCAGAAGGAGCAAAAACTTCAGAATTTGCAATTTGAGAAACAACATTGGTCTGACATGCTGCAAGAGAAGGAAGCCATTATCCAATCCCTAAACTCAGCTCGGTTTGAGCAACAGAACAAGTATCAAGTGGAGCTTAGACGCTTCGAGCATGATCTGAATGTTATGGCCCATTTGGTAACTACCTACAAAAGAGCTTTAAAACAGACCCGGGCTTCTTTTGACGAGTACAGGAAGAAGTTCCCTTGCAATGTTCCTCTTTATGATGATGTTGCTGGTGGTGGTGGTCTTGTTCTTAGTGTGAAGGAGTTGGAGAAGAGGCGGTGTGAGGAGGAGCAGCAAAAAATTGCCATGGTAAATGATATGATCGAAAGATTCCAGTACAAATGGTTCTCAAAGCTTGAAGAGTGGGGACTGTCTGTCAACTCACTGTGGAGCAGAATGGAAGGACTCTCTAAGGAGATTGAGCTTCTGAAGGAAAACAGAAGATCAAGATTTGCTACCCCAGCTACAGAGGAATCTCTAGCTACAGAAGAATCTTCCCCAGCTACAGAGGAATGAGTTCCCTGACAGTCAGAGGTATGTGGATTAGTATAGAAGTAGTCTCTTGTAGTTAAGTGAACAAATAAATTGCCTAGACTCTAGCGAAAGATGCACATTACATGTGTATCAGTTGGATGCTAATTTTTTTTGAACTTTGAAGCCTTTTGCCACTACTTTTGAGCAATGCTCTCCTGTGCCTTGAGGAAAAAACTACTTTTGAGCACTTAAACTACACGAAAACCCTAGGACAGAAATGGAAGAACTTGCTTTACCAGGCAGTGTTCACTACTTGCCTTCATTTAGTATAAACATTTCCTGCTGAACTGCTACATCCCATAACCATAAGACAGATGCTATCTCTCCTTTTGTTTTGGCTTGTAAGCAATCATCTTCGGTAAGTATTGTTGAGTTTGTTGTCAGGTCTACCGATCAACTTGGCTAGGTGGATGTTTTGCTATAATAATTTACAGCTAATTGTTTGCAGAAAAAAGCTAAAAATCACAATGAGTTGTTTGAAAAGTTTCTAGATGATGTTGTTGAGTGATGCTCTTGGAGCAACTCCAAGAGATTATCTAAATTTATTTTTTAAAGGTAAATATGACTATTAGAAGAAAAAGGTCTCTAATAGACTCTGTAAATGGCTCTCCAGATTTACTAGCTCAACATCCCTCCACCTTCATTCTCTATTCTTGGATAGTCTACATCCCTCACCATCTGGCCTGTTGGCGTGCTCGGTGCTTCCTTCCCGTCCCATGTGTTGCGCCCGCATTTTCCCGCTTGTTGCGCCCGCATTTTCCCGCTTGTTGCGCCCACATTTTCCCGCAAACAGGCTCCAATACTTACTCTCTAAACAACTCCATCTGTCTCACTCCAAAACCACCACTCCCGCTCTCTGCTAATGTTGAGGCTACAACACTCTACATGTTATATATGATAGTTCTCATGAATTTTATCGCTAGAGGAAAATTATAGCAAACTAACTATTAGAGTATAGAGATTGAAACTTAGGGGGGCCATTGGAGGGACAAGAGATACGTAAAGAGAATATTCATGGAATGGCTATCCAAATAGAGAAATATAGAGATTGAAGTTTAGAGAGGCTTTTGGAGTGCACACTTAACAATAGTACAGCTATACTAGCTGACTTCACATTTAATTGGAAAAGTTAATGATTTGTATTTAATATTATTTCTTTTAATGTATGCTAATGCTAAAACTTTAATGTTGAAGGCAAAGTACAAAGTTATTTTATTGTTTTGGAACGGAGTGTCCATTGGATAAGCAGGCCAAATTTTGTAGGACTCAGCTGGCTTCTTTTATTAATTGTAGAACCTCCCTCCTTCCAGATTATATAAAACCTCATTGAAATCCCACATCACAAGCCAAGGAATCCGGAGGTCTCCCTTTATTGACCATAGAATCTCCCATGTCATGTGCTTTTGGTCCCATGCAGGTTCACCATCAATACCAGTGAACCTCCAATCCCATCTTCTATGATGACATCAATATAGTTCTTTGTGACTCTTTGTCACGAACATTAATGTCATCCCGCCACAACAACAGCAACCCCCCCCCCCCAGCCATCACTCTCATGGTGGTCATGTGGTCGAAGACAGCACGTCTAACTTTTTCTGCCTTAGCTTTATCCAGATGTGTTTCAGACAGAAACATGTCTGACTTTTGGCGCCTCTGGATCTTCAGAAGTGAACGAACTGTCTGGGCTGAGCCTAGCCTGCAGCGGTTCCTTGTGCCCAGTGAACCTACTCGAGGGAGGACGCTGATAGAGATAATTTTTTCAACACTTGTTTCACTGTTCCATCACTTGCACCTTTTTTCTGTCTTTTCTTATCCTGTATCTTCTCCAGGCTATCACTTGCATCAGTACAAGATCCCAGTGCAATGAGAAGATTGTCCTTGTTAAGATCATCCTCATATATGTTCATATCATCGCCTTCTGCAGCTTCCCCCGCCACACCCCTCCCTCTCCCTCGACCACGAGCTGGTAAGCAACCTCTACCTCCATCCCCACGTCCAGTACCTCTTCCATTGTTGTTACCTCCGAACTTCACCAATAGCCACTCTCCCCATTGGCACTTAGATATCTCATGCACTCTGTTCCCACATTCAGTCTTCTCATGCCCCATCAAGGCAGAGAAATCACAGAAAAATGGGTGCTTCTCATACTGAACTAAATAGTTCTTCTCCCTTAAGGATATCACAACTCGTATCAGTGGTTTGTCTAAATGTAGAAGAACTCTAGCCCTCAGGTACGGCGTTGGATTGATCATCCCTTCTACACAACAACAGTGATCAGTGGGTCACCAACCGTTTTAGCAACCTTTTCAACGAGTTCCTTTTGGGATTCCTAGGGTACAAGCCCAAACCAGAATCCTATCCAGTTTGTTGGAGAGCCCATCATACTCCTCGAGGACAACAGGCGCCCCTGAGCCCCTCCCCTTGGAAGCAGATTATCCCCTTTCACCTTGAAGGTAATTTCTTTAGCAGCCGCCCATGCAATACGCCAACATGGCTAAAGGGTTTTGTAGTATAAACCCTAAACACTGCCAGCCAACTTACATCCTTGACGAGCTCCTCCAATTTTCCTGAGAAATCCAACTCGACCTCCCCCCCCCTCCCCTCCCCCAGATTCAGGCCATTCAGCCTCTCCAAATTCAGTCCTGATGCATCGTTGCTTCATCTCCTTCCATTGGCACCCCTACCTGAGTACCCACTGTGCAGTAAGTGCACAGGGATGGTAGGAAGATCCCCAAGAGCACTTAAGGCTAGGGGTGTAATCGGCTAGTCACATATCCGGATATTACTCGTTTGATATTTGTTTTCATATTTTCTCTTCGGATTCTGATCGGATACGGATGTTATCGAGTTGCGTCAAATAAGATTTGAATGGATATGAACATCTTAAATATACATTTTTTTATCGAACTGCGCGCCATTTCATTAAGAGAGAACCCCCCCCCCCCCCCCCCCCCCCCCGGGAAATTAGGATCCCCCAGGCAAAGGCACACAACCTCTAAGACCTGTTGGAGCCGATCCTAGCAACTACTCCCGGAGGGCTTTTTCCCCAGCCAAACACCATAAGTGCCCCTCAGCCACAACTGACTGGACCACAACATGAGCATCTGGCCTGATTTTTTCAAAGACGCAAGCATTTCTATGCTTCCACAACTCCCAGCAAACAAGGATGACCAGAGAGTTAAAGCCCTTCCTTCCCACCTTAGGCAGGGAGTTTGCTGCGTGACCCCACCATGATTTGAGTCGAGCAACATGGTCAGGCGGCAACACGCCCAGGCCTAGCCCATGCAGCACTAAAGCCCATACCTCCCTGACCAACACACAGGAGGATAGCAAGTGGTTGATCGTCTCCGGTGCTTGGTCGCAGAAGGGGCATGCCGGCTGATGGGGCAAACCACGCTTGGACAAGCGATCTGAGGTCCAACTATTGATGGCCAGCCATATAAAAAACTTGCAGTTTGTTGGGGCCCAAGTTTTCCAAATCCGCTTCCAAGGGGAGAATTTGATGGTGTTAACAAACATTGCGTTACAGGCAGATTTGCTGCTCTAGCACCCAGTAGAAGAAAGCCTCCAAACATGCTTATCTGGTGTGTCAAGTTGAAGGACAGCACCCTCCACCAGATCCCAAATATGGAGGTAACCAGCCAACACCTGAACTGTTAAGGCTCCCTTGATACCTGAGATCCAACATCTGTTGGAAAGAGCCTGACTCACTGTACGCCTTTTAGCTACTCTCTTGGGAATTGCATGGTAGAGCTCGGGGGCTAAATCAGCCACACATCTGCCCTGCAACCATTTTTCTGTCCAAAAAAGAGTATCCTCACCATTGCCAATGGTAACTTCAACTTCCATTTTGAACAAGGCTGCCAAGAGTAAGGGGTATGCCAAGATAGCAGCATGGGAAGCTGCCTACCGAGCAAGAGTGGATGTCTCCAGGGCGGCTAATGTCTTCCTCAGAGCAATGGATGGGAATGGCAGAGCTCTTTGAGTATACGGTCATACGAATACAAATATAGATTGGATAAGGATCGAATACTGAATACTCGGACTCAGATACAGATAGGATCTAAGCCCTCTTAAATGGATCCAACTCGAATATGGACGGATAATATCTGTATCATTTACATCCCTACTTAAGGCGATCAACACTTGGATGTAGAAGATTGAATAATTGGAGTGAACTCTAGTTGTGTTGCTGCCGACAGAGGAAAAAGTAACCCTAGGGGTAAAAGTTGTGAGCTTCAAGGTTTTTTTGTCAACCATAAGCTTAGGTAACCAGATACTATAAGACTAATTGGACTTGAGCAGTTGAGCTATTGCCTTGCTCCTTAGCCCTAGGTGACTTGTACAACATAGTTGGTCTAGGAAATTAGAATTCATATCTATGCAGAGTCTTAGCTTATGCAGTAACATGAGTTTTTTTTCACATACGCAGGAGAGCTGCACATCATTATATTAAGGAGAAAAAGGTCCAAAATAGTCCATCAAAGATACAAAGGAGGCCTCCTTAAGGCGGCCAGTATACACCGTACATGAACACATCCATTGTACACAACTCACAAACTACCCTCCTCACACGACCTAAGCACTATCCTATCAACTCTCCAATCTGCAGGGAGGAGAGGGCATTTGCTCCTGCAAGAATCCAGCAGGAGATCTCCCTGGCCATCGTCAGAACAGTGCCAACATTAGGAGCACTCCCATCCAAAACACAACTCTTTCGATGCTTCCAGATCATCCAAGCACCAAGAACCACCAGGCAATTGAAGCCTTTTCTCAACTGATCAACTCTTGAGCTACTATCCCTCCAGACCTCAAAAGATAACTTATTCTGCTGTAGGCATAGATTCTGGAGGCCACCAAGCTAGAGCAGCTCAAACCAGATTTGTCTGGAGAAAACACACCCCAGAAACATATGAGCTTATACTTGAGCTATTCGAGCTCAACTGCTCAAGCTCACTAGGTTCGTGAGCTTTGGCTCATTTGTTTTTTTCTCTCGAAAGCGCAGGGGAACTGCGCCTTAAATTATATTAAATGTGAAAAAACAAAGGTCTATAGAAGACCAAATTACAAAGCACTCCTTACGGAGGCTAGAAACAAGCATATAGGAAGGGGTCCATGAAAATCACACTTCTACCACCAACTAAAGAAAGAGCCATCAAGAGTTAGGCAAGGGAACAACCAAATAGGAAAGTCCCTTGGGTCCAGCTAATTCCGAAAGACTTCTCATCATCAGCCTGCTTAAGAATTAGAGATAGGCTGGGTGTCACTCTATCAAACACACATCTATTGCGATGATTCCAAATCATCCAGTCTCCCAAAATGATGAGAGAATCCAGTCCTTTCTTGATCATCCTCTATACTGCCTCTGAAGCCAACTTCCACCATTCCAAGAAGGATGTGAGGCTTGGTTGTGGAGCTAGGATGTGTAACCCAAATTTTCTTAACAATTTATACCAGAAATTTCTTGCAAAAACGCAGGATACAAGGAGGTGGTTCAGGGTTTCAGCCTCTTGATCACATAATAGACAAATGTTTGGGTGATTCAGACCCCCTTTTTGCCAATCGATCAATAGTCCAACATCTGTTTTGGGCCACAAGCCAAATAAAAAAACAACACTTTGATGGGGCCCAAGTTCTCCAGACTCTTTTATAGTGGCCAAAGGTACTGGATTCTAAGAAAGTACCTTTATATGCTGCTTTTGCCGAGTATTTGACATCTAGAGCTAAGCTGAAAATGTGCCTATCTTCTGTGTTAGGCTGCAGCCCAATTTCCGAGAGGGATTCCTAAAGCTTTAGATAATCTGCCAAGACCTCAACTGTAAGAGCCCCTTTTATATCTGAAATTCATCTTCTGTTCAATAAGGTTTCTTTCAGTTGATAATTCTTCTTGGGATTAAAGTATACAGTCTGGGAGCAATGTTAGAGATTCTTTTGCCATGCAGCCATCTATCAGTCCAGAACAATGTATTTGATCCATCCCCAACCTTAGAAATCAGTACCATGGAGAAGAAATCAAGAAAGCTCTAGCTTTGCTTGGGAGTTGGGACCTGTATGGGAAGGTGTTGAGCACCAAATATGGTAGTGCGGACTGTCCGCGCCTGGGGCCGGACGGTCCACGGTCTGGACTGTACGTCGTAGTGGCGCAGACCGTCCGCGCGTGCGCAGAATCAGTTAGAGTTTTGATTTTCTTGCGGAATTTGTTAGCTAAACTTGCGGGATTAACTCAAGAACCGACTTGTAACGGGTCCATACCTCCTCTTTTTATATAGATGAAGGGCTACAACCGATTGAACTCCCCACAATGGATCAAATCAAATCTACTTATCGTTTTTACCTTATGCATTAGGAGTAGCTCTAGTTTAGCCTCCCTCTACCTCAAATCTTCAACTCTCTTCGGCTCTACGTCGACTAGAGGCGTCTTGGGTGACGTGCCAACACCATGACACACCCTAGGATCTCTCCTCCCCGACGGGGTCCCTTCCGGGAGGTGAGATCTAGGTCTGCTGCGAAGAAGACCCACTGCGCCATCGCGGACCGTCTGAGCCCTAGACGCGGATCGCCCGGACGTACGCAGAGTAGGAGACGCTCCTGCGCCTAGGTCACGGACCGTCCGGACCTGTGCCGCGGACCGTTTGCACCTCCGCAGAGAGCACTGTCAGGCGATCCGTTCCAGTGTTCGGCGCCCAGATCGACGCCAACACACTTTTTTGGTGACTTCGTTGGGGACCAGGTGTCTAGATCTACTATAAATCAGGCCCTCAAATGGCCGGTTCTAAAGATCACACCGATATTTCCCTAGACAATATCCTGAAGCCGGTTGTTGAAAGTCTGACGGCTGAGGGGCAACAACAATACGAAGACTACATGCGTCAAGCGAAGGAGAAATTCTTGTCACAATACACAGTAGATCGCCACCAGAAGGTTGTCAAACATGGAGAGACCGACGTCGTATCTCTTCTATCTTCGCTTCAAGTCCCCAACGTAAGTAAACCCGACGACATCCAATCTATTAAACATTATGTACAGGGCCGTGCCGGCAAAATCTGAGGCCCTGAACAGGTTTTAAAATGAGGCCTCTTTTATTGGTGGAGGGCACCAGCCTACAGTGAATGAAACGTCGTAAAACTACATGTATACATGTTATGGCTAAACTCACGCCTCACAGTCATATAATAGAAGCATGTGCAGAGACGGAGCCAAAACGAATGAGAGGACTAAACGAAACTGCTACCGTATAAGATCTTTTTTGCATTATATCATATATATACATTTTAAATTTTGGAGGAGTCTTTAGTGGAGTAGGGGCTGGAGCCCCGTCCACTTCACTATTGCTTGCGTCACTGAGCATAAGTACAGACAGATAAGTAAAAAATAGGGATTAATGTTGTATTTCTATTTTATAAATGTACTATAAACCTACACGTTTGGGCCCCAAAGATTTAGGGCCCCTGTTCCATCGCACACTTCGCACACCCTCTGGCCCAGGCTTGATTATGTAGATCAGCAGCAGAATCAAATGAAACAACAGATTCGAGGGCTAGAAGAATCAATTAGAAAATTAACACGTGCGTTGGAGAAGTCTTTTGCTCCTAGTTTTCCATCATATGAAACTAGTAATAGGATATCAATGTCTAATACATCGGCAACAAATGGGGATTCGTAGCCCCAACCATTATATGGTATGCCGATGAACTCGTATCCAGGACAAATACCACCACCGCCATCCCTGTTTGGCAGTTCGACGCCCCTGGACATGGTCAGACTGTCCGAACTTTTGCTCGGACAGTCCGACGGTCCGACCCTTACACGGACCGTCCGGCTTTCCCCGTCGGATAGTCTAGGGCTGCAGCAGGACCACCGCGTGGCACCCCAATAGTAGCGGACACAACCGGGTAGTTTGGATTTACCACCGGACAGACTGGATACGCATACATAGAACCTACTGTTGCACACTATGCACCAAATTATTGTGCACCACAACAGCAGTACGTTCCACCCCCTACATATTTAAACCACAACGCACCATATGATCACAGGCCGATCAACATTATCAATTGGTCACGACAAGAAGGTCGGCATAGCAATGGCCGACTGAATGAGCCCCACAGCCTAGGGTCTGGTGGTCTGCCACCGGGCGCAATGGAGAACATTAGGGAAGAGATGGCTAAACTATTTCGAGATAGGCTCGGAGTTAGTGTAGCCAGAGTAGGGCAGTCATATCAAAAGCCATATAATCATTGGTTTGACACTGTCCCATATTCACAAGGGGCAAGGATAACAAAGTTTTCTAAGTTTTCTGGTGAAAATGGTAGAAGCACACACAAACATATAGGCCAGTTCCTAGCACACCTAGGCGAATTGGCCGATGGGGAAGCCTTTCGTGTTCGTTTATTTTCTATATCCCTTGTACCGCTTTTTCATGGTACGCCGCCCTGCCTCCTAATTCCATTAATTTCTGGAATGATTTAGAGAGTAAATTTCATGAACATTTCCTTTTCGGGGAATATGAATTAGGGTTAGCTGATTTAGCCTTAGTCCGACAGGGATGCGAAGAATGGTTAATGGTTATATATGGAGGTTCCGGGACACTAGAAACTGATGCTTTCGGATCCTTGTCGCAGACAAAGAGCTAGCAGGGCTGGCTTTTAATGGGTTGCTATCCTACTGAAGAGACAAATTAGATGGCGCCCAGTTCTTTTCAATAGATCAGCTACATCAGCGGGCTTTGGCTTGTGAAAGCCGATGTAAAGAGACATCAAAATCGGCTACCCGTACTATACATCTAGTAGAGCGTGACAGTTCTGATAATAAATCCATAGATGTATATATCGCTGAGCTTGTTTGGCCAACGAAGGCCAAATCTTCTGCATGTTCTTCTTTGCAGCCGGTTCAAAAGAATCGACAAGAAGGAAGTTAAATTTACTTTTAATGTTACCAAATGCGATAAAATATTTGACGAGCTACTAAAAAATGGCAACATTAAATTAACACACACTATTCCTCCTCTAGATGAATTAAAAAGACGTGCTTACTGCAAGTGGCATAATTCTTTTTCCCATGTCACCAATGATTGTAATGTTTTTCGTCGACAGATATAATCGGCCGTAAATGAGGGCCGGTTGAGTTTTCAGGAGATGCAAGTGGACACAACCATTTCCTATCAATATGATAGAGCTACCAAGCAAAAAGGTCTTGGTTCGGCCCGAAGTGGCTGATAAAGGCAAAAGACAAAAACATCGTCATTGGTGATCCTCGCACGTTGAGTATATCAAAAGGAGGGATTGCTTGGAAGATTCTGGACAAGAAGACTAACAAGTCTGGAGGCGCCGGGGGGCAGGCTCAGTCGAGCAGTCGAGCAAAGCTCCCTAACTCGAGCATCGCGGGCCGTCCGAGCCCTGGGCGCGGACCGTCTGATGCTCATGTAGACGGTCTGACTGACTCAGTCGGACAGTCCACGCATGGCCAGAGGCGTCGGCCTCCACACAGTGAAAAAGGAGACACAGGGGCAAAGCACACATGGTCAGTTGGTCAAAGCTGGCCCTACTTTTGATCAGTTGCTCTCCAAACGTGCTAGCAAGAAGACCGTTCTATGTGATTGGCCAACAAAGAAACCCCGATCAACAGCTAAAACGAAACGGCCGAATAAAACGGCCCGAAAGGTGACGCAACATAAAGAGGTGCTACAAGAAAAAGGTGTTGTTAGAGCCACCTAAAGAGGTGCTCCAGAAACTAAGTTTTTGTGGAGCAGCTCCACGGTGGAGTTTCTGGAGCAGTCCCAAACAGCCCTAAGTAGGTAGAATTTGTAACGACCCTTGTTACAATTATACTTGGGCTTTCCTTTATTGTTTCTTCTAAGCTCTAAGGTTTCCACAAGTTGATAAAGTGATACTACTACAAACCATATGAAACTCGTTATGTTTCTTTTTGTTGGATAACATTTTGGACGAGCTAAAAGATCTCCCCATCTTTGTTTTTCAGGTTCAGATGTGAATATGACTCCCAGTCACTCCGCTGGATGTTTTGATGTCAACGAGCATACACTCCCTCTGCTGGATGACTCCCAGTTAGTCCCCTACCCTCTGCTGCCAGAGTGTGGCTGCCTATTGGTACATACTGTAGCAAGGATAAATAGTTTCACAAGTAACCCTGCCTGTATCCTCATGTGGGATATTTTGATTATTAGTGATTAAGGTCCTGTTTGTTTCCTTCCAGGATTATTAGTGATTAAGGCTCTGTTTGATAAATAGTTATCTAGATTATATAATCCACCTAATAACCTATAATGTTTGTTTGCCTCCCAACTTATTTAAGCTGGATTATATAATCTCGAGGTTAAACAAACATGGCTTAATTCAGGTGCATTTAGGGTTTCTTAATCTATGTCGAAGTGTGCTTTCGTATCCTTTATTGCGCTTTGAATTCCTGATCATGCACTGGTGATGTGTACATGGCCTCGGAAAGGCATGCAAAGGCTGCATCCCAGTGGCACCAGTAGTCCGTAGTGCCTTCAGCTTTACCGCTGCTAGTAACTTCTGCACCTGATCAGTGGGCGACTACTGCTAGCTCATGAACAAGTTCCAGGTACCGTACGTGATGCACTATTCGCATTTGGCTCCAGTGGTTTGAAGAACGCCAATCACTTGCTGAAATCCCTGCAAAAGAAAATGTGAAACTTGTGAATATGTTGAGTTATGGTCTTCCGTTCGAGTGAATAGTCTGAAGATGCCCACTGCCCAGGTTGAACTGCATCAAGTATGACTTGGAGGAAAAAAAGATGCAAGGCACGTATTTCCCTAGTTTCAGAAAGGCGCCTGTCAAGCTGGTGCCCTCAGATTAATGGCAGTTGGCAATTTCTGGTAGTGCAGGCAACATGTGATTTCTTAGGCTCCATCACCATTGTTTGGGAATATTGCAACATTTCCCCGTGAAGATAAGGTGCATATTTTGTTGGACTGTCCATAAGAATTTGCAAGGAGCACTGCAATTGCTGGGAAAAAAAAAACTGCCCCAAACATCAGGGGAGACCAGCATGGAAGTTTTGCTCTCACCGTCTCACGATTGGCTTTGCACTTAATATTTTGCCCCGATAAAGAATGCATGCACGCATCACGCATGGGACCGGACTTGATCTCGGCCCGGCCCAGCCCAGCCCAGCAGCTGCATTAAAATGAATCCTTTGTTTGGGCTGATGCATAACGACCCAATGATTCAACTGAAACGAGCAGGCTGTTGAGTTGCAGCCGAAACGCAAGGCCCACCCAACTGTGATCCGTCGCTCGCGCTTTTAAAAGGAGGCCGCTCGTCCAGTCGTCCTCTCCCTCCAATCCTCCACCGCCGCCGGTGTCCTATGGGACATTCCCGTTTCTTCCTCTTCCAGTCAAAATCCCCTTCAATTCGTATCAATCTCCTTTAATCCATATAGATTGAATATAACCGAACAAGCCCTTATGTGACGACGGCTAGACGATTTGCTCCAATGGAACCAACTCTATCGTTCCCCTGCCCCTGGTCTCTCCTGTTCTTATTTTCGCTTCGTCAATTCTTTTTGTGTGTTTTTCTCTTTGCATCGCATCGACATGTATATCGAGCTCATCGATAGGTTCCTCTAGCATGATCACCAAAGTTGCTATGAGGGAGTTGCGGTGTGGTGCTCGGATATGAATAGACCATGGTGGAGTTTGTCAGGCTTCTCGTTCCTCCTTGTGGGCTTGGAGTTTGGAATACTCTCCAACATTTGATTTCCTTCTCAATCTAACATGAACACTCATTTTTCTTTTGAATTTTATATACTTATAAGATGGTGAATTAAAACAATTCACCATAACGGCTGAACTTTGGTTATTGATGACAACTTGAGGGAAGAATTTGTACCTAACGGATTGAAATTTTTATAATGCCATGTAATTCTTAGGAGACGTACTCTCATGGGAAATACAAGATTCCTTTGGAGGAGATTTTAGCCTCTCCTATCTTCTCTGGTCTTTCAAACTAGTCTTTTCTATTTTTTTCTTAAGGGCTAAATTGGGAAAGTTAGAGATAATTTGTAACCTCATTTTTCTAAGATCTAGTTTAGTAACCTTATTTTCCTATTTTTTTAAAAGAATTTTTATTTTTTTAAGAAAAATAAACTAATTTTCCTTGGTAAAAATGAAAATATTATGTGAATATATGGTTGCCAAACTAGCTCTAAGAAAAATTAACTTATTTTTCTTTAAAAGAATAAAAATCTTTTAGAAAAATGTTTCAAATTAGCCCTTAAATCCTCTCTAGGATTTTTTCTCAATCACCACAAATCTTAGAGAAGATTTAAGTTTTTAAACTAATCTAAAAAACCGATTCAGCGTGATTGTGCGTTTTCTCGGTAGGTTGCCACTATCCTGCAAACCGTGAAGGATCCCTAGCAGCTCTGCTAGACGGAAGTTTTGCTTGAGGAGATTTGTTCTACTTTTATTAATAATATATGTAAAAAACTATAAAACGTTTAGATCCCTTTATAACTTTTCTATTTTCTATATTTTTCCTATAAAAAATATTTCTATAAAATTTTTATGTAATTCGAATCTCTGGCTTTTTATGCACAAGACCGTATAAACTGTATTATCCATTAGACTATATTCAGAGCGAAATTTGGAATAAGAGATCTGATGGAGATGATAGTTCAAGGGTAAGGTTAAAAAATCATATTGCTGGGGTGATCAGGATACACACACCAAGGAAATAGGATCACGGATCGGACATCTCTCAGGTCATGATGAAAAACTCAAATTAGCACAACATTCCATTCCAAGGAACAAGTGAATGAATCAAGTACCCCAACCGCCCCGGCTCTGTACTCGCGCCGCCGACATCCTTCTGCCTCTGTCCCGGTCTGCTCGTCACCGCTGGTAATATCCTCTCCTGCTCTGTCCAGCCTCCAACAAACTTCGGGACTAGTATGCAGCACCGAAGTGTCCCGTGCGCGGAGGCAAGCAACGTACATGTGTTCTAGATTATGGAAGCGATAAGGTGAACCCGTTCAGTTTTTTCAACACCAGATCTCAAGGATTTTACCAGCGGCCTATGCATTTAGTTTTTGGAAATCTTGGGAGCTGTTGGAGAAGGTACCCACGGATTGGAATTAAGTGATTCATGGAGATTCTAATTCCCCTGTATTGGGAGATTTTATTTTTAGAATCTCTTGGGGACATGCGAGCTTTTGTATACTGTAGTTTATGCAATGAATTCTTTGGTGGAAATCACAAGTTGGTGGTAGTTTTAGTTTTACGTTCATTCAAATAACTGACAGTTTGGATGGGTGGAAATGAAACATTTTTCTTATAAAATTCGAGAAAAATAAATTATTTAGAAGTCAATCAACCAAAAAGTGATTCAATTTTATTATTTCTATTTGATTGTACAAGCAATTTAATTCTTAATGTTGTTTGGATAATTTGCATACAGAATTCCAATACAGACAAGCAAGGATTTCTCTGACTTTGCATCTATTTTCAAAAAAATAAGTGTGAACAGTTTACTTTACTGTAGTGCTAATTGCTAACATAGGTGAAAATAAATTGTAAATGATCAAACAATGGTATTGGAAAATAAATTATAAATGATCAAACAATACCTATTAAGTTCACATATAATACTTCCCTAAAGACTAGTCACACATAATAGTTTCACAAAGACATCAAGTTCGCACATAACAGTTTCACAAAGATAAACATATCAAGTTCGCATTGTTCGCATATAACAGTTCCACCAAGACATCAAGTTTGCACATAACTGTTCTAGAAAGACATCAAATTTATACATAACAATTTCACAAAGCCATTAACAGTTCCACAAAGACATGTTCTCACATAATCAGTTTCACACAAGTTCACCCATAAGGTGTTTCACGTCCTTAGCTGCATTATAAGCCACCTCTTCCTCGTTTCCATTGGAACTCGAGCTTACGTGCATTAGAGGTGATGATGTCATAAAGGTCAAGTTATGTGTCTTCATCAAGAACTTCAGCAGAAGAGGATAACTTCATACCGTCATTTGGTGTTTTGGGTCCGACTGCGCACCCGGGGTTGCCCCTCGAGGTGCTTTTTGGAGTAGGATGGTGTTACCGACTGTAGCTCGATGGTTCGTGCTGGATGTACGAGAAACAGTAGACAATCTTGTACAGGTTCGGGCCGCTTCGAGATGCGTAATACCCTACGTCCTGGTGTGGATCTTTTGTGTGGTGGGTTACAAGGGAGTTCTCTAGTGTGGGAGATGCTAGAGAGTTGAGTAGACGGCTAAGGAGTGAGATGTTTTTGAGGGGATGCCCCCTAGGCCTTATATACTCGACCGTGGGGCGTTACATGCAGATATGATAACAACGTGAGCCTAAGTAATAGTGAGCCGATTGAGCCTATCTTCCTATAATTCTGCCGACTTATCACCATTCAGTTTCGATGCCTGAGGATGCAGCGCGGGAAAGTCGGGTTACTGTTGTGGATGTTGCTCGAATCTGTTGGGTCGTTTGAGCTCAAGTTGATCCGATCTTGTGTTGATCCATTTCGCCATGCGTTCCTCCTAGGCCCACGAAGGGATGGCCTTGCGAAACATCCGACCCAGAGCCTTTCGCGAGGTCTTCTAACCTTCTAGTGGACCCAGGGGATATCTGTCCCCCACAAGCCCCCAATCTTTGAGTTGATTTTGAAATAATCGGCCCAAAGATTCAGGTCTAGCTTGCTGTTTTTGGATTTGATAAAGAATACCTCGAGAAATGGGCTTATCGAGTTATTGCTTCTAAGCTCTGAGTAACTTAGTGAAACCGATCTTCTATTACCCTCTACTGTCTTTATTCATCGGTATTCGCTTTACTCTTCAGAGGTCAACGCTTTGTCTCGTGCTTACGCCTTGGAGAACAACATTCTGCTCTCTGGGGTTCAGGATTTATTGGGTGCACCGGTGTAGCCCCCGAGCTTCGAGTGGATTATTGAAAATAATCCGCTCGAAGGTCTTCATCTCAAGCTTTTTTTAAAAATCATTTTCATCTTCATCTCGTGCTTTAGAAATCAGCATTAGTTCATGCTTTCGAGATCAGCATTCTATCTTTTGGGGTTGATGATTCATTGGGTGCACCGGAGGTGCACCCAATGGATGTAGCCCCCGAGCTTTGAGTGGATTACTAAATAATCCACTCAAAGGTCTTCATCTCATGCTTTTTAGAAATCATCCTTTTATCTTCGTCGAATGCCTTAGAGTTCAACATTATATCGCCAGCTTTATGCTTTAGAAATCAGCATACAATTTTGTCTTTGAGATCAACAACGCGGTCTACCCATGTCCTGTTAGGTTTTGAATTTTATTTGATCTGCGACAGATTGGACATCCGGTAGATGGCTCTTGGCCGGTCTTCATTTCGCTTTGTGCTTCCATGCTCCTGTTGATTAGACTTGTACTTCATCAACTATTTTTGGCTTTCCTCCGATCTCCGTCGATATCTTCCTTCTGTCTTGATACATTCATTGCATATATTGTGTGGATGTGACTGCTTGGAAAATCTATTAAAAATTCCTGGACGTCCCCCCAATGGGTGTGGGCAAGGGACGGCTTGGTGCGCTGAGCGTTTAGCAAACTGCCCCTGAGTAGTAACTTGACGTGACTGCGAGTGTAATCATATCGTCCAAGCAGTTGACTTGAGTCCCAATGGGTGTCGTGTTACGTGAAACGGCGTCAGCCGCCTGACTTGTTTCTAGACGATTTGAATTGCTTATTGAATATTTGCGATTGTTCAGTGACCGTGGTAGGAGATGAGCGGTTGCCTTCTTCCTCTATAAATAGAGCGCTTGCTGCACTGGCGTCTTCACACATCTGTCTACCGCTTGTTGCTTACTCTCTTCTCTTCCCTTCTACTCCACCATGGGCAAGAGCAAGAAAGGCGGAAGCTCATCGCACCATTCGGACGACAAGCGAAAGCGCGAGCCGACTCCTCCCTCGGAGGACTTCGACGATTCCGAGTACTCGGAGGAGGAGTTCTCCTCCAAGTCCGAGGGGTCGCCAGTCCACACCTCTCCCCCGGCGTCGTCCAATGACTCGGCCGATTCCCAGGGGATCGTCGCCGAGGTGTGGACATACATCTGGGCCATCGAGTGCTTCGGGCTCGAGGGCTCGGATGAGTCAGAGGTCTCCTCGGACGAGGAGAACTCCTCTGACTCGTCCGAGGAGGGAAGCGATGGTGACGACGACGGCGAGGGCGACGGCGACGACGGAGGCGACGACGATGGTGACGGCGACGGTGGCAAGGGCGACGGCAAGGGCGGCAGCGGCAGCGGCAAGGCCAGTGGCAAAGCGCCACTGGCTTAGATATTAGTATAGATAAATAGTAGTAGAAGTAGTATTAGTGGAATAATGTAGTAGTAGTTAGTAGTATAGCATAGTGTAATGTAATGTAGTAATGTAATGTGGTAATGTAATGTGTCGAAAAACTGGGAAGAAGACCGGCTCATAATGAGTCGGCCTTTAAGTTTGTGGAAGAACTTTCCTTTTTATATAATGAAGAAAATTTCGGCCCATTTTGTGCACATCTCTCAGCTTTCCATCGTCTTTTTATAGTCGATCGACAGTTTGTATTTGTGTCCAACGTAACCGTTGTTCTCAGGGATAATGACTGAGTAATGACTTGCGGTTGCTATATCGTATTTTAATTCTGCCTGTATTTACATGGAGAAAAAATGGCGGAGTTACCGCTGGTGTCTTCAGAGGTAACAGTCGAATGGTTCTTGGCGACATCAGCGTTTTAGATTGTAACATCCGAGTTCTGCTGAGCCACGTCGGCGTTATAGAAGTAACAGCCGAGTGGTGTTTGGCGACGTCGGCGTTTTAGAAGTAACCACCGAGTCGTTTCGAGCCACGTTGGCGTTTTAGAAATAACGGCCAAGTGACGACTGACGACGTCAACGTTTTTTAGAGGTAACAGCCGAGTCGTATTAGGTCACATCGGCGTTTTAGAAATAACGACCGAGTGATGACTAAGCACTTTTTAGAAATGGTGTCTGACCCGGGAAAACCCCATTTGTATCACGTCGCCGCACGCTTCTGCATTCTAAGCCCTAGCCTCACTTTTGCCTCCGAATTTCCTCTGTTTCCCTTTGATTTCGCTTCCGCTCAGCCCGCCAACGAAATTGCGATGGCACCCAAGCGGAAGAGTCAGAATTCTGCTGCAGCGATCATTCCTCCTATCGATTTCAACAGTCAATTGCCCTTCGCAGGTAATCATATGTCTGTTGTTTCCGAGTCGGATCTCCTCCATCTTGTCTCTGTTGGTGTTCTTCCACCGAAGGAGCTTTGCTCTTGGCGGATTTGTCATGGGGTTACTGTCCCGATAGAGGATACCCACGAGTCCGTTGTTTACATCCCTTTTCTTATCCGCGGCCTTGCTCTTCCCATTTCTCCCTTCTTTCACGGTCTCCTTGACTTTTACCATCTAAATCTGACTCACCTGAATCCCAACTCTATTTTGCAAATTTCTGCCTTTGTTCACCTGTGCGAAGCTTACCTTGGAATTCTCCTTCACTTCAGTTTGTGGAAGTACTTGTATCATTGTCACCCTGGGATGGCTGGGGAGCAGCATCAGCTCATGGGTGGTGCGAGTCTGGAGATGCGCCATGGTTGGAAAACGAAATACCTTGACATCCCACTCAAGGATAGCATTAAAGGATGACTCTTAGAGTGGTTCATTATGGAAAATCATGGCAAGTCTCTCCCCCCTCGGTCAGGGAGACAACCGGATGTTCGCGCTCCAAGTTGGATTGAGTCTCCCACAGACTTGGAGATAGCAGAAGCCAAAGTTATACTTGCTGAAATTTGCTTGTTGAAGGAGAGAGGTCTGACCGCTGAAGCTGTGGTTGCAGACTTTGTTTTTAAGAATATTCAACCACTGAAGGATAGGGCATATCCAGCTTATTTGTATAGTGGTGTCACCGATTCAACCCAGGTTACCAACAAGAGGATTCCTGCTGTGGATTTGGTGAGTCGATTGGAAATGATCCTTAGAGGCAAGGTATCAAACACTGGTGCTCCTATTGCATATTCTGCTTGAAATCTGCCGCCTTCCAAGTCCTTTTTCGATTTTGTGTCAAATCCTCCTGCTAGTGACATTGGTTTGGGTCTTAGAGTGTGACCCTCTCTTGAAGAAGTTGAGGTTCTGGTTGCTTCGCTTGGAGATCTTCCCAATGATGAGAGGCAAGTTCACTTTGAGATGCCTATGAGTCTAGGTGATGCAGAAATAAGTGCTATGCTGGACATGTTGGCTGGGGATTCTTCTGACTCGGTCCCTACTGAAGCAATGGCTGTTGCAACTATCCCAGAGCCTGAGAAAACCATGGATACTCGAAGGCCTGAAGGTACTCGTCCGAAACATCTTCGCCAAGTCAGTCATCCAGCTGCTCCTGTCGAGGGGAAGAAAAAGAAAAAGAGACGGCTTCGGCGAGTGTCGTGCTTGGATCGTGATGCCAGCCCTTCTGTTCCTGCTGCTAAAGAAGTACCAGTGGAACTCTTTACTGGAGCTGATCCCAATGGGTGTGTCCCTGCTGATGCTGAACCCAATGGGTGTGGCCCTGCTGATGCTGAACTCAATGGGTGTGGCCCTGCTGATGCTGATCCCAATGGGTGTGGCCCTACTGATGCTGATCCCAATGGGTGTGTCCCTGCCCGAGCTGAACCCAATGGGTGTGACCCTGCACCGTTTATTGTCCGTATTGTTGACGAGGATGAGGAAGAAGAAGAGGAAGTCCCCTTAGTTTGGAAGAACAGTCGACATTACAGAGTCAGTGGGGGGAGTAGCGATATTCCTTCTCCAGCTTTGTCTGCTCTTGTTGGTCTGCAAGAATTATCCAAAGCAAATTTTGATCAGGCTCTCAAAGATGTCGTTCCTGAAGATATGCTGTCCGAGCCAGCTAATGGTGATATGATGGACGTTTGTTCTGACATCCCAGAGGTGGGGTTAGATTTATCCCGAGCAGCGTCTCGTGCCTCGTCGACCTTGGAAGGCGGTCTTCGGAGTCAAGAGGTTGGTCAAGGTTACTCAATTCCCATGGAGGTGACTGAGAGTCCTTTAGCCTTAGAGGTGGCTGTAGCGGAGAACCCAAGCCTCAAGGATGGTGCCAGCGGTTGCCCAGCCCCCGAGGGTGTTGCCGGTAATGATCCGGCTCGGGTGGGTAGCGCGAGCTGCGACCTAGCCCCCGAGGGTGTTGCCGGTGATGATCCGGCTCTGATGGGCAGTGCAGGCTGCAACCCAGCCCTCGAGGGTGTCCAAGCGGGCTTCCCTTCTCATACCTCCATGGATGTCCACGTTGGGTCTTCTCCTCCACGTTCTGATGGCATGGTAACAGCGCATGCTTCAAATGAGGAAGTCGCCTTAGAGGTCGGCGCACCAGATTCTAGAGTTCTGATGCCTGCTGGTGGTGCTGAGTTGATCCCTGGTGATGTTCTTCAAATTGCCCCGGTTGATATTCCTTCATCAAGCCACCACCTAGCTTCTCGTGACTTGGGATTTCCGTCATTCTTCTCTAATCTTCAGGTAATTCGGCTTTTCTGGTTCTGGCAATACTCCTGGCTAGTTACCATCTTTGTACTCATTTATTTTCAATATCAGGCTTTGGTCGACGGGATGGCTGATCAATTGAGATCACAAGGTGCGTCTATCCCCGAAGGAGCTCTGTTTCTGACGCACTGGAATCCGTGGCTGCTTCAGAAGCAGATATCTGATTTGAAAATGACAAATACTGGTTAGTGTATTTGTTTCTTTCTTGGCATCTTGATTAGTCTGTTTTTAATTGTGTGCCCTTCTTCGACTGTTTTTTGTTAGATATGGCCTGGCGGTACTCTGAACTCGAGGAGAAGTATTCTCAAGGTCAGACCGACCTGGCTTGGGTTTCTGCTTCCTTAGATGATGCCAACTCATTGAATTCCTCTCTTAGTGCTTAGCTTGACTCTGAAAAGGCGGCTAATGAAGTAAGCTTACTTGACTTTCTCTGCTGTGTTATCACTGCTTACTAGGTGTTTGAGGGCTGATTCTTGTTTGTAGGAGGAAAAACGTGTACTTGCGGTCTCTCGCAATAATCTTGATAGGTTGTATCATGACGCCAACAATTCTTTGACTATCCTGGAGAGGAGTCATCGTTTTACCATGGCAGATTTGGAGCACCATCGTCATGAGCTGCAAGTGTCCCAGGATGAGGTCCTTCATCTTAGGCAATTGGTGTCGAGCAAAGACTCCGTCATCAAGGATCTGCGCGCCTCCAAAAGATCGGTCGTCCAGGAGCTAGAAGCTGCTCGACTGGCTACCAAGACTGCTGAAGACAATTCCACCATTCTGAGGGCTCAGGGCGACAAGGCTATGGATAAAGCCATTCGCGCGGGGCGGATCTTGATGAGGAGACCGGGCGTGATTGTTCCTGATGATATAGTTGCCGATGTCGAAGCTGCTTCTGACTCCACAAGTCGCCCTTCTTCATCGGTTGCTCCTGAGAAAAACATTGCCAAGTAGAAGTACTGAATGCATTCACGAACCATATGTGTACATGATCAATGTGCCCAAATACTATGTTAGAACGTGCTCTTGGTACTGAATGCTATTTTTGTTTTTCTGTTGTTTGAATTCAACAGTTGTTACGATTGCAGAAGTAAATATAGTATGCTAGTTTCGAAACTTCTTCCTATTCTTGTGAGGCATAGAGGTCGCCCTAAGATGAGTGATCGTAAGCATGTTTATACTAGGTCGAGTAGATGTGAGCATGTCGCATTGCCTCAAGTCACTACTGACTTAAGCCGATTGCTCCGTTAGTAGGGTATAATGGTCACCCTAAGTCAAGTAAGCGCGAGCATGTTGCACCGTCTTAAGTCACTGCCGACTTAAGCTTATTGCTCCGTTAGTAGGGTATAGTGGTCACCCTAAGTTAAGTAAGCGTGAGCATGTTGCACCCTCTTAAGTCACTGCCGACTTAAGCCGATTGCTCCGTTAGTAGGGTATAGTGATCACCCTAAGTTAGGTAAGCGTGAGCATGTTGCACCATTCTTAAGTCACTGCCGACTTAAGCCGATTGCTCCGTTAGTAAGGTATAGTGGCCGCCCTTAGTTAAGTAAGCATGAGCATGTTGCACCGTTCTTAAGTCACTGCCGACTTAAGCCGATTGCTCCGTTAGTAGGGTATAGTGGTCACCCTAAGTTAAGTAAGCGTGAGCATGTTGCACCGTTCTTAAGTCACTGCCGACTTAAGCCGATTGCTCCGTTAGTAGGGTATAGTGGTCACCCTAAGTTAAGTAAGTATGCAGAAATAAATAGTTCTAGTGCCTCTGAGAATGAAGTCTTTTTATTGATGATGTATTTTCTGATTACACAATACAATGCTGCCCCGATAGCCTTTGAAATCTGGCTAGGGGTAAAACTTCCTGAGATGCTCTATATTCCATGAATTCCCTATTTCCATGCCGTCCATTTGAGTAAGTCGATATGATCCTGGCCGAGTGACTTCTGCTACCATGAATGGCCCTTCCCATAATGGCGACAATTTGTGCCGTCCTTCCCCCGTTAGAATTCGGCGGAGGACCAGATATCCCACTGCGAAGGATCGATGTCGTATGGCTTTATCATGATAGCGCCTCAGAGTTTGCTGGTACCTGGCTGACTGAATTACTGTATTCAATCGTTCTTCTTCCAGTATATCAGTATCCTCCAGTCTAGTAGCTTCAGCTTTAGCTATGTTTTCAAAGATCAGCCTTGGTGCCCCAAGCCTGAGATCGGCAGGTAGTACTACCTCCGAACCATAGACCATGAAGAAGGGAGTGTTTCCATGCAAAGCTCGGCTAGGTTGAGTTCTTAAGCTCCAAACCACATACGGTAACTCTCTGATCCACTTCCCTACGAACTTTTCATTCTTGTCAAAGACTTTCTTCCTAAGTGCTTCCAATATCATTCCATTAGCCCTTTCTACCTGACCGTTGGCTCTTGGGTGTGCTACTGATGCATATTTGATATGGATGCTTCTTTGTTCGCAGAAATCAAAGAATTCTGAGCTAGTGAAATTGGATCCCAGGTCAGTTATAATGCTATTCGGTATTCCGAACCTGAATATTATATCTTGTATGAATTCCACTGCCTTAGCTGAAGTCAGAGAAGCGATGGGTTTGTACTCTATCCATTTAGTGAATTTGTCAATGGCAACCAACACGTGAGTGTATCTTCCTTGAGCTTTCTTGAATGGTCCAATCATGTTCAGTCCCCAGCATGCAAATGGCCATGTCACAGGTATGGTTTGCAGTTGCTGTGCTGGTAAATGCTGCTATTTTGATAAATATTAGCAAGCTTCACACCTCTGGACTAACTCGGCTGCATCACTCTTTACTGTTGGCCAGTAGAAACCAGACCTGAAGATCTTCCCAACCAGAGTCCTGGATGCTGCGTGTATCCCGCATTGCCCGGTGTGGATCTCATCTACTAGTTGCTTCCCAGTAGCCGAAAGAATGCACTTCATGAAGACTCCCGTTGTGCCCCTTCTGTACAGTGCTTCCCCAATGAGAGTGTAGTGAGCTGACTGCCTTGCGATGCATTCTGCTGCAGCTTTGTCATCCGACTCCTCTTCATTCTTTATATATCTGATGATTGGTTCCCTCTAGTCATCAGAATCTGAGTCTGGCTGGCTCAGAACATTGCACTCTTCTGCCCGATCTAAGGAAATACTCGGGCGTGGTACTTCTTGGATGAAAACCCTAGGTGGTACCTGGGTCCGACTGGATCCTAGTTTTGACAACGCGTCTGCTGCCGCGTTGTGATCTCTCTCCACATGATGAAATTCCAGCCCTTCAAATTTGTCTTCCAGCTTTCGGATGGCTATGCAGTACTTGCCCATAGAGTCATTCGAGCAATCCCATTCTTTATTTATCTGACTTATGACCACCAGTGAATCTCCGTATACCATCAGTGCGACGGAACCTCCCAAGTAATCAGGCCCACCTACAGTTGTCCTTGTCTAACAGACATCAGACACCCTGTAGATGTTCCTAAGTTACTTGACAAGCTCGGTATCTTTCCTTACCTTACCAGGAACGTTTCACCCGTCTTGCAGACATTACAGATCATCGGAGATAAAGAAATGCGGAAGCGAATTACATAAAATTACATTTATTTCCAAAGTAAGCTCAAGTTAAGTTATTACAGACCAGTTCTAAAAACGAGTGCATAAAAGTATTAATTATACAAACCAGGGAGACACAAACTCCTCCCGAAGGACTAAAAACAAAAGATCTTAAGATGGAGGACCGAGTCCTCCCGCACTTCATTCCTGTTTCTCTTCGTTGGGAACCACCTTAGCACAGAAGCAGCAAAAATCTGCTACTTCCCCACCTAAAAACAACAAAGGGATAAACCCTGAGTATGGAATTACTCAGCAAGTCTTACCCGACTAAGGAAAAGACTCTCAAGGGTATGCTGGATAAGTAGGAGTCAAGGGGAGGCTTTAGCAAAAATCAACTTATACTTTTGCAGAAGTTGTTTACTAAAGTGAGTCCTTACTTTCAATCTTTTAACGCCATATTAAGTATTAATAGACTCCATTTGCATCTAGTCTAATTTCTCGTCACATCAAGACAACATCATTTTTGTCCATAGTTTTCACATCCTGACTCTAGGTTGTAGAAAAGTGACCAAGTCTTCATAACCGCGAAGGTACGGCGATCCGAATCGATTATACTCAGCTGAGGATCTCCAATCACACGACATATGTAGCACTTAACCCTTGCATATGTCAACCCGCCACCGGGGTTCTTAAGACCGGATCAGGTTCACGCAAACCGAGAGCACAGATACACCACCGTCCAGCCTCTTGCCACGGAGGGTACACGCTACTCTCGCCACCGCTCCACTCCCATTTCGTGTTATCTTATTCCGGCCTTAGTCTGCCCGAGGCAAGGCTTACCCATGACGAGGCATGTGACCAGTTAAAGGGTCCTCGGTCAGCACGCCTACATACGCGTTAATCCTTAACCAACCTGGGTAGAACATCACCTGTTCCTACCCCCAAGTCTCAATTTGAGTATTTCCATCCTTAGGATTGTGTCTGTTCCTTAGGAGGAAAGAGCATCTCAGGGAACTTTGCAGTAAGATCCCACTATTGCTCCAATTGAAAATATTCTTGTGGGTAGAAGCCATCCTCTCCATGGTTAAATTGAGGACAACCTCTATCCACAAGATCTAAGCAAGGCTAAGCATTTTTGTAAATCATACTTTTGATACTTTACAGAAGTATCTAAACAGGTATGGATATCAAGGAAAGTAATGCATCAAAGGGTTTTAGGTAACTCCTATAAACCTAATGCACATTTCACTAGACTTAAAGTGTGCGAAAAGTATTTAAAAACATCAAGGGAGGTGGCAAATGCACCGGGGCTTGCCTTTGTTATCAGAGGTGTCTGGCTCGGATCCACAGATATCAAAATAAAAGCAGTTATCCGCCTGAGGATCAGAGGTGGGTGGTATCCCTTCTTCAAAAACTTCTTCTTCTTCTTCTTGCTCTAATATAATCATATACATGTATAAGAATGGATGTCATGGAATGCTCATGAGGATGCAAAGGTAACATAAACTTATTATTTATGTCTTGAATACAACTTTCCTTCACGGAGTTCCGGGAACTTAGGGTTTCCGGAGTCGGTAAAGGAGTTCATGGAGCAGGGGGGGTGGTTTTGGGTTTAGTGATCAAACAAGGTCCAAATCAACCCAAATTCTACCCAAGGCTTCTAAATATTGGTTTAAGTGCCCATAAAAAGTTTGGGCATTTTTGGACTTACCAATTATTTTCTAAAAATCCATTACTAATACTTTTAACTACTTTAAATACTCTAAAATTTCTTACTTCCACTAAAAATCACAAAATTATTTTTATTAAATTCTAGGGAAAATAACAAGCCTAGGAAAATTGGTTTCACAATTTTAGCATTTTTCTACATTTTTCTACAGATTCTCAAAGTTCTACTGAAAAAGAAAAGGAAAAACTCTTCAACAGTACTGGGCCGCTTTTGGTCCAGCCGGCCCAAGCCCGGGCGGATTCGCGCGCGCGCCCGCGCCCGCGAGGCGACTTTGCGCAGAGGCCCTCGGGTTTTTGGTTAACTGGGAACGAGTTCTTTTACTATTTCACAGAGCCGCTGACAGTTCACGAAAAAGCCCTCGGTGTTCTGTCAATTCACAATTTGAAGCCCCCGACGGCGTTCGAGCACGGCCGCGCTCCGGCGAGCGGCAGACCGGCCGAACGGGGCAACGGCTGAGCTCTCCGAGCGGTGGACACGAAATTGGGGTTAGCCAGACCATTTCCCCTAACTCAATCGCACTAATGGTGGACTAGGGAGCTCCGGCCACGGTGGCCGTAAGCACAACGGCGAGACAGTCGTGTTCCCGGCGATGGGCGCCGGTCTAGTTTGATTCCTTGGTTCGGTAAGCATCACGGAGGTATGAGCATGCTTAAACGAGGAAGCAACGGGCGGGTACTGACCGGAGTTGGGCTGGCGTCGGTGAGCTTGAAACACGGCGGCGGAAAACCGATTTGGGGGCAACGAGCAATTCAGGCGAGCGGGTGGACGATCAAGTGTGGAAGTGGGTGCTAGAGCTTCACAATTTCATGGCGCAACTAGCCCTGCCCTCAATTTATAGACGCCGGGGCGGTGGTCCGTGAATTTGGATGGGACATACGGCGGTCGGAGAGGGGAAAGAAGCTCTGGCTTCGGGAGTTCGTGGCCAACGACGTGGCGGTAACTCCGGTGAGCCACGGAGGGTTCAGAGGAGATCACGGCGACACGGTGAAAGTATAGAGCCACGCGGCACCCGGCCGAGAGGCGGCGGTCGACGACGAGTTCTTTACTGCGGGCGGCGAGCCAGGGGGGGATGTCGTCGGAATGGTGGCCAGCTCACCGGTGACGAGGATCTTTACCGCGACGGGCTTATCTGATGACCGTCGAGCACGAATCACAGCGACGACGATCGACGGCGACGGCTATCGGCGGTGAGGACGAAGGGATTCTTCTTCAGTTAAACCGGTCACTGTACCATGGCGAAAACTCATCAGTGCTTCTGACCGAGCGACTTTAGAGTAAATTTTCTCCCGATTTCATGTGACAACAGGTCCAAGTCTCTGCACCAAAATTGTAGTGCTACATACCAGCTACAACTTAGCTATAGGATTTGATCACATTGGAGCACTGGATCATGCTTGAATCTGAGCTAGAAATTGATGTCAGTTCACTGCTAAACTGAATTTCAGATCAAACAGCCTGACAGCCAGTTTTGGACTGGGTTTTTCTCCAAATTTCTCATAACAACTATGCTTGCACCCTTTAGCAAAGTTGTTCTCCTATTATTGGTCTTCAACTTTGATGTGGTGACCTAGGGCAAAAACTCTATATCCAGAAAGATATAAAGCCCCAAAGTTGAGCCAATTCACTGATTTTTCAGACTTAGAGTAAAACTCAAATGAGGTTCATTTTGCATTTAGGTCCAAAACTTAGGGTTTGGCCCTCAAGTCCACATATTTGTGATCCAATTGACTTGAAACACTTATTTGACTTGGTTTTTGCACTTTAGCCCAAAAGTGGACTAATTTTGCACTTAGGTCCCTAGGGTTTAGTTTTAGGGTTTCCCAGGGTTCTGATTAGGGTTTTTAATATCCCAGGGGTATAAATGTGATTCAACTTTATTGTTGGGGTCACTTTATGACTTTTACCCAAAAGCCTTTAGGTTTTCTCAACTTTGGTTAAGTTTTACCCCTTTAACCACTATTTAGGGTTAAGTACTTAAACCAGGGTCCTATTTGTAAAACAGTAAAACAATACAACTTGTTTGAAATTTTTGCCTAGTGAATGCACTCTAGGTGTGTCAAACATATGCAATGCCCATGCTCATGGTGCCATGCTCAAGTTTTAGTTATAGTAACACCAGGGGTGTTACATCCTTCCCCCCATAAAAGAATCTCGTCCCGAGATTTAAAGTCCTAGGGTGAGTAATGGAAAAGGAAATGTGTCATGTTTTTATTTCCTGATTTCTGGTACAAGGCAGGGGTGGTGTGGGGGTTCATTCCTTTATTACACAGCTATACAAACTTTACAATTTACAAGAGGCTAGAAAGCCTGGGAAATTCTTATCTAAGAAATCCTGGGTTTCCCATGTAGCCTCATCTTCCGAATGTTGGTTCCACTGTATTTTATAAAACTTGAGAGTCTTTCTCCGGGTAACCCTGTCCTTTTGATCCAGAACTCGAATGGGATGTTCCGAGTATGTCAAATCTGGTTCCAGGACAACATCAGTCACTTCAACGGTTCGATCGGGAATCCGAAGACACTTCTTCAATTGTGACACGTGGAACACATTATGTACAGCAGACAGTGTTTCAGGGAGCTGAAGTTGATACGCCACTGGTCCATGTCTTTGAAGAATAGGGAATGGACCAATGTACCTGGGTGCAAGTTTTCCTTTTACCCCGAAACGCGATACGCCTTTCATTGGTGAAACCTTTAAATAGACATAGTCTCCTTCTAAAAAGAATAAGGGCATTCGCCGTTTGTCTGCATAACTCTTTTGTCGAGTCTGAGCTTTCTTCATATTATGAATGATTTTCTGAACCTTTTCTTCGACCTCTTTCACCATATCAGGCCTAAAGAAATATCTTTCACCAGGTTCAGACCAATTTAGCGGAGTTCGACACCGTCGCCCATACAAAGCTTCAAAAGGTGCCATCTTGATACTTTCCTGGTAACTGTTATTATATGAAAACTCCGCCAAAGGTAAGCATTCATCCCATTTTTGCGAGAAATCCAGGACACATGCCCGCAGCATATCCTCGAGGATTTGATTTACTCTCTCAGTCTGTCCACTGGTCTGAGGATGATAGGCCGAACTGTGGAGTAACTTAGTACCCAGGGACTTATGAAGTTCTTCCCAGAATTTGGATACGAATGGAGGTCCACGATCCGACACTGTAGTCTTCGAAATACCATGTAGACTGAGAATACGGGCAATGTATAATGCTGCATAAGTGGCTACTGTATATGTGACCTTGACAGGTAAGAAGTGGGCAATCTTGGTGAGTCGATCAACGATAACCCAAATAGAATCATACCCTTTGGCCGTCCTGGGCAATCCCACAATAAAGTCCATGCTGATGTCTTCCCATTTCCATGTTGGGGTTGGCAAAGATTGCAATGGACCAGCAGTTTTCATGTGTATGGCTTTGACACGTCTGCAAGTGTCACACTTAGCCACATAGCGTGCAATTTCAATCTTCATCTTCGTCCACCAGTAGTGTTGTTTCAGATCATGATACATCTTAGTGCTTCCTGGATGAATAGAATAGCGACTAAGATGCGCCTCATCTAAGATTTGCTGGCGGAGTTCTTCATTCTTCGGCACTACTATGCGGTTATTGAACCATAACACACCTTGATCATCTTCCTTGAAACATTGGGCTGTTCCAGCCCTTATCTTCTCGCGTATGTGCTCCATGCCCAGATTATCCTTTTGAGCATCAATTATCCTTTGCAACATGGTTGACTCAAGCTTTAGTTGATTCAGAGTCCCTTGCTGGATTATCCCCAGGTTTAATTTCTCCATTTCTTGACACAAAGTGTTTTCGGAGGTCTTTACCATAAGACAGTGGCAGGAAGTCTTACGACTCAATGCATCTGCCACCACATTGGCCTTGCCTGGGTGATAATGGATTTCCAGTTCATAATCTTTAATGAGCTCAAGCCATCGTCTTTGCCTCATGTTTAACTCTGACTGGGTAAATATATACTTCAAACTCTTATGATCTGTATATATGTGGCAGATGTTTCCCAGCAGATAGTGACGCCATATTTTCAGGGCATGAACCACAACAGCCAGCTCGAGATCATGTGTTGGATAATGCTCTTCGTGTCGGCGTAACTGCCTTGAAGCATACGCAATTACTCGGCCTTCTTGCATTAGCACACAGCCGAGCCCACTGCCTGACGCATCACAGTATACATCAAAAGGCTTAGTGATGTCCGGTTGAGCCAATACCGGAGCAGTGGTCAATAATGTCTTCAATTCCTCAAAGGCTTCATTACATTTAGAAGTCCAATTGAACTTAGTATCATTCTTCAATAAACTTGTGATTGGCTTCACAAGCTTAGAAAAATCAGGTATGAATCTGCGATAATATCCTGCGAGTCCAAGAAAACTTCGGACTTGGTGAACAGTCGTTGGAGGTTTCCATTCTAGAATATCCTTGACCTTGCTAGGATCTACCGCAATTCCCTTGGCTGATAACACGTGCCCCAGAAATTGAATTTCCTCCAGCCAGAACGCGCACTTGCTGAACTTGGCATACAGCTGATGTTCCCTCAGGCGCGTCAATACAATCCGTAAGTGCTGAGCATGCTCCTCTTCATTTTTAGAATATATCAAAATATCATCGATGAAGACCACCACGAACTTGTCTAACTCGGGCATGAACACCGAGTTCATTAAATAGGTGAAGTGGGCAGGAGCATTTGTGAGCCCGAAAGACATTACCAAATACTCAAATAAGCCATACCGCGTAGTAAATGCGGTCTTCGGTATATCCTCGGGCCGAATACGGATTTGATGATAGCCCGACCTGAGATCGATTTTGGAAAACACCCTCGCCCCAGTCAGTTGATCAAATAAGATATCAATCCTTGGAAGAGGGTACTTATTCTTGATGGTGACCTCATTTAGGGGCCGATAGTCCACGCACATGCGCAAGGTTTGATCCTTCTTCTTCACAAAGATGGCGGGACAACCCCACGGAGACGAGCTTGGCCGGATAAATCCTTTATTCAGCAGATCTTGTAATTGAATCTTCAATTCTGCTAACTCATTAGGGGGCATACGGTACGATCTTCGGGAAATGGGAGCCGTACCGGGTTTTAGCTCAATTACAAATTCTACATCTCTTTCAGGGGGCAGTCCAGGCAAATCTTCCGGAAATACATCTGAAAACTCACATACTACCGGAATGTTCTTGATTTCTGGTACAATGGCTTCAAAGATTCTACCAGAAGCTTTGGCTGGATTGGTTTTGGGGAGAGACAAGAGAATTTCTTCTTGATTATAACTCAACCTGACGGTTCTGAGTTCAGTGTTGAGTACTGCCTTGTGTTGGGTTAACCAATTCATACCCAGAATTACATCTATATCCTGGCCTCTTAGAACAATCATGTTAGCAGGAAAGTTCCGTTCGGCCATAGTTACTGGCACTCCATAGGCCACTTCTTTAGTAAAAATGTATCCCCCAGGTGAATGAATTTTAAAACCCTCTTTTGATTCATGACATGTAATGTGATGTTGCTCCACAAATGTCTTGCTAATGAAGGTATGCGAAGCACCAGAATCAAAAAGAACTATTGCAGGGTGGCTGGCCACAGGGAACGTACCCATCATCACCGGCTCTCCCTCCGGTGTCGTAGCCACTTGCGTATAATATACTCGCCCTGTTTTCTTGGTATTCTTGCCCGAAGTACTTCCCTTGCCTGGAACAGAACTTCCCGATCCTTGCTGATTATTAGCTTGATTTTGCCGAGGATAGGGGCAATCTTTAATAAAATGCCCAGATTTGCCACAGTTAAAACATCCAGTTGAAGAACTTGGCAGAGCAGGGAATCGAGTGCCTGGGGCACCCGACTGATTTGAGGCAGTAGGGGCTTTGTTGGGACGAATAATTATAGGCTGCTTGAAAGGGAAAGATGGTGCACTTGAACGGTTCTGGTTAGAGGGCCGGAGAATAAACCGTTGCCTCTTTACCGGGCCCTGACTAGGCCGATCACCACTGAATCCCTTACTTTTCCCAGTATTTGCATATTTGGCCTCCACAGATAAGGCTGTGCTGACAGCCTTTCCATAAGTAAGATCAATACATGCAGCCATTTTTCGCTGCATCCGGTCGTTCAGACCTCTCATAAAACAATTCTTCTTTTTCAAATCTGTATTCACCTGATCAATTGCGTACCGGGACAGGTGATTGAACTTGTTGAGGTACTGGTTCACAGTATCTCCCCCTTGTTTCAATTTCATGAACTCTTCTTGTTTCATGTGCAGCACTCCCTCAGGAATATAATGCTCGCGGAATGCTGCTTTGAACTCGTTCCATGTAATTTGATGATTATCCGGTTGGATGGCCACGAAGTTCCCCCACCAAGTGCTGGCAGGGCCTCGAAGTTGTTGAGCCGCAAATAATGGCTTCTGAGTTTCTGAGCAGCGAAGAAGGCCAAATTTCTGTTCTATGACCCTTATCCATTCGTCAGCTTCGAGCGGATCTTCTGCTTTGACGAAGAGAGGCGGACGAGTCTTAGAAAAATCCAGATAAGTGGTCTCACGGGGACCCTGTTGAAATCCTCTTCCTGCTTGTTGCTGAAGCTGTTGCTGACCCGCCATCTCCCTCAGGAAGCGGGTATTGTCGGCTGTAGCATTTACCAAGGCAGCGATTGCCTCGGCAAGCGTGGGTGGAACGGGAGGTGGATTCGGGGTAGCATCCCGACCCCCGGATGTTCCAGCTGCATCCTGTCCACGAGTCCGGGTCGGCATCTGAGGCAAAAAACATTTGAATAAACATAATATGCCAAAGAAAACCTTCCGTTTTACATTACTGTAAAAAGTAATGGTACAGACTCGACATTACACAACAGGATACATTACCCATTTTACAAAAGTTTAACCTATTATACAACCGTACACCCTACAATACACTACTCTAATATAACAGTACACCCTACAATACACTACTCTACTCTTATTACACCAGTAGTCCTGTTTTCCATTGCTTTTGGCGGCTTCATCATCAGGTGTGGGAGTCCAGACGTCAACCAACCTCAAAGAAGGAGGAGGTTCATACAGGTCTAATTCCCCACCCAACGCGCGTCCCGCGACGTGAGAAGGTCCGGCTTCCGCCTCAGCAGAGGGTGTAGGCTCGCTAGGGTGTAGTTGCGAGTAGAGCACATGGACTTCTTCATGCAGTGTATTGCAGTAAACCTGCAGGTTGTCGACAGCTGTGCTGAGTTCTTTCACTCGGGCCTGAGCCCTTGCCTCCTTGGCCCATGCCAATGAACGAGATTGAACAGCCCAATCGAGTGCCAAATCCCGATCGGCCAGCTGGTCTTGTAGATGGCGAACGTCTCTTCGTAACTCATTTATACGGTCACCATCTCCAATCCATATAGCTGTCCTGCGACGGAGTTCCAATTGGAGCCTGCTTACTTCTGCCTCCAGATCCCCTATAGGATCATTGCTCCCGCTACTACTATCTACATCTCGCAGAGCAAGTTGATGTCGAGGCACTCCAAGAGGTCCAGTCGACTTACGCGCGGTCTTTCTTGTGCGCGGCGGCATTTTCTAAAGGGGAAATTTATTAGTATAATTCTTAGCATGATGCATGAGTAAGTACAGAATCAACCTTGGTTGATTCAACCTTCTATACATTGCACTCTTCCTATCTGGTCTTTAAGATAAACTCTTCAGAATACTTAGGTAAGAAGAGAAAAGAATCTTTAGATAAGACTTTTGAAAATCTTTTTGAAGATGCCTTAATATCTGCAAAGAAGGGCTACGCTCCGATACCAGCTGCGACGGAACCTCCCAAGTAATCAGGCCCACCTACAGTTGTCCTTGTCTAACAGACATCAGACACCCTGTAGATGTTCCTAAGTTACTTGACAAGCTCGGTATCTTTCCTTACCTTACCAGGAACGTTTCACCCGTCTTGCAGACATTACAGATCATCGGAGATAAAGAAATGCGGAAGCGAATTACATAAAATTACATTTATTTCCAAAGTAAGCTCAAGTTAAGTTATTACAGACCAGTTCTAAAAACGAGTGCATAAAAGTATTAATTATACAAACCAGGGAGACACAAACTCCTCCCGAAGGACTAAAAACAAAAGATCTTAAGATGGAGGACCGAGTCCTCCCGCACTTCATTCCTGTTTCTCTTCGTTGGGAACCACCTTAGCACAGAAGCAGCAAAAATCTGCTACTTCCCCACCTAAAAACAACAAAGGGATAAACCCTGAGTATGGAATTACTCAGCAAGTCTTACCCGACTAAGGAAAAGACTCTCAAGGGTATGCTGGATAAGTAGGAGTCAAGGGGAGGCTTTAGCAAAAATCAACTTGTACTTTTGCAGAAGTTGTTTACTAAAGTGAGTCCTTACTTTCAATCTTTTAACGCCATATTAAGTATTAATAGACTCCATTTGCATCTAGTCTAATTTCTCGTCACATCAAGACAACATCATTTTTGTCCATAGTTTTCACATCCTGACTCTAGGTTGTAGAAAAGTGACCAAGTCTTCATAACCGCGAAGGTACGGCGATCCGAATCGATTATTCTCAGCTGAGGATCTCCAATCACACGACATATGTAGCACTTAACCCTTGCATATGTCAACCCGCCACCGGGGTTCTTAAGACCGGATCAGGTTCACGCAAACCGAGAGCACAGATACACCACCGTCCAGCCTCTTGCCACGGAGGGTACACGCTACTCTCGCCACCGCTCCACTCCCATTTCGTGTTATCTTATTCCGGCCTTAGTCTGCCCGAGGCAAGGCTTACCCATGACGAGGCATGTGACCAGTTAAAGGGTCCTCGGTCAGCACGCCTACATACGCGTTAATCCTTAACCAACCTGGGTAGAACATCACCTGTTCCTACCCCCAAGTCTCAATTTGAGTATTTCCATCCTTAGGATTGTGTCTGTTCCTTAGGAGGAAAGAGCATCTCAGGGAACTTTGCAGTAAGATCCCACTATTGCTCCAATTGAAAATATTCTTGTGGGTAGAAGCCATCCTCTCCATGGTTAAATTGAGGACAACCTCTATCCACAAGATCTAAGCAAGGCTAAGCATTTTTGTAAATCATACTTTTGATACTTTACAGAAGTATCTAAACAGGTATGGATATCAAGGAAAGTAATGCATCAAAGGGTTTTAGGTAACTCCTATAAACCTAATGCACATTTCACTAGACTTAAAGTGTGCGAAAAGTATTTAAAAACATCAAGGGAGGTGGCAAATGCACCGGGGCTTGCCTTTGTTATCAGAGGTGTCTGGCTCGGATCCACAGATATCAAAATAAAAGCAGTTATCCGCCTGAGGATCAGAGGTGGGTGGTATCCCTTCTTCAAAAACTTCTTCTTCTTCTTCTTGCTCTAATATAATCATATACATGTATAAGAATGGATGTCATGGAATGCTCATGAGGATGCAAAGGTAACATAAACTTATTATTTATGTCTTGAATACAACTTTCCTTCACGGAGTTCCGGGAACTTAGGGTTTCCGGAGTCGGTAAAGGAGTTCATGGAGCAGGGGGGGTGGTTTTGGGTTTAGTGATCAAACAAGGTCCAAATCAACCCAAATTCTACCCAAGGCTTCTAAATATTGGTTTAAGTGCCCATAAAAAGTTTGGGCATTTTTGGACTTACCAATTATTTTCTAAAAATCCATTACTAATACTTTTAACTACTTTAAATACTCTAAAATTTCTTACTTCCACTAAAAATCACAAAATTATTTTTATTAAATTCTAGGGAAAATAACAAGCCTAGGAAAATTGGTTTCACAATTTTAGCATTTTTCTACATTTTTCTACAGATTCTCAAAGTTCTACTGAAAAAGAAAAGGAAAAACTCTTCAACAGTACTGGGCCGCTTCTGGTCCAGCCGGCCCAAGCCCGGGCGGATTCGCGCGCGCGCCCGCGCCCGCGAGGCGACTTTGCGCAGAGGCCCTCGGGTTTTTGGTTAACTGGGAACGAGTTCTTTTACTATTTCACAGAGCCGCTGACAGTTCACGAAAAAGCCCTCGGTGTTCTGTCAATTCACAATTTGAAGCCCCCGACGGCGTTCGAGCACGGCCGCGCTCCGGCGAGCGGCAGACCGGCCGAACGGGGCAACGGCTGAGCTCTCCGAGCGGTGGACACGAAATTGGGGTTAGCCAGACCATTTCCCCTAACTCAATCGCACTAATGGTGGACTAGGGAGCTCCGGCCACGGTGGCCGTAAGCACAACGGCGAGACAGTCGTGTTCCCGGCGATGGGCGCCGGTCTAGTTCGATTCCTTGGTTCGGTAAGCATCACGGAGGTATGAGCATGCTCAAACGAGGAAGCAACGGGCGGGTACTGACTGGAGTTGGGCTGGCGTCGGTGAGCTTGAAACACGGCGGCGGAAAACCGATTTGGGGGCAACGAGCAATTCAGGCGAGCGGGTGGACGATCAAGTGTGGAAGTGGGTGCTAGAGCTTCACAATTTCATGGCGCAACTAGCCCTGCCCTCAATTTATAGACGCCGGGGCGGTGGTCCGTGAATTTGGATGGGACATACGGCGGTCGGAGAGGGGAAAGAAGCTCTGGCTTCGGGAGTTCGTGGCCAACGACGTGGCGGTAACTCCGGTGAGCCACGGAGGGTTCAGAGGAGATCACGGCGACACGGTGAAAGTATAGAGCCACGCGGCACCCGGCCGAGAGGCGGCGGTCGACGACGAGTTCTTTACTGCGGGCGGCGAGCCAGGGGGGGATGTCGTCGGAATGGTGGCCAGCTCACCGGTGACGAGGATCTTTACCGCGACGGGCTTATCTGATGACCGCCGAGCACGAATCACAGCGACGACGATCGACGGCGACGGCTATCGGCGGTGAGGACGAAGGGATTCTTCTTCAGTTAAACCGGTCACTGTACCATGGCGAAAACTCATCAGTGCTTCTGACCGAGCGACTTTAGAGTAAATTTTCTCCCGATTTCATGTGACAACAGGTCCAAGTCTCTGCACCAAAATTGTAGTGCTACATACCAGCTACAACTTAGCTATAGGATTTGATCACATTGGAGCACTGGATCATGCTTGAATCTGAGCTAGAAATTGATGTCAGTTCACTGCTAAACTGAATTTCAGATCAAACAGCCTGACAACCAGTTTTGGACTGGGTTTTTCTCCAAATTTCTCATAACAACTATGCTTGCACCCTTTAGCAAAGTTGTTCTCCTATTATTGGTCTTCAACTTTGATGTGGTGACCTAGGGCAAAAACTCTATATCCAGAAAGATATAAAGCCCCAAAGTTGAGCCAATTCACTGATTTTTCAGACTTAGAGTAAAACTCAAATGAGGTTCATTTTGCATTTAGGTCCAAAACTTAGGGTTTGGCCCTCAAGTCCACATATTTGTGATCCAATTGACTTGAAACACTTATTTGACTTGGTTTTTTGCACTTTAGCCCAAAAGTGGACTAATTTTGCACTTAGGTCCCTAGGGTTTAGTTTTAGGGTTTCCCAGGGTTCTGATTAGGGTTTTTAATATCCCAGGGGTATAAATGTGATTCAACTTTATTGTTGGGGTCACTTTATGACTTTTACTCAAAAGCCTTTAGGTTTTCTCAACTTTGGTTAAGTTTTACCCCTTTAACCACTATTTAGGGTTAAGTACTTAAACCAGGGTCCTATTTGTAAAACAGTAAAACAATACAACTTGTTTGAAATTTTTGCCTAGTGAATGCACTCTAGGTGTGTCAAACATATGCAATGCCCATGCTCATGGTGCCATGCTCAAGTTTTAGTTATAGTAACACCAGGGGTGTTACAATCAGTCTCTTAATGCCCAGTGATATGACAATGTCCAGTCCATGAATCAAAGCTTCATACTCTGCCGCATTATTGGACGCTGAGAATAACAACTGAAGGGCATATTTGAGTTGTTCACCTCCAGGCGCGATGAAGAGGATTCCTGCGCCTGCCCCCTATAGCTTCAACGAGCCATTGAAATACATCCACCATACTTCTGCAGTCTCCGGGTTATCTGGCACTTGTTGCTCGGTCCACTCTGATATGAAGTCAACTAGTGCTTGAGTCTTTATTGCAGTGCGAGGTCGAAACTCGATGTCATGAGCTCCCAGCTCGCACGCCCACTTGGCTATTCTTCCAATGGATTCTTTGTTGTGGAGGATATCCCCTATTGGAAATCCAGTGACTATTATGACTTTGTGGTCGTCAAAGTAGTGACAGAGCTTGCGTGCAGTTAGAAGTACTGCATACAGTAGTTTTTGAACTTGAGGATATTTCTTCTTTGAGGGTCCCAGAACTTCACTGATGAAATAGACGGGATGCTGTACTAGATATGCATGTCCTTCCTCTGCTCGTTCGACTACCAATGCGATGCTCACCACGTGAGTCATGCAAGAGATATATAACAGCAGATCTTCGGCCGGCTGACTCGGCGTGGCTCAGTGCGGCGGTTTTAGTACTGTTGGTGTTGTCAAGAATTTCTTCAGTGCGTCAAGAGCTTCCTGGGCTTCTGAAGTCCACTGGAACTTGTCCACCTTCTTGAGCAACTTGTAGAACGGTAGGCCTTTCTCTCCCAACCTTGATATTAACCTGCTTAAAGCTGCCATGCATCCAGTAAGTCTTTGTACTTTCTTTTGCGACTGCGGTGCTTCCATTCTCATGATAGCTTTGATCTTTTCTGGGTTAGCTTCAATTCCTCGATGGCTGACAATGAATCCGAGTAATTTTCCTACTAGTACTCCAAAGACACATTTTTCTGGATTAAGCTTCCATCGATACCGCCGTAGACTGTTGAAGACCAGCTGCAAATCTTCAATGAAATTTTCTGAGTTTTCTGTCTTGATCACCACATCATCCACATAAGCTTCTACACGCTTGCCCTAGTGGTCGGCTAAGCATGTCTGAATAGCTCTCTGGTAAGTCGCTCCAGCGTTTTTGAGGCCAAACGACATGGAGGTATAGCAGAAAGCTCCAAACGGGGTGATGAATGCTGTTTTTTTCCTCATCTTCTTTTGCCAAGATGATCTGATGATACCCGGAGTGGCAATCTAAGAAGGACAACACTAAACACCCGGCGGTCGAGTCTACCACCTGGTCTATTCTAGGAAGTCTGAAGGGATCCTTTGGACAGTGTTTGTTGAGATCCGTATAGTCAACGCACATGCGCCAATCCACTTTATTCTTTTTGAGTACAAGAACAGGATTTGCTAACCACTCGGGATATAGTACTTCTCTAATGAATCCTACTGCGACCAAGCGAGCCAGCTCAGCACGGATGGCTTCTCTCTTGTCGGGCGTGAAATGACATAACTTTTGTTAGATCGGCCTCGCCTAGGGATAGACCTTCAGTTTGTGCTCGGCTAGCTCTCTAGGGACTCCCGGCATATCTGCAGGTTGCCATGCGAATACGTCTCGGTTATCTTGCAGAAACTGGACGAGCGCGCCTTCTTATTTGTCATCCAGGCTGGAGCTGATGATGGTAGTCTTGCGTTCATCAGCGAACCCGAGGTTGATCCTCTTGGTTTCCTCAGTCGACCGCATAGAGGTCACGACTTGAGCTTCATTCGCAGGTACTGTGAGGTCCTCCTTAGGCTTTGAGTTCGCCTGCGCAGGAGAAGTCGTCGATGGTTTGGTGATGAGGGCTGCCTGAATGGCCACTCGGAAGCACTCCGCGGCGCCTAGGAAGTCAGCGTGCACAGTGATGATTCCTTGTGGTCTCGGCATCTTCAATATCATGTACGTGTAATGCGGAATAGCCATGAACTTCGCTAATCTAGGCCTGCCGATGATGGCGTTGTATCCGCAGTCGAAGCTTGCCACCTTGAACCTCAGGAACTCGGTTCTGTAGTTTTCTAGAGTTCCAAAGGTGACCGACATGTAGATGTGTCCGAGTGGATATTCTCCTTCAGTCGGCACGATGTCAAAGAAAGGAGTGTCTGACTCGTGGAGCTCTTTGAGTGCGACTCCCAAGCCTTGAAGTGTCCGAGGAAAGGTGACGTTGATGATGCTTCTCCCGTCCACTAACACCTTCTTTACCATGCTCTCTCGGATCACCGGATCAACGAGGAGCAGGTACTTGCCAGGGTGATCGAAGTTGAGCCACTGATCCGCCCGATTGAAGGTAATCGGGTGTTCGGACCATCGATATGGGGCGAGAGGGCCGGTGGCCGCCACTAGTATCTGACAGTTGTTGAGCTTCTGTTGCCTCTTACTTTCTTGTGACCCATGTCCGCCGAAAATGACGTTGACTTCTCTGTTGACGCGCGGGCACGCTCCACCTCCTCCCCCCTCCTGCTATTGAGGCTGTCGAGGTTCTCCGGGTCCTCCTCGTGGTGGGGGAGGTGGTAGAGGTTGGAAGGGTCGACCGTTCCCAATAGAGTGCTTGAAGTCTCTACAGTTCCGGAGGGTGTGGCGCATGTCCTTGTGGTACCGGCACTAGGCATCGAGGATGTCGTCCAATGTACGTTTGCCTCCGCGAGGTGCTCCTTGGGCACAAGAGGCGGGTGGTCTGGCGGCGTGGACTTCCTCACGAGGCCTCTTCTCTCAACGCTTGTCGGGTTGTTGGTTCATGTCGTGTCGTGGTGCCACCGGTGCAGGTTTTGCTCCTCCGATGAGGTCCTGAGCTCGTTCGTCGGTGGTGATGTAGAGGTCCGCTTCCCAGAATATCTGCTCAGAGGTAGCCGACGCCTTTTGCAGTATGGCTCGGACGAAGGCCGAGTCATTAGATCCCCGGTAGAAGTCCTCGATTACTGCTGCTTCCGCAACCTCGAGGATACGATTTCTCATGGTCTGAAATCTTTTGAGGTACGACCGGAGAGTTTCGTCTCCTTGGTGCTTGATGGATTTGAGGTCCCATGGCTGCACCGGTTTGTCGGAGAGAGATTGGAAGTTGGCGATGAAGCACCGACTGAAGTCGCTCCAGTCGTCGATGCAGTGTCGGGGTAGGTGTTTGTAGCCATTGAAGCGCATCCTGCCCGAGGATGATGGGCAAGTATGCGGTCATCACATCTTCAGTTGCCCCAGTGGCTCGGGCGGCGGTGGTGTAGATAGCCAGCCAACCTCCTGGATCCTGCTTAGGCTCGTACTTGTTGACGTTGGAGACTTTGAAGTTAGGGGGCCACTGAATGGCCCTGAGACGTGGAGTGAGCGCCGATACTCCACACGTGTCCTCCTGTCGACGATGGTGATGTCAGTCCTAGGGAGGGGAGTTGTTGACGTGGTGCCTCGACAGTCCCTGGGTCGTGCCGCCTGTCGAAGCCATTGCCGACTCAACTCTAGTGGCCTGACTTCGCGCAGGGATGCCGTGGTCCCGATCCTACTCTTCTCGGCACCGAATCTTGCTCTCGTGTCGTCGTTCGTGTGAAGCATTGATGGAGCTCCGTGCGTCCCGCCGACTGTTGATGGCGTGTCGTAGATCGCTCGGTGGATGGGTGAGAGGTAGAAGATGATTAGCTGCCCGATTAAGCAGTCGTCGATAGCCCTCGGTGTCCAGAGTCCGGGGGAGGCCATCGGCTATCCGAGCCAACACTCCTCCAACCTCACTCAGCGTGTTCATGGCTCAGGCGAAGTCGGGGTTCAGGTTCCATCTGAGAAGAGGGTTCTCTCGGCGTTGTCTTGCCTTCTGTTTGGCCTGCTCCTGAGCTTGCCGACAATCACGTTGTCGGGAATACCTTCTTTCCCTGAAGACCCGTTCTTCTGGGGTTTCTCCCATCTCCGAGATCTTGTCTCATGACATAGGCTGCACCAGGTCCCGCTCTCCGGCTTCATGATGTCGCCGAGTATTTCGGTGTCGGTTCCTTCGTCGGCGAGATTCCCGCTGAAGAGGTTCTTCTCCCGACGCAGTTGGTTCATCGTCGGAGACAGGGTAGATTCCACCCTTCCCCCGATAAAGAGGACGTCAGGGTAGAATGGAACCGTCGTAGTGACAAGCTTCTTCTTATTATCCTTTGAGGGCAGAGATACCTAGAGAGCAGCTTGACGAGCCTTTATCTCGTTTGCTTCCTTTCTCCTTGTGATTCGTGTCCATTTTTCCGTAGAAGAGGTAGACAGTGGAGTTCTCTGGGTAGTCGGATCCTCTGCTCCCGGCTGGCAGGAGGTAGTCTTTGCTCGGAGCGCTGGAGGTTGCGCTTTTTCCTGCTTTGCTTTGACTTTCCTGGAGATTGTTGAGGAAGGCTTTCTTTCTGGTGGATCCGCGATGCGATGTAGAGTTCCTTCTTCGTCTGCCATGGATGAAATGGTTCCAAAGCAGAATATGGATCCAGGGCGGAGGATGATCTTGTGCTGGAAAGTGATGGCCATTGAGCTAGCTTGGATCAGTGACACACCCCATACCTAGCGCGCCAGCTGTCGGTGTTTTGGGTCCAACCGCGCACCCGGGGTTGCCTCTCGAGATGCTTTTTGGAGTAGGACGATGTTACCGACTGTAGCTCGATGGTTCGTGCTGGATGCACAAGAAACAGTAGACAATCTTGTTCAGGTTCGGACCGCTTCGAGATGCGTAATACCCTACGTCTTGGTGTGGATCTTTTGTATGGTGGGTTACAAGGGAGTTCTCTTGTGTGGGAGATGCTAGAGAGTTGAGTAGACGGCTAAGGAGTAAGATGTTTTTGAGGGGATGCCCCCTAGGCCTTATATACTCGACCGTGGGGCGTTACATGCAGATATGATAACAACATGAGCCTAAGTAATAGTGAGCCGATTGAGCCTATCTTCGTATAATTCTGCCGACTTATCGCCATTCAGTTTCGATGCCTGAGGATGCAGCGCGGGAAAGTCGGGTTACTGCTGTGGATGTTGCTCGAATCTGTTGGGCCGTCTGAGCTCAAGTTGATCCGATCTTGTGTTGATCCATTTCGCTAAGCGTTCCTCCTAGGCCCACGAAGGATGGCCTTGCGAAACATCGGGCCCAGAGCCTTTCGTGAGGTCTTCTAACCTTCTAGTGGACCCGGGGGATATCTGTCCCCCACAACAACATAGAGTTAAATGAATCATTTGATCTTTGAGTTTTTAAACTGCTCAAAGAAGATGTAGAATATGGAGGAGTTAAATGAATCATTTGATCTTTGTCTTTTTTTTTAAACTTGAAAGTCGCCTAGATGGAGGTGAATAGGCGAAATCTGAAATTTATAACTTAAAGCACAACTTCAAACCCTATGTTAGTCGTTAGAACGAGAATTAGAACAATCAGAGAGTGTGTGTGTGTGAGAGAGAGAGTTCTTGCAAGAGTTGCTCAAATGATTGGTGAATTACTTGGGGAGAAACTCAATTAATATAGAATCAAGCGCAAGCAAGAGAACTAAGAGAGAGGGGAGAGAGGAAGAAACATATCATAGTAAGAACTCAACACAAAGAAGAACCTACGTCCCTGTTGAAGAGTCCACTAAGGACAAGACTTTTTCAACCCTTTCCTCTCTCAAACGGACACTTAGATCGATTAAGTGTTCTCTTTCCAAAGGACACAAAGTCCTCATAAGAATCTTCACATGTAACACCCTGAATTTTGGGATATAAAAATTTCTTTGCTCTATACTCGAAATTCAGGTGTCACTCTTCCTTTCTTCGCTTTTCTTTTCCCTTTTCTAAAATGATAGAGAGTTATTTTGTATGTATAGTGAAGTGAGCCCTAGTGGTGCTTTGGTTGTTGCATTCATATTGTTGTATAGTGTTTCTAAGTGCAAGAAGTGTTTAAAACATGTTAATATGCCTTGTAGAAGTTTCCGATAAATTTTTATATTTTTCTATTTGCCGAGAATCAAAATCTATTTATTTGAGGTACTTAAAAACATTTTCAAAAGTTTTAAATTTGTTTTTTGAGTTCATTGGGTGCCAAATCATGTCTAGAAAGTTTCCTAGAATTTTCGGAGCCTTCGAGATATTTTCGATCATTTAAAACGATTTAAGCCCTTTTCTGGAATTATTTTAATTTAAAAATGGGATTATTATGAAAAATAAGATATCTTCAAACCCTAGCAATATATATATGGTTGGAACCCTCTCGTCGAGCCCTTTCCAAATTTCAAAACCGTTTCCCAGATTCGATCCACAATTGCCGGAATTGTTCGCCGAAGTTTGGGGTGGTTCTAACTCTCGTAAGCAATTACTTTCAATCCATGCGTCATTTAAGGAAATCTGAGAGTACGCTGCATCCATATTGTCATGAGCTTTTGTCCTGATGTTTTTGATTCGTCAATCCGGCCATCGGTTCTCCGCTAATTGAAAGTCGCCTAGAGGGGGGTCAATAGGCGAAACCTGAAATTTATAACTTTAAACACACACTACAAGCCAGGGTTAGCGTTAGAATTAAATTCAAGTCCAAAGAGAGGGAAAAACAAATCAAACAAGAATCAAGGCGAGTGAACACAGTGATTTGTCTTTACCGAGGTTCGGTTCCAAAGAACCTAGTCCCCGTTGAGGAGGTCACAAAGACCGGGTCTATTTCAACCCTTTCCCTCTCTCAAACGGTCACTTAGACTGAGTGAGCCTTTTCCTTTATCTCTTGGGTCACTTAGATCCCGCAAGGACCACCACACACTTAGGTGGTCTCTTGCTTCGATTACAAATCACTTGAGAAAAGAAATGAGAAAGAAAGAAGTCAATCCAAGCAACAAAGAGCGCAAATGAACACAAAATCTCTCTCACAAGTCACTTAAGTGTTTGAGATTGATCTTGGGACTTGGAGAGGATTTAATCTTTTGAATTGTGTCTTGGAGTGAATGCTAGAGCTCTTGTATTGAATGTGATCTTCAGAAAACTTGGATGCCAAAGGATGTGGTGGTTGAGGGGGTATTTATAGCCCCCAACCACATTGTAGCCGTTGGTGAAGGCTGCTGGCGAATGGGCGCACCGGACAGGTACTATGCGCTGTCCGGTGCCGTCGCCACGTCACCCCACCGTTAGGGTTTGGAGCTGGTCGACCGTTGGAGGCTTTGTTTTCTTGTGGCACCGGAAAGTCCTATGCCCTCTGACTTTGCTGCTCTGACTCTGCCACGCACTGTTTCACCGTGGTAGGCGCCTTTTACATGACCGTTGGTGCGAGCTAGCCGTTGCTCTGCTGGCTCACCGGACAGTCTGGTGGCACACCAGACAGTCCAGTGAATTATAGCGGAGCACGCCCTAGAATTCCTGAGAGTGGATGGTTTGGATTTGTACGGTCATGGTGCACCGGGCACTGTCCGGTGCGCCATTTTTCAGCACACTCAAGTCCTTTGGTCCAATAAATTGTGTCCCTAACTTGTTTCTTTTCTTGGTTTGTGTTGAACCTTATGCACCTGTAATACATGAGTTTTAGACAAACTAGTTAGTCCATGCGTTTGTGTTGGTCATCAACCCACCAAAATTAATTATAAGAAATGGTTAACCCAATTTCCCTTTCAATCTCCACCTTTTGGTGATTGATGCCAACACAAACCAAAGCAAATATAAAGAGCAAAAATGTAAACTAGTTTGCATTTATGATGGAAGTGCATAGGTTACTTCGAGTTAAACCATTAAAAGTATCACTAAGAATAAGAGTGAATGGATTGCCTTTCTTTATTTAACATTTTGGACCACATTTGCACCACTTGTTTTGTTTTGCAAATCTTTTGGAAAATCTTTTCAAAGTCTTTTGCAAATAGTCAAAGGTATATGAATATGATTGCAAGAAGCATTTTCAAAATTTGAAATTCCTCCCCCTGTTTCAAATGCTTTTCCTTTGACTAAATAAAAGCTCCCCCTGAATGAATTCTCCCCTTAGCTTTCCAAGAGGTTTTTGAAATAGATACCAAGTGAAATTTATACCAAATGAATTTTTTGCGTACTAATGTGAAGTTGAAGATACCAATTTGAATTTTACTTTTCACAAATCAATTGAAACTTAGGTACCAATTGAAAAAACATTAATTCATTTCGAAATTTTTTGAAATGGTGGTGCGGGTCCTTTTGCTTTGGGCTTAATATTTTCTCCCCTTTGGCATTAAGCGCCAAAAAAAAGAACTTGAGAGCCCTTTGCATTTTCTCCCTTTGGGGCCTAACACTATCTCCCACATGGTAAAATAAGTATGAGTGAATGTCATACCATTGAGAGTTTGCGGAGTAACGAACAAAGTTTAAAAGATATCGTCAGAGTTGGAGTGGAAGCCTTGTCTTTGCCGAATAATCCATTTCCCTTTCAATCTAAGACTATGTATAGAAATATACTTGAAAACACATTAGTCTTAGCCTTCGTACAAGAAGAATAAGAAATATGCATTTGTACCAAATGAAAGAGATATGATCAAAAGTATATAAAATAGCTATGTGTGCAATGTTTCAATCAAAATTCCAAGAATCAAGAATACTTAGCTCATTCCTAAGTTTGCTAAAGGTTTTCTCATCTAATGGCTTGGTAAAGATATCAACTAATTGATTTGGGTATTAACATAAGCAATTTCGATATCTCCCTTTTGTTGGTGATCTCTCAAAAAGTGATACCGGATGTCTATGTGCTTAGTGCGGCTGTGTTCAATGGGATTATCCACCATGTGGATTGCACTCTCATTATCACATAGGAGAGGGACTTTGCTCAATTTGTAGCCATAGTCCCTGAGGGTTTGCCACATCCAAAGTAATTGCGCACAGCAATGACCTGCGGCAATGTACTCGGCTTCGGCGGTGGAAAGAACTACTGAGTTTTGTTTCTTTGACGCCTAAGACACCAGGGATCTTCTCAGAAATTGACAAGTCCCTGATGTACTCTTTCTATCAATCTTACATCCTACCCAATCGGCATCGGAATACCCAATTAGGTCAAAGGTAGATCTCTTGTGGTACCAAAGCCCAAAACTTAGGAGTGTAAACTAAATATCTCATGATTTTCTTCACGGCCCTAAGATGAACTTCCTTAGGATTTGCCTGAAATCTTGCACACATGCATACAGAAAGCATAATATCCGGTCGAGATGCACATAAATAGAGTAGAGATCCTATCATCGACCGATATACCTTTTGATCTACGGATTTACCTCCCGTGTCGAGGTCGAGATGTCCATTAGTTCCCATGGGTATCTTGATGGGTTTGTCGTCCTTCATTCCAAACTTCTTAAGTATGTCTTGAATGTACTTTGTTTGGCTGATGAAGGTGCCCTCTTGGAGTTGCTTGATTTGAAATCCAAGGAAATACCTCAACTCCCATCATAGGCATCTCAAATTTTTGAATCATGATCCTACTAAACTCTTCACAAGATGACTTGTTAGTAGACCCAAATATAATGTCATCAACATAAATTTGACATATAAACAAGTCTTTTACAATAGTTTTAGTGAAGAGGGTAGGATCGGCTTTACCGACTTTGAAGCCATTAGTGATAAGAAAATCTCGCAGGCATTCATACCATGCTCTTGGGGCTTGCTTGAGCCCGTAAAGCGCCTTTGAGAGTTTATAAACATAATTAGGGTACTCACTATCTTCAAAGCCGGGAGGTTGCTCAACATAGACATCTTCCTTGATAGGTCCATTGAGGAATGCACTTTTCACGTCCATTTGATAAAGCTTAAAGCCATGGTAAGTAGCATAGGCAAGTAATATATGAATTGACTCAAGCCTAGCTACGGGTGCATAAGTTTCATCAAAATCTAAACCTTCGACTTGTGAATACCCTTTGGCCACAAGTTGAGCTTTGTTCCTTGTCACTACACCATGCTCATCTTGTTTGTTGCGAAATACTCATTTGGTACCTACAACATTTTGATTAGGACGTGGAACTAAATGTCATACCTCATTCCTCGTGAAATTGTTGAGCTCCTCTTGCATTGCCACCACCCAATCTGGATCTCTTAATGCATCCTCTATCCTGTATGGCTCAATAGAGGACACAAAAGAGTAATGTTCACAGAAACGAGCAACTCGAGATCTAGTGGTTACCCCTTTATGTATGTCACAAAGAATGGAGTTGATGGGCTGATCTCGTTGAATTGCTTGGTGGACTCTTGGGTGTGGCGGTCTTTGACCCTGTATTTCTTGATCATCTTCCTTGTCTTCATTATCTTCATCTCCCCCTTGATCATTGTCCTCCTCTTGAGGTGGCTCATCCTCTTGATCTTCATCTTCATCATCTTGAGCCTGATCCTCATCTTGGATGGGTGGAGATGCTTGCATGGAAGATGACGGTTGATCTTGTGCTTGTGGGGGCTCTTCGGATTCCTTAGGACACACATCCCCAATGGACATGTTCCTTAGCGCGATGCACAGAGCCTCTTCATCATCTAGCTCATCAAGATCAACTTGCTCCACTTGGGAGCCATTAGTCTCATCAAACACAACGTCATAAGAAACTTCAACTAGTCAGTGGACTTGTTAAAGACTCTATATGCCCTTGTGTTTGAGTCATAACCTAGTAAAAAGCCTTCTACAGCTTTAGGAGCAAATTTAGATTTTCTACCTCTTTTAATAAGAATAAAACATTTGCTCCCAAAGACTCTAAAATATGAAACATTGGGCTTTTTTTACTAGTGAGGAGTTCATATGATGTCTTCTTGAGGATTTGGTGAAGATATAACCGGTTGATGGAG